>JAPFSC010000152.1:0-115729 GCA_030777805.1 Fusarium sp. MBC 364
AGTCCAAGGACATCCAGCTTGCTCGCCGCCTCCGAGGCGAGCGCAACTAAGCGATAGTCATCGACATGGGGTACGGGAAGGATTATGAATTTTTGCTTTGAGGGATATCACGATTAGGGGAATAATCAAGGCGTTCAACGAGGAACAAGTGTTTTTACAGTCGGGCCTGTACATTAAACGGCAAGCCAGTTAGCTGCCTTCACAATTGACCATCGGTCTTTGATCATCATCTGCTGTTCCTCGAGTGACTTGCCATCGATAGACTTAGGTAGCTTAATTGCCATCGCGCACAGCTGAACTCCACCAACGGTGACTGAACACGCTTGATACGCGTAAAGTGCCTTGACCAAACACACGAGCATACACGACGCGACAAAACGGTAACATCTCAACAAGGGTACGCGGTCTCATCAAGTCATTGGTCTGTACACGGTAGGTGGTGGCCGCTAAACCAACCTGCCTCAACCAGTCCAACACAATCAAACACATTGAGACACTATATGTAGAACGACGGTAGACTGCAAAGACCATTGTTTCGATTGATTTTGGAAGTAACTACAGTATCAAGAAGAGGCTGCCGAAATTGGCATCGACAAGACGCGGTTTTGGTTATGAAGGAGGTTTAAAAATCATGTATTATTTAGACAATCAAATTCGTTGCATCTATTCTCTTTTACAGACCATATTACGCCAAAGAATCAACATGATGTGTAGGAAGCTGCGCCAAAACATCGAAACCACCAGTGCCCACTTTTCCAAGTCTGCCCATTACCAACCGACCACTGGGTGTAGACAAATCATCCCAGTCACCATCCAATACAGCATCCTTGAGGAATCCTAAAGTCGTCTCGAAACTCATCTTGGTGAACGGACTGACATTGCCCTTGAGACCCATTCGGTTGAATGGCGTGAAACCACCACCTCGGGTCATGTGGTCACCAATCAGGTTCAAGTGTCTTTTGTCGACGGCAATACCGTGAGAGTCGAAGACACCAAACAGTTCTCGAACAATGTTATTCCGAGCTGCCTCAACACCATAGACCTCCAGGACGGCGGCAATGTCATTGGTCTCGATGCGGTTCGGGTCAATGAAATCGCTGTACCGCTGCATGGCCTGCAAGTTGACACCTGCTGTGTGGATGACCTTAACCATCTCGTCCTTCTTCGTCTCCTTGTTTGGTCTCTTCTCCTCAACAAAAGTGCAGGCTCCGACACCTGAAATTTCCTGAATCACGGTCTTCTTCACAGCATCCTGAACAAGGTTGAGCATGAGGACCTTGGGAATGGCTGAGTCGTACTCGAGCGTGAAGCTGCAGGAAGTTCCATGATTCTCGTCGAACATAAATTCCGTGATTTCGTCATATTCCTCGAGAACACGGTTGGTTCGTGCCTTGGCACCCCAATTGACAGCATCACCACCTTCCTCTTCCTCCTCCTCACCCGCCTGACGTGGGCTGCCACTAAAACCTTCGTCATCGTCGGCATCGGCGGCATCCCGGACCATCTCTTGCTGCACGGCATCATCCTCATCATCGTTGGGGCCATACGAAACTGCCTCACTTCTGTTGGCTCGCTGTTTAGCGTTTGTGGCGTCATCATCACCTTCATCGTCGTCGTCGTCTTCGTCGAAATTGCCAGCAGCCTCGGCATTGGGGGCAGCGGTTTCTACTACACCAGCCTTCACGCCAACTTCTGGGGTGGCCATCGTGGAATGATTTTGTCGCTTCTTAATGTCCCTCTTCACGAGAGATAACAAGCGATGGAGGAGCTTCTTCTCTACTGCATTGACAACGTCTGAAATCTTGATGGCATACGTCTTTGTGTACTCGTTGGAATCGAAGAATTTGAGGTCGATCGAGTAAGTCTTGGCTGAACCATAAAGCTTGCCCTGGCCAACCTTCTCCTCAACGCTGATGCTGTCAAGAATATAACCAAGAGGCAGCACTGAGATTGACTTGGCAAAGATCTCCGCGTCCTCCGCAGACATCTCCTCAATGGGGTAGACGGACATGGCTGGGGTGGAAATCTTGTTGCTAGCCGTCATGAGAATTTCTCGGAGTCGAGGAATACCGAGTGTGACGTTCTTGGCAGAGTGACCAGCCAAATGGAAAGTGTTCAATGTCATTTGTGTCGAAGGCTCTCCAACAGATTGTCCGGCCACAATACCGACAGCTTCTCCAGGCTCAACGAGAGAGCGCAAGTATTTCATCGCGAAGAGCATCTCTGCATTCTTCTTGTTCAGGCTGACACGCGAGAGGGCGAGCTTGTTCTTGTCAGACTTGTCGCGGACAAGGCCATCCTTGTTCTCCTTGAGGTATTCAGTCATTTTCTTGAAGAACGTCTCAGAAGTGGCAAAGGCAGTAGTAGCGGGGTTGAAGTGACTCGAAACCGGGTCCTGAGCTTTAGGATCATGGACCTTGGTGTGCTTAAGGGCCTTCTTCATAAACTTGGTAATAGCCTCACGATGCTGTCCTAGGCGTTCTCCAACGCTCGGGTCGTATTGAAGTTGTGCGGCCTCTGAAGTGACATTCTCCAGGATGAAGCTGAAGTCGTTCAAGTACTTCTGTTTACAAACATCAAGACCATCCTCGCCATAGAGGAACTGGATCATGGAGCCGTCAGCGTCTCGCACGGTGGTATCGTACGCGACAGTCAGGCCCTCCATGCCCTTGATGACACATCGCTGCAGATAGCCGGAACGTGATGTCTTGACTGCAGTATCAATCAGACCCTCTCGACCAGCCATATGATGGAAGTAGTACTCCTGGGGGCGGATGCCTGTAAGGAAACGCTGCACAATGTAACCACCAGCTCGAGCGTGTGTCTCAAATGGGTTAAAACATGGCAACGACTTGCCACTAACCATGATCGGCACACGGCGACCTTCCAGAACCTGTTGACCCAGGTTACAAGAGATCAGAGAGGCGTTGACTCTGGATCCCTTCGCACCGGATGTCGTCATTGCTTGCATCTGGTTAAAGGGGAAAGCTTTCTCGAGGGCGATAGGCATAGTGACTTGCTGGATCTGATCTGTGATCTGCCCAAGACTGCTCTTCATGAGAAGATCGAGACCCTCCTGTTTGTTGTCATCGCGAAGTACCTCTTCAAGACGCTCCAGGAGTAGAGGGTCTCTGGGACCAGGGTTCTGCTCAAGTGAAACGTAGGAAGACGCAACTTCAAGTCCGACTGAGTCGACAGGTACAAGTGCTTGTCGTCGGGCCAACTCACCCTCGGGCGTGAGTCTCAAGTCATCCATACCACACGAGAAAGCCCTCATGTTAAGGTACCGCGTGAGGAGCCTGCCCAGACTACTCAAGAATTTACCCGCAACAGCAGGGCCATAAATTTCATGGACAGCGTGTATGGTACCACCAGAACTAGGGCCGATTTGTGATTTGTCCAGAATTCCGGTAATGAACTCGCCATTCTGGAACAGTACAGTGCCTTCTTCGGAGTTCTTACCCCACTGACTAGCCTTGATCTGCGTCGCAGATTTCAGGCAAAGCCCACCACAATTGGGAGGTTGCATATTCTTCAGAATGGTAGTGATGACTTGCTTTCCGGTCCATCTAGCAACAGGTCGGATTACTGCTGGAGCAACAAGCTCGATCCTCTCGCCAACAATGTGGCCACTTTCAGGGCGCAATGCATTGTAAACCAGTTGTTGATAGTCGCCCTTGGTGAGAAAAGTATCACGGTTGCAGAGAGCAACGGAAACTGAAATGTGATCCTGAATGAGACCTCGGAGAGGCTTTCCAGCTGTAGCAGAAAGGTATTGATGGTCGGTATCAGCAATCTGGAGAGCCTCTGCTCTGGCAACTTCGTTCTGAGGGAAATGCATGTTCATTTCATCACCATCAAAATCGGCATTGTATGTGTTGCAGTTGGCGTAGTGCATGCGAATGGTCTTTTCGCCAGGGAGAACCCGAACTCTGTGACCCATGATAGAAGGTTTATGAAGGGTTGGTTGTCGGTTCATCAAGACGACATCACCGTTTGTAAGGTGACGGTAGACCTTCTTGTTCCTAGTCCGAGCAGCGTTGCTGCTCGTAGGGGCAAGGAGCTGGTTGGCCAGCGACACACGATCATCGACTGACTTGTTGCGAAGATTGACAATCTGGCCATTTTCGTTCTCAATTGCGAAAGCACCAGGCCATTTGTCGACGCCGTTGATGACTGCTTGCTGCATGTCGCGGAAATTGTGGCTTGTAACAGGCTCAGGATATGTCAATTTCTTGGCAAAAACAGGCGGCACACCGATTTCGTTTGTCTCGATGTTGGGATCGGGCGAGATGACACTTCGGGCTGCGTAGTTGACACGCTTACCCATCATGTTCTTTCGGAAGAGACCCTCCTTCTTTTCGAGCTTCTGCTTGATACCATCCTCATTGCGCTTCGCCGCCGCGCCTTGAACGGGATTCTTGTCCTTATCGATGAGCGAGTTGATCGATTCCTGTAATTCCGTCCATGCTTGGTGCAGCTGATTAACGTCGGCGGCCTCCTCCTTCAATTGCTTATGTAGTCGGGCTATCGTCCCGCAACCTCGCAGGATGTTTTTGTAAAGAGAGTTTTGTTGGGCTTCAGAAATCTCAGACTCCCCTGTTCGCGCTTCGGGACGGTAGCGATTGGGCGGGACTAGGATGGTCGTCAAGAAGAACATATCAGGCGTGACCTTCGTGGAGCTTCGGGTTGGGGGTTTTGCGTTATACAAGAGGGAGATCAACTCTTGCTCCTTGGTGAAAAGTTCGCTCAGACGGGCTCGAACTTCCATGGCGCTAATGTATCGTTGTGAAGAATCAGTAACGGCGGTAGTGTCGGCGTCCATCATCTCTGTATCCTGGTCGGCATCCGCTCTATCGAGTTGTGATTTCTCAAGAGTTGGAGAAACGACATCCGCCACACCTTCGTCAGATGAGTACCCATCAGGTTTTTGTTTAGTTGTGATTTGTTGAACTCTGGCCATGGCATCGGCTTGCTTGAAGTTCTTCTGAGCCATCTTGGCCTTTTCCTTGTCAGAGAGCGACCTCTCAAAAATCTTGACAAACCGATCCTTGCGGTATGAGGGCGAGATGCCGCCACAGCTGGAGCAAAGTCTTCGCTTGGTGATTTCTGCAAGAACCTCCTTGATAATCTCACGGCGCATCTCGCTTGAGCCTTCGTGCTTTCCCCTTTTCGTGTCGCCGCGTTTGATCTTGATACCGCGCAGACATTTTTCAACAAACTTGTCTCTTGCGCGAGTGACACTGTCAATCGAACTGCTGGCGCCTTCCTCTTCTGCTTCGCTTTCCAATTCAGAGAAGTTGCCAAGTTCAATAGCCAGTTCGTTTTCGCCAATAACGGCCACCATGTGGGCTTCTTGAATCAAGCCATGCTGAAGCAGCTTCAACTGACACACGTACTTGTGAAGATCTTTCTGAGGAAGTCGGAAGCCTTTGCAGTAGACGCAGGAGGCCTTCAAGAGTCGATAAGCTTGGTCCATGAAGACAGGGTGGTAGACTGGGACAGGAAGCTGGATATGGCCAGCATGGCCTGGGCAGGTAGCCTGGTTGAGGTTACATGTTGTACACCTCCAAGTTAGTTAGCGTCAACCCGTCAAGATTCGGCTCGAAGACGTCTGAACTTACGGCGCATCACCCCAGGAGCCAAGAGCAGGATCATAGAGACCACCTGGGACGGGATTGAGAAGGCTGTCGAAGGTACTGTCGTTTTCTATCCTCTTCACAGAGATTGCTCGGATTTCTTTTGGCGACAGGAATGTAAACTCGACGCTTTCGACCCCGGACGAGATCGGCTGCGCGATATTCATAGTGATGTTGTTGTCGCTCTCTCGAGCGAAGAAATTAGCGATTGAGCGACGTCTTTGGGTTAACTCATAAAATCCATTCCCCAGCGCAGTAGACTATGCGAAGTGAAAGTAAATCATGCAGACAGTGGGGAGCTTTGCGAGAGAACAATTTTTTGGCGGTGCGGGACGGCAGAAATTTAGACCGACCCATCCGCAGCCACTTCTTCCAGGCAGCGCGCGACTGACCTGCGCGCGGGTCCAAGTCCATGCGTTGCCATCCATTCGCATCATCTTCTAAGAACCTATTTTACACGCAATAATCAAGCAACACCGCCCACCGAATCGCAACATTCAACGCCAATAAGGAATCGAACCGAATACGCTCAACTTTCCAAAAGGATAACGAGCAGCTTCGGAGCTGCGCCGGTCTGCAGATGGATCGCAACAGCCAATCCCCTGGCCTCGGCCCTCGCCATGATGCTTCGTCAAGAGTGCAGAAGCCAGAGTCTGCTGCGGATCGGATGGCTGCTCTCAAGGCACGTGTTGCGGCAGCTATTGGAACCAGCAAAGCCAAGGGTGGTTTGAACGTTGGACTTCACCCTGCTTTGGAAGACTTGGGATCATATAAGCCGTCAAGCAAATCGAAGGAATCAACACCTACACCCACGAGCGGACGGCCAGACAGGCCTCGATCACAAGATGCGTTTAGAACGGCTTCGGTTGGTAGGGAGAACGGAGAAAACCCGTACTTCGATCCAAATGCTTCAGCACAACCAGGTGGAGGAAAGGCACGTCCGTCTCGATCGCTCGAGATGAATCAGAAGGGCAAATATATCGCTCAAGGCAATGCCATACGTCGACAGGCCGCGCTTGAGGCGATGAAGAAGCGAATTGCGGAGCAAACTCGAAAGGCTGGCATTGATGACGATCTAGATGTGGAAAGAAACTTTGTAGTGGAAGCACCCCCAGCTATCGAGTGGTGGGACGAAGCAATTGTCGAAGGCGGAAATTACGATGTAATTGATGATCGCTCTAAACTCAAACTCACTCCGCCCGACACCATCATTACCGAATATATACAGCACCCTGTTGCTCTTGAGCCCCCTCAAGATGGACATGTCCCTGCTGCTAAGCCAATGTTCCTGGTGAAAAAGGAACAGAAAAAATTGAGGCGACAGCGGAGAATGGCCGAGTTGAAGGAGATGCAAGCTAAGATTCGTTTGGGACTGGTGCCAGCACCTCCTCCCAAGGTCAAGAAAGGGAACCTCATGCGAGTCCTTGGTGACGGTAAGTCTGCCATGCATTTTTATTTGCGCAATATACTGATATCTGCACTAGTTGCTGTCAAGGATCCTACCGCCGTCGAAGCACGTGTAAATCGGGAAATTGCAGAACGCCACCAGAAGCATGTCGAAACAAACGAGGAAAGGAAGCTCACCAAGGAGCAGAAACACGAAAAGTTGGCATCAAACCAACAGAAGGACGCCGAAAAAGGAATTCACATGCTGGTTTTCAAGATTGGTAGTTTGGCGAACGGACAACATCGATACAAGATCGGCGTGAACGCTGAACAATTGGCACTCACAGGAACATGTATCATGCACCCCAAATTTAATCTGGTTATCGTTGAAGGAGGCGAATGGGGTATCAAGAAGTTCAAGAAGCTTATGCTTAACCGAATCGACTGGACCGAGAACTCGCCGTCAAGAGACCGAGACGGAAAGCAAGGCACCACGCGCGACTGGCTTCTTGCCGAAAAGGACAACGGCGAGCTCAAAGACATGTCGATGAACGAATGTAAGCTCGTCTTCGAAGGTGAAGAAAAGGCACGGGCATTCAGAAAATGGGGCAGCAAGGTCTGTGAGACAGATTCTGAAGCGAGAGATGCTCTGGCGCGAACAAAGATGGACAATTTTTGGCAACTCGCGAAAGGCTTCGCTTAAAGCAAACCTACTGTAATTAATTACGACCAGGGAGCATACCAATCCCTGTGGCTGCGCTTAACAAGCTGAGCGGCAAACATCTGATACCCCTTAGAGCCGAGGACCGTTACAAGACGGAAGCCTTGGCGTCTCTATGTTCAGTGGTGTATCAGCTGTCGATGACAGTTGTCATGATTCTTTTCTCGGTCTTTGTTGGGTCTTTACCATCGGAGACAGAAGTCGTTTTCAGTTAAAAGAATCGAACAGTTTGCTGACCTGCAATTCACAGGGTCACAATTGTTGACCCGTGTTATTCACAGAAAACGGCATTTTAGTCGGGGATCTTT
Organism: Fusarium sp. MBC 364; assembly: GCA_030777805.1. Lineage (NCBI taxonomy): Eukaryota > Fungi > Ascomycota > Sordariomycetes > Hypocreales > Nectriaceae > Fusarium > Fusarium sp. MBC 364. Next base: position 8,055 of record JAPFSC010000152.1, read on the forward strand.
TACGGTAGGATAAAGCCTAGACTGATAGACGGATCAATAACTACACCATAAAAACGAACTTTGCGTGTGCTTGTCTTTCATACTGGCCCTCGTCCGACCCAACCTTGTTAAATCAAGTCTCGAAAAACAGAGCTGTGGGTTGGATGCACAATATGAATTCTGTACTTGAGTACATTTCACAGGAGTCTTGGGAGAGCGCGGCCGCTTCAATAGGTACCTTGCGTATGTATCTTCATCCAGAAGTCCCGTGTGTACCAGTCGTGTATACATATCACCAGCAATCACCAGCAATCGCCTACCGAGGTGCAAGGATACAGCCAAGAGACAAACTAACAATACTGCAATGACGAACTAAAACGGAAGGCAGAAACCGGGCAATGTTCCGTTCTGGGTGACATGGCTCTACGTTTCTTGTGTGACCTTCCATTGCCAGGCCGGGTGAGGCTAGCCGCGAGATCTTCAAGATCCTTAAGATCACCGTGGTCTGGAAGGCTCCAACAAGAAAGGATCCCCGCGGACCCCTGACCGAGAAGAAAGAGACAAACCGGGGACCGATGATGACCTTGTCCAGATCCAGGTCGAGGTCCAATTCCAGGGTCTGGTCACGGCAGGGCTGGAACGGTTGGAGTTCGCTAAGGAGGCTTTTACTGAATGTATTGGAACGGTGATCAAGCTTTGAAGGCTAGAATTGCCATGCCTCTAGGTACGTGTGTCTATGTCGAGCTCGGGGGTGAGTAAAAGACTGGTTTTCCGAATGGAATTAATGTATCCTTTAGACCATCGACAGAAGTGCACACGAGGGCCAGAGAAGCCATACATATGTTCCTTTAATACTGACTGATAGAATAAGCATTTGCAAGATTCTTCATCACCTTCAAGGTATAGCTCAACGTGACTGTTATTTACAGAACAGGCTTTGTTAATCGACCAAGATGGTGGGCAATGCCATCCTGGGACCCCGCCAGGATGCAGAGTTGATGGTCCTCCGTATAAGCGCAATATTGGCAACGACCGTGGAAGCCTATTGCTTGCACTACGCGACTACGGCCCATGGCATTCCCAATGCAGAACTATCTGCAGGTGATAGAGCCAGGGGAATCGGAAAGTCAGACAAGTTGTTGCACCTCTTTTCAATGACTGGGCCTGGGCCTGGACCTTGGAGCCAATAAGCTCATACATCAATCAATCGGTGATTGCAGTTTTAGGACTTGATTGAGCCATCATTTCCAAGTCGAATACGATCGCAAGGTAGGCGTCAAATCACTGATTGTAGCCAAGCTCTCAGCTCTCCAGTACCTACAGAGTACCTATGCTGCAGTTTCTGTATCAGGCCAAAGTAGCGATTGACCTTTACAGAACGGCTGGTTATCAGGGTATAGGTAGTATTCAGTGTACCCATCTTGGACAATAGAGCTCTGGACTGCGAACATAAATATCCTTACGTCTGACCAGGTTGAGTTTAAGCTTATATATCTCGCCACCTGGGTAGTCGTGAAACAAGAAGTAGACTGTACTAGTCTACTGAGTGATATGTAGGTGTTTGTCTGCCTGTTTGTCTAGCAATGGATGAATACGAAAATCTGAAGACAAGGAGAGGAATACTAGATTAAAAAGTTGATCTGGGTGTAGATTCACTATACTGTATCTATAACTCAGTAGTCTACTCACTGCTTTACAGTATCGTGAAGCATGGAAGTCTACCCATAGTTCATGGTCAATTAACGAGCACGTATAACATAATATGCATTCGTATCCGTAGAGTAGAGTAGATGACTTACTGAGAACAAATTTCTCGGTCTTTTTAGTTGTACTAGGCTAGACTGGGTTACATACCGTATGTGGATGGCGTCTCGGCGGCAAAAGAAAGGATGGGAAAAAAGAACCTAAAGAAAATTGAAAATTTGGCGCGCCTATTAAGCCAGCCTGTGCCTGTTCAGTTGACTGTCAAGATTGTGACAAGGACAAGGACAAGGTCTAGGTCTAGGTCTAGAGGCCAGGGACCCCAGAAGCACTCGGACATCCGTCTTGGCCTCGCCCACTCGGGCAAACTCATCGCAACTTTACCTTCTATAGTAGTAGTAGACTACGGATACCTACCTACAGTACAGTACCTTGGTGGAGGAAAGACATGAAATAACGTACCTAAAAGAAGAAAAAAAAAAAAAAAACTGAGTAGTAAGAGCTCATCATCAATAAACAACCCGGGTGATGGATTAATTATAAGCATCTTATTGGATTCAGCATACATACACTCGTTCAAAGACCTACTATTAGACTACCTTGGCTACAGAGCAGTTATCATACGGTTATTTCTCATCTAGTTATTCTTGTGTCTACACAGAAATATCCTGCCTAGATATGAGCACACACTTTGATGAGAATGTGAAGATGTAATGCTCCGGGCACAATATTAGTACTAAGGGAAGAACGAACCCTTACAAGGACCGGGCCGCCGTTCGTAGGGCTTCGCTTCTAATTATCGTTGTGCAGAAATTAGGAGACCAATGTGCGTTCTGATTCGACTCGGTTGCGCTCATTATTGAGGCTATTTACAACTAATTTTACCTATTGCTGTGTGGTATGCACCCAGTAAGTACCTAGGTATGTAAAAGTTCTTCAAGCTGCCCGGGCTGAGATGAACTGGCTACCAAGGTACATACTGTAGGTTGTTTTGTTTTGCGGGGCGCCACTGACCGTTGAGATTGGGGCCAGGAACATGCCGAGATGTCTACTTCCGCTTTGGGTAAGGCGACAAACACTGTGAGCAATAGAGGCCATCAGGTCACAGTTGGGGCCATGTAAGACCGTTTCGATAAGATTCTGGCACTGTTTTTGTGTTACATCGTTCTTTCACTCACTCCACAAGTTCCTGACCGCGCCCACTCAATTATTATTCCGTTTGGACGACACGACACGACACGAGGATAAATTGGGGATAAGCAAGACCAGATGTGCGAGCGAGCGAGTGAACGAGCGCACTTGCAGTCTGCAGTCGGTTACATTGGATGGATGGATGGTTGATCCATGATCCATGACCCATGACCCATCTCCAGGCCGGAGACTCGGCCCTGTCCCAAACGAAGAGCACTTGACCGGTACGACATGGGGTGTCTTCCCTATTATCCATCATCCTCTGGGGATTCCTCGGCCTCAAACCATTACCTTCCTCGTACATTACCGTATCGGCTGTTCGGATCAAGCCCGGCTCCTGTCTTGGCTCTTGTCCCCCTGGCTTACTTGCACCTTGCACCTTGCACCTTGCACCTTGCACCTTGCACTTTGCAGATTGCAGATTACACTGAGCCGGACTCGCACGAGTCGCACCACCTGATCCGTCTCTTCAAAACAGATAATGGGGAAAAAAGCCGCCCAGTTTACGGATACCATGATGGAAGATGCCTTGCCTTGCCTTGCCCTGCCTTGCCCTGTGCCCTTCTCTGCTGCGCTTGGTGAGTATCTCTCTAGCCATAAAACCTCCATCAAGGAAACACAGGGTTATAAACCATCGGTTATCCTCCACAAATCAAGGGCTTGCGCAGTATGCAGTGGCAGAACCAAGCAGAACAGAGTCAAGATAGCCAGAAATGGCGTCAATGATGCTGTAATAACGAGGTCATCGCGATCTACCAAGATGCTATATCTAGGACAGACAGGAGAGGAGAGCAGACCAATGGTAACCGCATCTATCCACTCAGATGCCACCATCCAAGTCTGGACATACAAAAGACGGTGCTCCAGTCAGTACAGGACTTAGGTAGGTAAACTGCATGGGCCAGCCTGCTAAACGGGGGCTGTGCGCATGCTTCAGCGCAATAAGTCTTCCGAGGCTGTTGGTCCTTAGTTCTCAGAGGTGGAGAATCATGTCAAGTGTCGTTCAGAAGCTAGGTGCTTGATGGGACGATGGGAATCCAGAATTGGACATGTCCTTTTACTTTGTGACTTTGTTCGTCGTCGTCGTTGCACCACCCTATCTGATTTGGTCCAACAACGTCCAGTTACGTACTGTTAATTAATACTATACGGTTCTTCTTGGTAACCGAACCCTGGTCTTAGCGGAATGCGGCCCTTTATACCTTTAGCTTGCGTTGGTTGACTTGACTGTAGACTCTAATTTGGGCGATCAAGCTCGAGCCTTTAAGCTCTGACCTCGATTGAGTAGGTTATTCTAGCGATACCGTTATCTGTCTGGCCTTTTGCTATCCGCGAGATCTGTCATGGGCCAAGATGGCCCAGCCGTCTGGTTGGCGAACGACATCCTGGCCTTTACCTCATTTCGCTCTCTTCCCGGCCCCGTCACCCGCTTCTCGACACCTTCCCAGTGGCTCTTTACCTACCTTACCCGTCTCCCCACCCTGGAATCCATGCCATGCAGGCGGAGTCTGATCCTTCAACAATCCTCGTCTGTTCTGTTCTGGTCTTGTCTGGGTCTAGGTAATTCATCCATCAACAGTGGCTTCGTCAAAGAGGATCTAAGTAATCGACATTCCCTGTATGTCGCCCAAGACAGGACAGGACAGGACAATGCAGCTACCTGTGTATGCTTGCTGATACTTGTCCGTGTTGCCACTCTCTCTACTGCTCTTGACCTTGACCTTGACCTTGACTTGATCCCATCCTCTGTTGGTCGAGCTCTCGTTGTATTTATCCAACTCGTACCCCGTCATGGGGCTTGCCAACTTGGTCGATGAATCTCTGCTCACTGCAGTACCTAATCTAAACCATACCATACCATACCAGACCAAACCCATCTATCTACCTACCTGCCTGCCTACCGGAAGTGCATGGCTCATGAGACCCTAGCATTTAGCTCCCCACGCATTCTAACCCGACCCTCGCATCCTTTTTCCAACGACCTCAAATATGTACCTTACACCTCCCTCAACCTCGAACTCTCCAGTATCGAAGTATTCACAATTTTTCGAAACGGCTTCACCCAGTCCTGATCCTTCTTGTTCTGCGAATCGCTTGTCGTCTTGCTACGATTCTCCCTTTCAGCAAGCCGTTTCTACTGGCGCTTCCCGATCAGACTTGGAATCGGATCCATATTCCCATCACACTCGCTGGTACTCAGTACATCAAACTGAGCTTTTATCACCGCCTCCCATGGACCACGGTAGTACTGCCTGGGTAACCCCGGATGGATTGGTCGCGGGCACGAGTACAGCATCTTCGAGTTCCGTAGAACCTGATGCCCTGCATGCTGACTTCAATGCATTTGCGGCATACGACTCATGTTTACCTGCACCGTACCAACCTCATGATGCTTATATGCCAGCGGGCCGCAACCCATCAGTTCATGAACCTTCACTCCCTTCTACTAGCCAACCTACGCGGGCGCCAACACTAGGAGCGAGGCCGTCATATGGGTATTTGCAAGACCCAGCAAGCTCAAGATTCAGAGTAGAAGGTTCTGTCAGCACCTATGGCCAGGGATATGAATCGCAACCATATTCGGCTCCAGGACCGCCAGCTACCACCTATCAGACCGATGGAGCCGCCTTCACCTCGAACTTGCCCCCAAGCCTCAGCGCCAATAGTTCAACAGCATGGCCCAAGCAAGAATATGAAGTGACGCCATTTTACCCTACCCCGCAGAGTCAACTCCCAGATCTTGGCCAGGAGAGGAGGTTGTTGAAAACAGCAAAGGTCAAGAGACCCACCAGGAAACACACGTCAAAGGAGGAGGCCAACTTCCAGTGTGAAGTCAAGGGTTGCGGCAAGTTCTTCAGTCGCAGCTACAACTACAAATCCCATCTGGAAACCCACGATGAGAAGCGCGAATATCCTTTCCCATGTACTGTTGATGGGTGCACCAAGAAATTTGTACGCAAAACAGATCTCCAACGCCATCACCAGAGTGTACATATGAAGGAACGCAACCATAAATGTGATTACTGTGGACGTCTCTTTGCTCGAAAAGATACTTTGCGGAGGTAAGCCCACGGATTCTTGACCTGAGTATGCAAATGCCAGTATTGACCGACCACTCAGACACATGGAAGACGGCTGTGCGAAGCGATTTGATATCGGCACGCTGAACCTACAAGGGCCTGGGTTTACGGGGTTGGGTATCGTTAGCCCACCTAGACCATCCGGTTTAGATTCTCACCGTCCTGGGTAGACTTCACGAATTATTTGCTTACATAGTGCTTGAAAACAGCCCGAAGACATGCATGTATGCTTGATCTATCGGAGATGGGATACTCCAAGGCACGGCGTGCTGTGGACATGACCTCCAACAGTATACGGACATCTGCAAACTCAAAGTGGTCCCAAAGCTTGACACAGGAATACTTGAGGTAGGTCGATTATGCACTCAAACACAACGTGAAACCCAGCTTGTATTACGTTCAGCAACTAATTGATATGATCTAGAAACGTCACTGTCTACCAAATAGACGGAAGTATGGAAGTTCCACATCGTGCATCTGCATTTACCAACTCGGGAATTCAGCTGCGCTTATAGAAGGCTCGTGACTAGAGACTTTGGTGAACACCACATAGCTACGTTCAAACTCTGAATCGTAACTATCAGGAGAAACGAGGAAATCATTTGGTCGGCATTTCACATGCCAACGAATTACGCCATGTATTTTGCTTCGCCAGGACAGCGTTTCGAAGACAGTCGCCTCGGCATATGCAAATCATGACAGTCGTTAACTCGATTGGGAAGCTCATTATGAGGAAATCTTTTGGTGGTATCCTCCCAAGTGAGCAAATTTATGCAATTGTTTGCTTTCATAGGTACCTAAATAGGTACTTCAAAAGACGAGACTGTTTGCGACTCCATCTACAGGACCCTCGTTCAGTCTTCTTTATTCCTCGCTTTCGAATGACGACCGGCGGCGCGATGGAAGTTGACTGTTAAGGGCACTAGATCGCCCAGGATGAACTGAATAGCTGTTTATTTAGGGTACTTTTGCCGAATCAGATGTGTAAAATAAGTTGGATAGTTTTCAGAATTACCTATAGACCTACTTGAATCTGTCGCTGCGAACCATGTTTGATTCGTTGACTTCTAGATTTACCCCTTGTGTATCAGATCATGAGGCTCATGGTAGTTGAAGTTCCATTGTTGCCAACTAGAATAGTACTTACTAGTACCTAATAGGGACTACTTAGATGCCTAGGTGCCTACTACAAACAACAGTGACATACTTTACCGTAGCTTACTGGTCGACTACCTACTTGATATGGAGACATGGAACCTATGAATGCATGTGATGTGGATAAGGTGGTAGGTCATTTAGCGTCGCGACAGGATGTTCTAGAAAATCGACCACATAAATACAAGTTTCTTCTGACCCTACCAAAGTAGGTACATTGCGTCGATCTTGACAGCAAAAGTACGCGTATCCTAAGATTCGGTATCCGTACCTACAATTGAGACCCACAATTTAAAGGCAGACGTTCTGCCCAGTACATCCCCACGTCATCGCGCCCTGGAATCGGAATCCATAATAACTTTCCCATCGATCCGTGGTGAAGCTTCTACCCCAAGGCTCGGGGGGTTTCTGCCTATCGTCAACAACACCTACAGTACCTGTCCACCCGCTCAATAGTAGAAACCTACTGCAACTCACATGGGTCTGTGAGCGACTTGCCCTATGGCACATCCAATACTTGTATCGTATCCATCTGCTTCGAGAGGCTTGTCCGTTCAAGTCGCACGAAACCGATTTCTACGGAGCCGCGTGTGGAGATAGCACCCATCGTCATGACGGACGATCACCACACTTACGGTGCCAAGTGTCGCTTGGCACCTGCTACTCGAATTGAACGCGAAGATGAGGTTCCTCCAGTTCAGGCTCAATTCTTCTATTCGTCCGTCATTCCTATCGACGACCCTCTCTCGACGTCGTCAACTGTTGGCGCCGATACCAAGACAAACAAGGGTCAAGTGCGACCTTTTGCAAGAGGGGATAACAATGCGTTGGAAAAGGCCTGGTTGGGTCTCATGTCCGAGTCTGCTCGTCGTGCCCATCAGGAGGCACTGGAGAGTCAAGAGCGTGTTCCTAAATTCGACTCAGATCGATTGGCATCGATCATACAAGCCATCACCGCAAATCATTGGGAAAGGCATCGTAAAGGCTATCAGCCACAAGATGTAGCAGCACCCACCGGCGATATTCTGCCCACAACCCCTGTGGCCGCCTGTTGTTCCGAGTTGGTTATTGACGTCGCCGAGGAATTGGAACGAGGCTTCTGTGCACTCGTTAGGAAGCGCAACACAGCTTTGAGTATTGACCAAGTCGTGCAGCAAGTCGTGCTTGCTCTTGAAAGACTGAAAAAACAAGCTAGCCACGACCTCGAGACTCAGCAGTTGCCAGGAAGCCCACCATTTAGCCGTCCAGGGACGGCTTCTACCACTAACACGAATCACCCAATTGCTCGTATGCCCAAGACGACAACTGACTCCAACAGCTCTAAACGCCGATCGACCATAAGTGAACCGAGAACCAGGACGAACAGCCTCTCAATGGCTCAACCCATCGGGCAACAACCTCGATCCCAGACACCTTTTGGAAGTTTGGGTCATGCGCGGCCTCCGGTCCTTGACGACGGAATATCTGGCAGACCATTCCTACGTGTAGGAAGCCCAGAAACACAATCAGAACCTGGGTCTCTTCCATTACCTGGCGTAAGCGTTCCGGCCCGCGATCTTCCCCAGGCAAAAGGTCAATCTCAAACGACTGTTGGCCAAGAGAACTCTACACAAGCCACCAATCGAGAAGGAACAAAGGCAGTGGAGGCGATCCAGCCCAGCGTTGCCGAGGTTGCAGTAGGAATTTCAAGATTGCATATGGTTTCGTTGCCAATGCTTCAAATGAAACCAATATACTGGTCCCCTATCAACGACGTCGCAGTCGTATCTCGAGCAACATGGTTTTATAGGTAGGCTCTAGCACTCTTGCCAGAAAACAAAGATCACTGACAGATTCACGAAGAGACACAATGCTTCCAGTACCACCCGCAGTAGCGAATCAACTTGAGGCCGGATATCATGACCTGCGGCCCTGGACCGAAACCTGGAGTGACGAGCTCCGGTGTGCCATCGACGTCGGGCCCCTGGGAGAAGAGAAGGTATCGCATAGACTCTGGTCTAAAGAGCTAGAGATCGGTGCTGATGACGATTTTCCGGAGCCAACTATACCAAATGATCCCTTTTGCGCAGCTCGTTGCTTTCGTGGTGAAGCATCTGCCGAGGGTACCATTAATGCGAACCCAGTTACCAAAGCCGCGACGGAAGTACAACATCATCAGACACGACCTTATTCCAACTACCACGTCTTATATAGGAACGCTAAAGAAGCGTTTCTGCTAAAACCAAGCCTGAAGCCGTCGGCGTACTATGGCCGAAGACCAGTGTTGAAAGTCATGAAGGGTGTTACAATTGGAATTCCGGTTATCCGAGGATTTGATCGCGCTGCATGGGAACGTCTTCATCATAAGAAGCAGACACCTAACAAGGCGGGTGCCTCTGCCGCGGACGAGTCGCATGAAAGCACCGGGCAGGATGTATGTACAGCTTGCAAAGCGGACAAGGAAAAGCACCAGGTCACAGATCTGGTTTTAGTCGCTCACGGCATCGGCCAAAAGTTTGCCGAAAGAGTGGAGAGTTTCCACTTCACCCATGCCATCAATGGCTTCCGTCGAGCGGTTAACATGGAACTTCAGAGTCCTTTGGTAAAGCAGGTCTTGCGCGAAGATCAGAATGGGTTGATGATTCTACCCCTGAATTGGAGAATGGGCCTTTCATTCGAGGATGGAGGGCCTATGAGAAAAGAAGACAAAGACGAATACACCCCAGAAGGTTTTGGGCTCAAAGATATCGAGCCCGACACAATCCCTGCTGTCCGTAGCATGATATCGGATATCATGTTCGATATCCCGTTCTATATGTCTCACCACAAAGGTAAGATGATCAAGGCACTTGTGTCAGAAGCAAACCGTGTCTATCGACTGTGGTGTCGTAATAACCCGGGATTTGCTGAACACGGACGTGTCCATATGATTGGGCATTCGCTCGGCAGCGCCATGGCTCTCGAGGTTCTCTCAAATCAACCGACTGAAGTTCCTAGACTGGACTTGACAAAGAAGGAACCAGAAACAAAGTTTTTTGAGTTTGACACGAAGAATCTGTTCCTAGCAGGTAGTCCCGCGGGTTTCTTCCTCCTACTTGAACGAGGGGTGCTTATGCCTCGCCATGGCCGTATGAAACCTGGAGCTGACTCGAGCGACATCGTCTCGAAGGACGTAGTGGCAGAGGCTGGCACTTTTGGTTGTTTGGCTGTTGACAACATCTACAATATCCTTGCCAAGGAGGATCCTATTGCATATCTTCTCAACGGTGCCGTTGATCCCATTTACGCAGCTAGCCTAAAGAAGGCGTATGTGCCTAGCATTTCTGGGTCTCTCTGGAAATCTGTTGGTGCCGCCATGCGTGGAGTAGTTCCAGGTATGGCACCAGCACCGAACCCACTCATACCAGAACCGGAGCGGCCAGCGACGATTCGACTGCCTTCTCAATTAGAGCTTGAGGTTCATGACTTCACCCGCGAAGAAACTGCTGAAAGAAAGGCGTTCCTGCTAAACGACAATGGACAAATTGATTGGTACCTACGTTCAGGGGGAGGGCCATTGGAGATCCAGTATCTAAACATGCTCAGTGCGCACTCCAGTTATTGGACCAACCATGACTTTATCAGAATGCTGTGCGTTGAGATCGGGAGGACACCTGGCCGAGCCCATTCCATCCCCGCCCTGCGGGCAGTGAAGGCAGCGAAGCGACTACTGGCAGACTGAGCGGCTGCTTTATTTTTACCTGGGTTATTCAGTGTCAATCCCGGAATGTTTATCTTGCTCGCTTTGCGATTGTTTTGTTTCCAGAAAGAGCAGGGCGTACGGGAGCAAACGAGCTTCAGCGACATGTTAACGTTTACCTTGTAGATTCCGCACAAGTTTTGATTTGTTTAGATTCCCTTTGAAATTAGATGTCCGTAGATGATTCCTTGAAATCTTCTAATTATAGTTCAATTACTTTTGGGCTGGCGGTCTCTGTGGCACCGCCGAATTCCTCTTCTGAGATCTAGAAGCCGTCCATCTCCATCATATCCTGATCTAACTCGTCATCATCGTACTCGAAATCGTTTTGTTGAGCAGCTGGCTGTGGTCGCTGCGCCTCCTCTTCGAGCTCTTTAATCCTCTCCAAGTCCATCTTCTCCTTGTGTTCCATCAAGTCCTTGTATCCCCATGTGCTGATGCCTTCTTGGTCCTTGGCTCGAAATGGTTGTGCCATGGTTCGAAGGAACCGTCTTGCGCTACTGACTGCCATATCGGTACTCAGATTGACGTCCGATTCTTGCAGGCCTTGGTTAATCCACTTGGGCAATTGTGTACGCTTCTTCTGGAAACGGCGGTCGGCGAGAACCATAATTCCATAGTCATCCTTCCCTCGCAGGACTCGTCCAAGACACTGGGCAGCATGCCGCATTGCGTCGAAAGATAAGAAATCGTTTTCCTTGATGCGATATGTCTCTCTCAAGAACTGAAGCCTTGCTTTAAGGATACGTGACTCGGTGTACTGAAACGGCACTCCAATACACAACACAGTACGACCATATTGGTGGTCGAAATCGATTCCTTCAGAAACCTTTCCTCGGGCGACGCAAAGTAGCACCGCGCCTCTGCCATTACAGCACGCTGTACGGTACGTTTCAAGGGCAAGTGAGGTTTCTTGCGCATCGGGTGTCTCCACTAGGATGAGCTTGTATTTCCAGACCTCGTCAAGCACACCCATTCCTTGCCACATGCTGATGATCGATTCCATGTAGAGATACGAGGGGAAGAAAACAACCATACCGTCGGGCGTGATCTTGGCGAATTCCGTGAGCAGATTGCCGTAGTTCCTGACCACACTTGGTTCGTTTCGGACTTGGAAACTGGTCGATACCGAAGCCTGGTCGCTTCCTCTCGTGACAATCATAGGCATAAATGATCTTCGAGCCAAGGTCATAGCATACGACTCTTGGATTACTGTTGAGAAATCCAGCATCTTGGGATAAATCTCTAGCGGAGAAATGGTACCAGAGGTGATGATAACAGAGTAGAACCTATCGAACACGGGCTTGATAGCGATGGCAGCATCGAGACAGGTGAAATGAAGAACCGGGTTTGGAACTTCAGCAGTATCTGATTCGAAAGGCTCCAGGATGAGAAGGAAACCCTTCTCGTAGGTAGCAACCAAAGTTGCGAAAGTGGCGACTTCTTGGAGAGGTTGATAGTCCTCAATATTGGTTAGTTCGAGGGTCCGAACCAATGATGTTAATCGCTCAGCGCAAAATCTCAGTGGCTTCTTCTCGATGAAGGTGTGTTCTCTCAGGTGAGCAAGGAATGAAGGGGGTGTTTCAGAGATGACTTGTCGGACTTTCATCCTTGTTTTCAGATACTCGATAAATCGTTTTAGGAAGGCAATAAAATGCTCTGCCCTCCTGATGTTTCCCGGTACAGCCTCCTTGAGCAAGTCTTCGGGAAGCGCTGTGAACTGGTCAGCACTACATTACCCACTGGGCGGGTCACTATCGAGAACCTACCAGGGTTTGCCATGAAGGCATCTTCTTGGCGTGCCTCATCAGCATCACGTAAACCTTGTACTAGCTTCTGATACTCATTCTGAAGTTGCTCCTGATCTGTGTCGCGCATCTGTGATATCTTGTTCTCCAGGTTCTGGGCGCCCCGAGTTGCTTTTCGCAACGAGTCTTCGGTGATGTCTGTACTGAGAGACTCGATACATACGTTGTCGATGTTGTGAGCTTCATCGAATACAACAATGCAGTCCTTGGAAAAATCCTTTGACACCCTTTCAGCAATTTTGGGGTCAAGGAGGTAATGGTAGGAGAAGATGACAACATTGCAATATTGCATCTGGAAGAAAGATTAGCGATTCTGATGAAGGTTCCCCAAGACTGATATGCGCTTACCATTCGCCTTGCAGTGAAATATGGACACTGCTTATGGTCCTCGCCATATCGAATGATGTCGTCAAAAGACCAGACACCGTTGGGGATGAGATTGTGAGGCTCCAGAAGATCGAGGTTCTGTTTCGTTACTCAGCAACGTTGCTGCCATGAGAGGGAACGTTTCACAAGACTCACATCGTGGTATACGCAAACATCAACGTTTTCGCCACGTTCCTTTTTCTCCTTGACAAAGCCGGCGGTAAGGCTTCTGCAGCGGGCATCGACAATGGCGCCACTCTTTTCCCGCTTCACAGAAGGATGGAGGCACAAATTCTTTCGACTTGTCAGGCCGAGGCCACGGAATTCTTCTTCGTACCCAAGCTCCTCAGCACGGTACTTCATGAGAGACTTCAACTCGACTAAAGCTTTCTCGATCTCAGACATGGTACCTTGATAGCGTTGTGTCAGTAAATAAATGTTTGGTTGGGAACGTGTGGCGTACGGGAGCAATAGATCAGCTTTCGCTTCTCGGGCATGTATTGCTGGTATGCGACAATGAGAGACAGTAGAGACACCGTTTTGCCTGTGCCCGAAGGCATTTCTAGCACACAGTGACCCCCTGCATCCAGAGTTTCTAGCAAAAGCACGCTGTTAGCAAACAAGACTCGTCGTGGAATAAGGTAGAGGATACCTACTTTTGAGGTCGCACATATATCTTAACGAAGTTCATAGTCAGCCTTCCAATGTATAGAAACACATTGATTCCTCGGAACTCACGCATATTGTTCTAAGAAAGGTCAGTCTCATCGTATCAAGCGATCGTCAACCGTGATTATTGAGGCTTACCTGGATATATCCTAGGGTAAGGAAATAGCACAGGTAGATCGCTAAGTCGCGTAAGTAATTGAACCCTCCAAAGGTAATGAGAGAGAGACCGTACTCAATGTTGAACTTCATGGTGGCTGAATTGTTTAGTACCAAGGCAGATTGACAAAAAGCATGAGACGTGACGTGAACTTTGAGATCAAAGCGAGCATCGCGAGGTCACGTGTCAAAGCATGTCGCCTTCAATAGGCATTCTCTCGGTGAAGCGAGACCCACCCCTGCCCGTTCAACACACCGAGGAAAACTCCACAGGAGCTTACCTTAGGTACGTACCCTGTAGCAATTCGAATATGAGAAATACCTAGAGCCTCAACTTGCAAAACATGGACTATTGGGTAGTGATTGGACGAGAACACTTGTTGAACAAGAAACATATGCAGTAAAAACAATCATCAACATGATTGCAAGTCAATAAGTTGCGCAGGCTTGTTTGCCTAGATGAGGGATCCAGGTGCATGTGTCACCTTGTCTGTGGTTTCACTTACTTGAACTGGACTACTGTACAGCATCACAGGCAATCATCCTCTATGATGGAGTTTAGCGTCTACAGAAAGTGTAAAGAGCACCGATGCCGGTAGTTCAACGTGACATGACATGACGTGACGGTTCTATGTCTAGGTATGTATGTGATGAGATGGATAGCAACGGGTGGAGTTTGGCTAGAAAGATGCATAGTCCAGCCATCAGTCCTTGTTTGTACAATGCAGTACCGTATAATATCAGGACCCGTTCGAGATGCCGATCCCGTGATGTTTCATGGCTATCAAGCTCAAGATAGCGTACGTACAGTAATCCGATGGAGGTTTTAAGGTCGGTGGGGAAGCTCCAAGGGAGCTTGAGCTTAGGCGCTAATGCACCGGCTTTGTCTTGCTCTGATCCGAGATGGATGGTCATGTCACCTCACCTCACTTCTCACCTCACCTTGTTGCCCTCCAAGTGGTTTGATCGTCCACTCTGATAACCAATTGCCTTCCCCTTGCAAACGAGACTCACCAGAATCGATTCGAAAGTACTGTACAGTAGAGCAGGCCTGGTGCAGTGCAATACCTACAGAGTCGAGATACGTTATCTGTTGATTCTCCTTCAACGGGCTGTGATTCAAAGCCTGCAGAAGCCCCGTGCAGTAGCGTCCTGCTTCCCCGCTCCTGCATGCAGCTCCCCACCAATTATAGTGGCCATGCAGCGCCAGATCCCCGCCATAAGCTATATTCTATGGAGAACCCCATGCCTTAGTGTCCACTGTAGGTCGCCCACCTCGGCGGGTGTCGACCACTATCATGAACCCCCAAATGCAAACGCGCCCGCTGGATTTCCATGCTTAGGTCGTCAACGGCTGCAGGCATTGATTGACAGATGGAAAGACAGCCATAAAGTTGGACAAGTCAGAATAATGAAGCAAAGACCCGTTTGTCTGTTTTGTTAAAGCGGATCATGATGACCGTTAACTTCTTCCAGACGTCTAGGTTACTGTATCTTGGTTGGGATGGAAGATGGAGAACAAACCCCCCCCCCCGGGACCGGACCACCCTTACCTAAGTACCTAGGTTCCCTTATCAAACAAGATGGATACCCAGATTCGCCATTCGCCATCCGCCAACCGCCAACTGCATTTCTAAACCATCCAATCTCATCCGTCAACCAACAATCAACTTCCCGTCAACCAACAATCAACTTTCCGTCAACAATTGTAGGTAGGTACGTACTGTACTGTACTGTACCGATACTGTACAGACCACCCTCCATCATTCCATCCCGTCCCTTCCATAAGGTAGTAGGTTGTCAATAACAAACTGCTGTACTGAAGTCTACCTACAGCACAGTCAGTACCTTAATACCTGCTACCTTAGTCCATCCGACTGCCGGCCGTGATCTGTTTCCCCTCTTTCTCTTCTCTACTCCTTCATCTTCTTGGCTACACCTAACTTATCCATTTCATTTCATTTCATTTCATTCACCTATTCTCGACCATCCACCGTTTACCTGTCCTCATCTCAATTCATTCGCATGCGCCTCTTCGATCGACTACACCATTTAAGCAAGCAAGCAGTGACCATCTCCACAGTCTAGCCCACGTCAGGTTCATCTCATCGCCCGCAAACGACAGACAGTATCGTTGGTCTTTATTAGGGTTCAATCAATTCGTCAATTTGGAATAGTAGAATCTGAGACAAACCTCGCGTTGTCGGTTCTACAAATACTGTCACCTCCCCTTCCTTCAACTAGGGGTCATATCTTTTGGCTGGAAATCCATCTTCTCTCTCTCATCATCTCCCCTCATTCCATCCAACATCCATTATCCATCATCCAGCGAACTCTGTGGCTGGCTCCATGGTGCCTTGTCTCTTATTCTGAGCTTAGGCATGTGTGTGCAACAGTAGTCCGCTCACAGCAACAACGACATCCATCTCGTGCGTCCCAAATCTGTACTATTCTTGCATCATCATCCAAGGCTCTGATTCTTGTTCCTTTAGTGTCGTTTGTGGCTGAGGATAATAGCATATTGCAGTACATTTGTTGCTTAGTTTGAAATTTCGTCTGATCGTCCGACCGATTTGAAAGACACCTGTCTTACTTAGGCTTGGGTCAGATTCTTGTGCAACATACCGCATATAAACCTCGTCCATATCTTTTCTCTATTCCAGTCTGCCTGCCACTCGGCAGCATCACATCCAATACTTTTTCGCAATCTCTACAATACAATTGCAGCTATGACTACCGTTGCCCTCGCTCGACCAATCCCGCCTCATCGTCCCTCATCTACCATCACCCCACCACTGTCTCTCGAGTCCAGCTCCAGCTCCAGCTCTTCACCATGCTCCGTCCCAATTCCTAATAAACACCTCCCCATATGTCCCACTGGACCCGCCTGTCCCGACGAAATCGATACTCCGCCTCCATCACCACCCTCCCAGGACCAGTTGCAACAAACTTCAGCTCTATACCCTCTTGATGGGTTCAAGCGCATCGATTCAGACGAGCTCTCTATCTATGAGATTGACGCACCCAAAGTTGCAGAGGCTGTTGATGTTGCTTCACGCCAGCCGTTGCCTGACCCTGGACTCGTCTTCCCGTGGTTCCATGGCCTTCATCCCCAAAACCATGTTCAACAGTCCTTTTTTGCTGCCCGGCGACGTACTTCGAGACCAACTCCCTCGTGTATTCGATCTCTCACTCTCGTCAAAGCTGATGGAGACCTGAACTGCGCGCGACTGAAGGGCGCTGTTGCTCCCAATGAAATCATCCAGGCCAACAACCCTGCCAGGTTCATTGAGGCAGACCCAAGGGAGGGCTTTTCTGTACGGAATTTTCAGATCCAAACAGTGAAAACGGCGGTGCTTTCGGACATAATTGTTTATGGTCGGGACTTGAACAAGACTCGCAAAGTGGCGTGGGACATTGCAGGTGCGCAGAAGCTTTGGCGTGAAAAACACGAGGACCAAGGCGAATGGATGCCAGAATATCACACGTTTATCTGCACAAGTCCGTTTTCAAGTTTCGAGGAAAATCATCCCGAGATCGTGGCTGTCGATGAGGCCAGTCATTTGACTGGCAATGTCCTCGATTTTTTTAGTCAGGAGAGGCGGGAGATGTGGGCAATGACCGAAGCCTCTGAATTCTCCGAGAACGTTTTCATGGGCCCTACTCCCGAACAAGGGAGCCCTGAAGAACAAAAGTACGACATTCTAATCGAGTGTAGTGATTTAGGGCGACTGAACCCCCTGGCTCTTCAGCTGATTGCTGAAAGTCCTGACGATGATCGCAAGCAGCATTTTCTCGACTTTCCATCTTCTGGCAGTATCCTACCACCAACGTGGTCGCACTCAGAAGCGGATGGTATCCTCGAAACCTGCAAATGGATCTATCATCTGGCACATGGGTTGTACCCGGAATCTGACCCAGCTATGGCCAACGATGTTGTGGACACAGAGGGAGATTCTCCCATGCCCTCTGATCACGAGTCTACTTTTGAGGTTAGACCTCGCAAGATCTTACTTCACTGCGCTGACGGGTACACCGAGTCAACTATGTTGAGCATTGCGTACTTCAGCTACAGTACCGGGCGACCTGTTCCTGACGCATGGCTACAACTTCACACAGACAAGAAGCGGAACTTCTTCGCATACCCGACGGATGTTGCGCTGTTGACATCTATCACCCCTAGGTTGCTCCGGGAGTCACCTGTTTGCAAGGGACTCAGCTTAACAGATATAACTCATTTGACAAGAGACGAACCAAGCTGGTTCGCTGCACTGGATGGGTCATTCCCGAGTCGCGTTCTGGATTATATGTACTTGGGCAACTTGGGCCATGCAAACAACCCGGAGCTCCTGCGAGCGCTCGGGATTACTCAGATCCTCAGCGTCGGCGAGATAGCCATGTGGCGAGAGGGTGACCTGGAAAAATGGGGCAAGGAGAACGTATGCGTGGTGCAAGGGGTTCAAGACAACGGTATCGACCCGTTGACTGAGGAATTCGCTCGATGTCTTGAATTTATCGGTCAGTAAAGCTATGAGGACATGGCCATTGAACATGGAAAAGCTAACTGTGGAATTAGATCGTGGTCGACGGAATGGCACTGCAACACTAGTACATTGTCGTGTGGGAGTATCCCGCAGTGCAACAATTTGTATCGCTGAAGTTATGCGAGAAAAGCACATGTCATTCCCCCACGCATACTGTTATGTTAGAGCCCGCCGTCTGAACGTCATCATCCAACCTCATCTTCGGTTTGCTTATGAGCTGCTGAAGTACGAAGAGGCGCTCCAACAGGATGGTGACCCTCATGCCGAGATTCAGAGAACCTTGGAGTGGGCTGAAATTGCACGAGAAATCGCGCTTATGAATCGGCCATACTCACGTTAAAACGACAACGGCACCAAGCGTATTGTCATGCTTCTCAGCAGATCTGAAGGGCCAGCGGCTTACAGAACCACGAGAACTGGATCCCCAGGTCTCGCTTGTGTTTTTGACCATATCCATACAAGGTTGGATACTCGTGAATGTGTTTTTCTTTGAATGATTGAGGGACGGATTAGCCACTGAAATATTAAGAAAGCGGAAATGTCGGGTCTGTTTTTGTAGTTGGATAGGCGCATTGTTAATACCGGACGTTTGGGAATATCCCTCTAAAGGGCTTTCGTATTTGGCGTTTTTGGCAGACCAGACTACTTGTCCTGTTCATCTATCTCGGGTATATGTCTTGGTTTTTGTGTTTGGCTATGTGGAATCGATTTTAGGGACTCTGTTATTTTAGGAATGAATGATTACTGCCACGATGGCATCTGGCTGGATCGGTCCAACTTCTCTACTGAACATGCATGTGTATTGCTATAACGCTCGACCATTGCGATTTTGATCTTGGGAAACCCATTAAAATTCATTCCCTTATGATGGCCACCAATCCAACATGTGATCATTCCGATTATAAGTCGTCACGGTAGTAACAAATCCATCAAAATAGAAAATCGAGAGGGAAACCGCAGTTTCTGTTAGAACTATTAATTTCATGCTGAAAGCGAGACTCCTGATCCCGACAAACGCCCATAGCAATGCTTCCGCTATATTGACCTCACGCATTATATGATCAAGCACGCTGCCTCGTCGCACGCAAGGAACCGCTTGTTACTTCCTGGGAATCCTAGCTCCCATACCCCGAAGCGTCACTCTTGTCGTCGCCTTCCAAAACACTGTAATATTCGGTTAGCATATTTGTGGTATACATTTACAAGGTGAAATACTTACGAAAATTGTTTTACAAGGTAACCTTCTCCGCCTTGTTCCATGTCGATATTGTAGACGTAAAAGCCTCCGTCGCTTGTTACGACCATGACTTGTGGGCTGCTACTACTCATGGCTACAACGCTGCGCAGAGGACCACCTGGGGCGTCCCGCAAAGCTCGTGACGTCCCTGAAGGAGCAGTAGATTTAGGTATCTTGATGTAGGCAAAATCTCGCAATGGTTCCCACATCTCTGTTACGGACTGTGGCAAGTACGATCCCATAACTCCCGCAACGCCGCGCCCCATTATCTGTGAAGAGCGGCGAAGCATACTACTAAACGAGCCGCTCTGCCGTGTATGGCCTTGATTGTTGTTGCCCACTCCAACCCCTGGGCCATTGAGATCTGCCGGCTCGTTCTTCGGCGAGTCTGCTGCGGTACTGGTACCAGGAGACTCAGGGTCATCGAAGCTTCTTGCTCGAGACCAACGATCTTGACGCTGTGAGGCGGGTGGTTCAATGGGCGCACCAGCTGGAGTGGTATTTCCGGGCGGTGACCCAAGTCGGAAAATATGGATTGTGTCCGAAGTTGAAGAGACGCACAATAAAGTTGAACTGAGGTTAAAGGACATACTGTATATGGTGGAGGGGTAGGTACCACGCCGGAATTGATATAACTTTTGACCCTTGGGTACGGAGAAGACGCGAATGATCGTTCCAGTCTCACTAGCTGTGGCCAGCAATGTTCCTTCATTGTTTAGACATATGCAGCACAGTGGCGATCGATGCGCCTCGATAACGTTGACAGCTTTGAGTGTAAGGGTATCGAAGATCAAGACTTCGCCTGACGTAGGCGCAACGAAAGTGGACTGAGGAGGAGCATGAGCTGGTCGATTCGCATCTGGCTCTTCTCGAGGTTTTGGTAAGGGGTATGCGATAAAGCAGTTCTCGGAAGATGGCGAGAGCGCGCATATAGCAGAGGGATTTGGCGAAGTCGCAATCGTATGGAGAAGGCTCATATTGCTAATGTCGTATAAATATATTTCCTCCTCGAGTACCACTGCCAGGCGTTTTCGATTGAGTCGGACGGCTAGTACGGCCGAAGGGAAGGTGAGTTCGCAAATGACGGATGCCCTCTGGTGCGCGTGTAAGCAATGCTACCGTTTTCACGAAGGTTGAGTTTTGGTACCTTGGTATTTTGAATAATGAGGTGCCGAGGAGATAGTATAAGAGCGACGAGGGATGTCGAGAATAACATCTCGATGATAGCAATGTTACCATCATCGCTGCTGAAGATTCGGGAGAAGGGATCGGTGTGGTAGATACGAAAGCCTTTGGAAGTACCTATCAAGAGAACCGCAGTCAGTCCCACGGCACAAGACACAAAGAAGCGAGGCAGCAGTCATACCGACAGCAAGACAGCTATGGTCTTGATTAAATGTGACGAAATTGAGCGCTGGGTTAGCCATTATGATATCCTAGCCGATCAAAGGCTTGAGCTCGGCGCAGAAGAGGTGCTCTTGGGGGTTCGATGTTGCAGGCACGAATATGTTATGGGGAGGGAAGCGGCGGAGCTGGATTATCAGTAGACTGAACGGGTACTGATTTGCAGCATGTGTTAACCTTAAACGTTCAACATGACCTGGTGAAGCAGCTTTGGTGGTAGTGGAGAGGTTGGGTGACTGATTGAGTGAATGGATGGATGGAGAGCTTTCGTGGAGCGCGCCTTTGGAAGCTTCAAGGTTGGTCGTACCTTGTTCACCGGGTCGGTCTACCAGACTAGGTACCTACCTAGTGCTGGAATCCAGGTTAGTACCTACTAGGTACCTACTAAGGTAAGAGGTAGGTCGGTGCAATGATTCACTGGACAACAGAATCAACTGCAGCAGAAGAAAAAATGAAACCTTCAAGGTTTCTTTGGGACTCGGTCTTGAACTATGTTTGTTTTGTCTTTTTAGAAGAACCCCAAGGTTAGCCTTCCCAACAACCTAGGTATGTCACGCACCTACCTAGGTCTGGTCTACGGTCTACCAGGTACCCAAGCGGAACCTTCTTGGTGGGGAGGAGGGGAAATCAACCGCGGTATGTATACATCACCATACATAGTAGTACTTGAAGCTACCATGGTAAGGTGATATCTTCTGGACTATCAGGATGCGATTAGGACATAAGTATGATTTCCTCTATTTAATCTCCCAAGTTGGAGATTGTGTTCATTGAAAGCCATCAGGTATGGATCCCATTGCATTACTGTCAGGTCAGATAAGATAGATCCATACTAGTAGGTATCTCTCAAGGCAGGCAGGTACCTATCAGATAGGGAGTCTACCTTCCTAGTGCCTAAGTTAGTACCTATAGTACCTACCATATGACCTACCTAGATCGGGTGACGTCGGCATCACGCTGTTTACGTGTGAGTACATCTTTATCTTATCAAGATAAGATAGGTAGGTAACGAGATGGGAAAGTACAGTAGCAGGTACTCATGATGGACCCTACCTTAGTACCTTGCACGCTAAACCTCAAATAGTGCTTAGACGGGCACAATTCACTAACAATTCTTTCGACATACGCAACGGGCTTCAAACCTCGTGCAAATTCTCACTACCCGAGAAAGTATTCTGGCGATATCTGATTGACGTGCATGCATACAACATACAACGCCTGTCATGGCTAAACAAAAGATTTCGTCCTCGAGGGTGGCCAAGACACAGGCTCTCGATGACTTGATCATGGGAGTAAGTCAAACTCACTTTCACTTCCAATGGTAACTAATACCACTTGCAGACAAATAGCAGCAGCATTGTGTCAAAAAGGAGTGTCGAACGACTTTACTACCCCAATGAGCTGCACTTCTTCCGATACTTTGTTAACAAGTTTCAACGAAGAGCCCCTCTCATAAACCGTGGATACTGGCTGAGGCTCAGGGCTATTGATGTGATAGTTCGTCAGTTCATCACTGCACCGAAGCCTGGCCGGAGAAAGGTCGTCATCAATCTTGGAGCAGGAAGGTGAGTAATTTACCACTTCAGCCCGTAGATCCCAAGCGCTCATCGCAAGTCTGAAGTGATGTCCTCCCCTGGCAGTCATACCATCGATATGGCGATTCTTGTGAGAACACACTGTTCATAGATGTTGACTACCCGGATCTCATGCGGAAGAAAAGAGCTATTGTTCTAGGCACGCAGCAACTCCGTGAATTGCTTGGCAATGACCCTTACATCAGCGAAAAGGACACAGATCCCCTCCTTCTTCGCAGCGATAAATACTGCCAGGTGGGCTGCGATCTTAGGGAATTGGAAAGTCTTCGCAGGTGTCTCGAGTCGTTTCTCCCCTTATCCGAATGTTCAGTGTTGTTCGTTGCCGAAGTCTCGGTGACTTATATGGACACAGTATCAGCAGATGCTCTTATTCAATGGGCAAGTACTATAGGGCAAGGTAATTGGATTTCCATATTGGCATGCATAGTATCTGTAGAGCTAACCGCCCTCAGCTGAATTCTGTCTTTTGGAGCAAATTTTACCTCATGGACCAGAACACCCCTTTGCCAGCACCATGCTGAAGCACTTTGACAAACTCAACACGTCCCTCAAATCTGTAAATCAGTACCCAACCATTGAAAGCCAGCGCATTCGATTCGAGAAGCGGGGATGGGCTAGTGTTGATGTCTGGGACCTGTGGGAGGCTTGGAACAGTCAAGTCTTCCTCAACTCGTCCGAGAGGGCTGCTCTGGACGACGTAGAGCCCTTCGACGAGTGGGAGGAATTCATCCTGTTTGCAAGACATTACATTGTTTTACATGCGACGTCTTACCAAAAGAGTGAGAAGGGTGCTGGGCAAAATATGCAAGCCTCTTCTCCTGACATGCATGTCAAAGCAAACACGATCGCGATCAAGTCTCTGGGTGCGCCCAAACGACGATTTGGTGCAGCATTGGCAGCCTCCAATCCAGAGGGAGGCAAATACCTGGTCCACGCTTTGGGCATGGGGTCTAATGCAAGACTTGATTCCTGCGATATTTATTCTCTTCAAGAAAGCAACCCTCCTTTCGCGATGTCGTCCAATGGGCCTTCTGCAAGGATCTGCCACACGATCACGGATCTAGGACAAGGGGACTTCCTTCTTGCTGGAGGTCGTGCCTCTCCTTCGAAGGCTCTCATCGATTGTTGGATCTTAAAGAAAAACTCGAACAGCTGGAAAAAAACGTTTGAATTGCCTGTTCCTTTGTTCAGACACTCGGCTGTCCAATTGCCAGGATCGTCGCTGGTTCTGGTATCGGGTGGTAAGACTGGGCCATCTCAAATATCATCAGATTATTTTGTCTTTCATCCTGTCAAAGGATGGCTCAAATGTCTGGTCTCTGGTATGGTACCGAACTCGACCTTCGGGGCATTTTCTGTAGCTTCAATGAAACCCGTTGGCAAGCTTGGACACTTTGAAGGTTTGCTGGCAGGTGGTATAGGTGGTGATGGAACAATAAGCAACCAGGCATATTTCTGGACAGTCAACACTACAACTAACGAGGTACGTTCATCTCGATCTCATCCCCGGCGAAACAGCGAGAAGTAACTTGCATCCGCGTCAAGCTTGACTATACTGACGGAACACAGCCGCAGATTCACTTTGAACCTGTACCAAACTATGACCAAAATTCTTGGGCCCTGTCAATCTTCGGCGCTCAGACTGCTACTATCGAATCGTTGACTCTTGTGTGCGGTGGCGTCGGCCAGGATCCTTCTGCACAAGGCCAATCCATGGCTTGCCTTGCGATGAAGAACAAATCTCTAGAGGCATATCTCGTAGATCTAGGAGAAAAGGTTGGGCAATTGCCTTTCATGGTGGGATCCGCAGCCGTTTCTTACAATGCTCAACTAGTCCTTGTGGGCGGAGGAGCTACATGTTTCTCTATGGGGACATTTTGGGATGCCGGCGTTTACACAATCGACTTCTCAAATGCTGTCTCGGAGGTTGTTCCCAATCGAAGAGTGCACAACGAGCCGGTAACAGTCAGGTATCAGGATTCACCCAAGCTTATACAAACATCGTCAGACAGTGGCCAGCCAGGGCCTCGATCCAGTGCTAGTATCACTGCGATTCCAAGGATCAAATTGCAATCGAGGTCGGACTTTGACAAGCTGGTCCAGAATCGAGAGCCAGTAATCATCGAAAGTCTGGACTTGGGTGGCTGCGTAAAGAAATGGAATGCAGAGTATCTGGTTCAAAGTGTGGGCGAGTCTAAAAAGGTTGGTCAGGTTGGAGTTTTCAAGCCCGGAGGCATTCACTAATTTGGATCATCAGGTGGTTGTTCATGAATGTCAAACTCCAACAGGCAAAATGGATTTTAACTCCAAAAACTTCCGCTATGTCACTGAATCATTCCCGACTTTCATGACCAAGGCCGCCAAAGGAGAAGCGTTGTACTTGCGGGCTCTCTCAGAGGAAAAGCCTACAGAGAACCCTGCAAACCTTGCAGATGACTTCCCGGCCCTGGCCGATGACTTTCGGTTGCCAGAAGAACTCGGCTTGGTCAAGGATCGGATGTTCAGTTCCGTACTGAGAATAAGTGGTCGAGCAAACATGTGGCTACACTACGATGTAAGCAAATGTTGGGAACTATTGAGTTGACCCGTTTGGCTGACCAACTGGTGATTCTAGGTTATGGCCAACGTTTATACTCAAGTCCAAGGATCAAAGCGCATGATCCTCTTTCCGCCCACAGACGTTAACCATCTGGCATTTGCACCAGGTGCCTCAAGCTCAAGTCTTGATGTCTTTTCAGCCTTAGATGCTCATCAACTGGCATCAACTAACCCACACGAGGCCTACCTGAATACAGGCGATCTCCTGTTCATCCCTGCCATGTGGTTCCATACTGCCAGTCCAATCACAGACCTCAGCGTTGCCATTAACGTCTTTTTCAGGGATCTCGAAAGTGGCTACTCAACAGGTCGAGATGTGTACGGAAACCGAGACCTGGCAGCCTACGAAAAAGGACGACAGGACATCGGCCGGATTGTCAAGAGCTTCGACCGGTTGCCTCCTGAAATACGCCAATTCTACCTCAAAAGACTTGCAGATGAGCTGCTACACCAGCAACCCTGAAGGGATAGAGTAGCAAATGGAATTGGAAGGTCGAGATGGAGGGGAAGAAACTTTGCGATTTTATGGCTCATGGCGCTACGTTTCACTCATCAAAACGCTATCTGTGGAGTGAAGTCAAGGACCCTGGCCTTCCTACTATACCATACACTGCACCATTGTACCGTGTTCTGCTCAGACGCCAGGCTGTCTCTGGATTTGCCGAGAACTTTGCGGGTGAAGTCAAAGCTCGCGATTAACTTGAACCCAATGGGACAACAGCTCTGTGGCTAAAGTCAATGGGTACTGTACTGTACGATGGCGGGGCCGCGATTAAAATTTTACTTTATATACCGCACCCACCAACTCTTACGTACTGATACTGGGCCAATTTCGAGGTCAGAGCGCACTAAACATCATGGTTACGCTTGTGCTTGCATATATCACGGACGTAGCTCTCAGATAGGATGGAGGGTTGCTCCCTGCCTGTCTACCTGTCTGCCTGTCTGTCTGTCTGTCTGCCCGTCCATTCGTCTCTGCCCCTTGCAGAAGCGTCGGTTATTACCCATCTATACGAGCTGAAGCAAGTGATTAATTCCCAGATCCACATCTAATGTTCCCTTCGATCGTGCGCTTATCCGACGGATCTTGGACAAGCCATGATCTACGCCACGACGGGCAGTAAATTGGCCAGCAGGCAGGATTGATATCGGTTCTTCCTCCTCACTCAAGTCGGTCAACGCCATCGTTGCGGACTTGGATTTAAAAATGGCGTACAAGGCAACGACCCGGAAAACCACGAGGTTCTAGGCCGGAGAGTGTATGTATGTACTGTTTGTATAGACTTGGGGTTGCAGAATCACCACATGGCAGATTCACAAGTTGTCTCTCGTCAGCATGGCGAAAAGTAAAACATGCTGTTACAGCGGGTCACATTGTGTTATATTGCACCAAGTATGCAATGCACAATCGCATTTGAGATAGTGGCAATGGCTTTGGTATAGTCAATTGCAGTAATAGCAAACAGTCTTGTAGGAAAAGCATGGGCAGAGCTGAGGTCATTGATCATGATCATGATCTTGGTCTTGGTATGACTGCCAATGCTTTCTTTGTACTTTCGGACTTGAAGGTTGAGGCGTGACGGAATGGCGCTTGGTAGTCAACCAAAAGGGAGAGTAGAACAAGAAGGGAGGCAAAGGGATTTCCCTTTTCAAGACAAGTCTGGCGTTTCTACTGGCTCCTTGTCAAGTTGCATTCCAGCTCGGGATCCAGGCCTAGAGTAGACACTAGACTAACGTTAGACTACAGTACAGTAGACTACTTTGGATACATATTACGTAGATACTGTACCGAGTACCGAGGATGCTTCTTTTTTTTTTTTTTTTATCAGGGAGATGCATGTCTTGTGTTCATCGGGGAGCGAGACCGTGGCTTGGGGCTGTGTCGCTGCGACAATGCTGCAGCAAACTAAGAAACCCTAAAGATAAGGCATAGATAGGTAGACGCTTATGTCTGGCAATGCCGAGACTGTAAGGATCTGTTATAAGCAGAAGGAGTTGATAGCATGACATGGAGACTCTGCCAACAGAAGTTTTCCCAAGTTTGCCCTTGTTTGATTATGTACAGTACATACAGTACAGTAGAGCATCTGGGCTGTGACAGTTATCATTCATTCATCGGCTATTATCTAGGATAGGCTAGACTAGCTACTAAGGCTACAGTAGCTGTGTTATGCTAGGGTTGTGTCCAGTATCAGGTCTTGCAGGCATTGCGCAAGCCACTGGCTCGTAGATCATGGCTTAAATTGCTTCTGTAACCTGATCTCTGGTAATAAAAGAGGGTCAGGTCAGATCCGATCCGATCCGATCACCCCGGGTTGCAACCGTAGAGCAGAGCAGAGTAGAGTAGATCGGCTAATTAACGAAACATGGGAGACTGGATACATTTGTTTGCTGACCAAAGAGTTGTTGCAATCTCCTGATCATGGCTCTTCTCTTCTCTCCTCTATCTTTCTATCTTGATTGTTGTCTAAAGTGAGTGGCTACACAAAATCACTCACTGTGCACTGTAGCATCTCTGTATCAGACACGTATTATCTTGGAGTTTGGCCATTGACGAGGCGATATTATGGTAAGACAAAGGCAACAAAGCAAAAGAAAAGACTCGATGCTGTGTATTGTATCGTATCGTATCGTATGCACTGTACACTGCAGACAAGATCTCATCAATTCTTGTTTTCTTTTTCTCTTTCTCTTTCTTGTGTTTGCTGGCTTTTGGGTTTAATTAGTGACATGTCCTTTTTCTATCGGGATCCATGTTAGCTGAAAGTTTGTAAAAGACAAGCTGCAGCCAAGTCTGCATCTTTTCCAAATCCCGAACAATCCGCTAGACTGTCCCTCAAGTCTCAAGTCTCAAGTCTCAAGTCTCAAGGTCAAACAGGTAGACTAGACGGACAGTGGGCTCCTGTGCGGTACGTAGATGCAGTGTTCCCCGCCTCCCTGCAGCTCTGATCCAGATCCTGGTCCTGGACCTGGTCCTGGTCCTGGACCACCCCGATCTCAGCTCACTACCTGTTGGCTTCCTTTACCATTACAGGAAGGCAGAGAGAGCCCTGGTCCCAGCAGCCTGGTTATCTGCTGATACAGTCAATGCCTTAATTTAAACACTTTCATCTCTTGTTCAACCTCTCGTCATCCCCGAGGGAGCCAAGTCGATCACGCTAAAGACTTTGGCGAGATAAGTACAGAAATTGACAGCCCTCCGGCACGACACTAATCCCCATGCCCGTTGTACCAATTCGAGAGACTAGAGCCATGGCTTTGTTAGTGCCGTCACTCTAATGGTCCAGAGAGGCTCTGAAGCCACAACTGCCCGGCCGCCATCCTCCATTGGTTCAAGACTCGGGGCTTTTGATGTAGATGGCACTTAGCGGTTAGAATAGCCCTTACATTCAGCGCCAAGCATATCCTTGCTTGGCCTCCTTCAATGTCTCCGTCCCGTCTGCTAGTCTAGTGGTGTACCATACTGTACTTGCTTCTCCCTTGTGCTGAGTACAGTCCAGTCCAGTACAGTCCAGCCCAGCTCTGGGCTGAGTCGGTGTTGACCTCACGTCAGGTCGTGTCTGTAGTAGGCACAAATCGCCCGCAGATGTCCTTTTCGGGTCCGTCCCTACCATACAATGTAGGTTGGTGGTTGCCAGTTAAAGACCTCTGGTGTCCCATAGTCTATGTTTTTGACATCTCCTCCAAGACCCTTGCTATCACCATCTACGGCGGAAGCAACTCTTGGTTGCGCCTCGGTACATTCACCGACCCGACATGTCGACCCAAGCATTGCTGCAACAGTACCAAGGCCACATCGTGCCGCAAAGCTACAATGCAGGCTTCGTCGCCCTAAGCTACGTGGTCAGCCTGGTCGGTGCTGGCTCGACTCTCGAGCTCATCAACCGTAGAACCGGTCTCAGAGGTCTCTTCAACCAGTATGTTTTCAACTTTCCAGCCAGATGTCTACCGTAGCAAAGCTGACATAACTGAAACAGTCTTTTGCTAATGGGCTCAGCAATTACCATGGGTGGAGTGTCCATCTGGTGTATGGTGAGTCTTGTTGGACTATATGTCTTGTTCGGCTCTCGACATGTACTGATCAGTATTCTGTCTTACAGCATTTTATCGGTAACAGAGCTATCGATCTCGCTGATGGACAGCCTGAACTGCAAGTTGCCTACTCTAGCGGCTTCACCGCGATATCCTTCTTTGTCCCAATCGTGGTTCTTCTCGCTGCTTTCATGGCTGTCGGCACCAACAATGTCGTCTCGTGGTGGAGACTAGTAGCTGGCGGTGTCCTCTGCGGAACTGCTGTGTGTGGAATGCACTATCTCGGTAATGCCTCTATCAATAACTACACGTGCGTGTACCAGCCGGCGTACGTTATAGGATCAGCCATCATTGCTATAGTGGCAAGTAACGTTGCCTTGGCCATGTTCTTTGTCTTCAGAGCCATGTGGGCGAATGCATGGTGGAAGCGAGGCATCTCAGCTGTTGTTCTAGCTGGGGCCGTTTCAGGAATGCATTGGTGTGCTTCTGTTGGAACTCGTTACCGACTGAAGAGTATCAAGCCCAATGGCAATGAACCTTCCAGAACAGGTACAGTCGTCGTCGTTATCTGCTTGGTATGTATACAGGATGATGAGCTTAGAGGTCCCTGCTAATGTAGATCAGTCCCTAGGTGCATGCTTTGTCATTGCCATCTCAGCGATTCTCCGAGCAAGGAATATGAGAAGATTGGCCCTACGTGCCCAGCAAATCACACTCGCAGCAGCAATCTTCGACAAGGGCGGGAGGATTCTGGTCGATCCTGATGGATACATTCCAAACACGGTGGTAACTGACTCCTTTTTGGAAAAGGTAAGGCTTCTCAAGCCAAGCTGTAGTGTTTGTGCTAAGCAAAATAGGACGCAAAGGAAGGATTCAACACTGGCCACTCTCTATTCCATTGGATGTATCAAGCGTCAAGGAACTGGAACATGATCTGGAGTCTTATAGGAGGCATGAGACAGCATCTGTCACAGTTGCCGCACTCGCGCACCCACAAGGATGGTCGTCGAGGAATCCAGCTTGTGAGTGATCATGGCGAAACCATTGACAGTTACGACATGATCTTCAGAGAGCTTTTCTGTCTCGCTGCCGCTGCTCTCGCCGATCGCTTTCGCCAAGATCTCACATCGATCGGAGTGTTGTGGGATCAAATCTTGCCAACAGGTGCCGGTGGTCGAAGACCTCGGACTAATCAGGGACGAAAACCATCTGTGGCCGTGGTTGGGACTGGTTTGGAAGGTAACAATGCCAACGAAGAGGCGCACAGCAGCCTGGACATGACCGAGAAAGGCCTCCATACAGCAGACGACAGTTATGGTCGAGGTTCGTTGATGTTCCTCGTGCGTCGTTGCGAGTCTGATCGTGATATCGAACGGCTGATCTCAGCTGGCTATCGTTTCGCCGAGTTGCGTCAGGTCAGCGATCTCATCAAATCTAATATGCAGATCCAAACCCCCGAATTCGAAAACAAGCTTAGAGAGATGGCGAGTTACACGAGCGAACACAATCACATTCGCCAAGGCGTCCATCTTGGCTTCTTTGCCGTTCGCGCTCGCGTCAGTTCCAGCTTCGAAGTTCTGGTGAGAAAGGGCGCACGCCATTTGCTACCAACTATGCCCTTTCCCTTCAAGAACCTGGAAGATTGGCACATGCACTATCTCAGAAGATTTGAGAACATGCCCGTGTCCAAGATCATAGAGAAATGCAAAGAGGATTCCCAGCGAAGTGATCGAGAGGCTGAGTTCGCTGGACAAATCGCAGATACCATAAAGGCCCTGCGTGAATGGACTCAGGAACCTTTGCTCGAAGATGCACTGCTCACATCGACAACGTTTCGGATCCCCTGTCGTGGAGATGAGAAGCGTTCAGAGGCAACCATGATCGCATTGCGGCTTGTCATTCCGATTCACTCTGTCTTGTCGAGTCCTAACTGCGAGTTTGTACCCTTGAGCTTCTTCAGGATGCGCCAGGTATCAGCACAATCCTACCAAGAGTTCACACGAGGGCTACATCAAGAGTTTGGGCATATTGCAAAATCTGCAGATCGCCACCAAGGATCTCGAGGCAGCGTGACTCCTTCTGCCTCTAGTCGTTGGACATTCGGACGGTCAGATGCAGCTCGAAGTAGTCGGAACAGAAGCAAATCCATTTCACATATTTCTGGAAGGCCAGCTTCTTTGGTTGACTCGACACGATCCAGCTCGACCATCAATCTTTGCTCCCCAGGGAACAATATCCGCACGCAGTCGATTGATTCGACAGAGGCACCAGGACCCTACATGCCTCGACAAGAGCCTCTGCAGACCGCGCCGTCGTACGGTGGCATCATGGTTTTTCAAGAGATCACTGTCGATGTGCAAGAGGGGAACGAAACCGCTTCGAGGAAGCCCAGTAACAGTTCTGACGCTGATACGCTCACGATTGAGAAGACCATCTCCAAGCACCTGCCACCTGCAGATATCGAGTTACAGTCCATGGGCCATTTTGGCACCAACGATGTCGGCACGCAGTTGTCCAACGATATTGAGGCGGGTAGAGGGGGCCACAGTTATGTGACATGTTTTGTTGATGTTTTGTTTGCAAAGACTGTGGAGAGTCGTTAACGACATCCATGTATGGCGTTTGGTTTGGTTTGGTTTGGTTTGGTTTGGTTTGATTTCCCAAGGAACGGGGTGGTTGGACATGAAAAGGATAGATACCAGGTGTGCTTCCGCACAGTATACATAATAGGCCTTATACATACGTTCACATCGTGCCTGTCTAAAGGGCTTTGTCTGTATCATATGAATCTTCAGACGTCCCATAATATTTTCGCATTCGACTTATGTCTCTTGGCAAGATACCACCACTGCAACAACTCTGCCTATCGATGAACAATACTGTTGTGAATGTCAAGAACAAATTCAATGAACTTGAAGTTCGTGCTACTAACTAGAATCAGTATTGTAGCCCATCCGGTTATCCCAGTTGTTGTCAGGTGGAAGATCAGACAAAATGGAAAGGTATTTCCCTTAAACAGGTCGTTTAACCATACTTGTTTTTCAGATCAAGGCGAGCTATAACATTCTTGTTATTGCAGACAACTTAGCTCTAGAGATGAAGACACTTTAGTTGGTCTATGCTAGATTAGCTTGAACTATTTTCTTTTTTGCACCTCAATGTTGGAGTGTAAATCATCTGAAATCCAAAATTCGAACACGTAACTCCTTGGAATGCACGTAACTATTTTCGTATGGTATCTCCTTGCCTGTCCGATAACACCTTTTAACCCTTCTTCCAGAGAGCTATGCCAACTCTGCCTTAAACGCCTCGTACAAAAAGTCATGCCATACCTGTAACTCAACGAGCAACCTCTTGTTCGCATGCGATTAATATACCCGTAGGTCGAAATCTCCGGTAAAGCCGCCATTAAGGAGCATGCAGGCGATGCGAATCCGCTGTGTCGGCATATCAGTTGCGGTGTACGAGTCAATAGGACTGAGGCCCAGAGAGATGCACATTGCATTGGTGATGGTATGCACACCACAATCGTGTCCGTTATTTTGCAAAGGGGCATCGTGGAGTATAACTTTCCATTCGTCCTTGACAAACTTGTCCTCCAGAACATCTTTGATCCACGCCATAGCGCGGTTGGTGTAGGCCGAGTTGCCACCTGCATTGATCGAATCCATATGTGCAATCGTTCGTTTGGACGGGCGAATAACGAGCAGAGTCCAATGGGAGTGCTCGCAGATTGGCAACAGAATGGTATCGATGTCAAGGAAGTTCCTCTTCTCGACACCATAACGTCGGAGGGTTCGTTGGGTGGACTGGACCCCTTGATCTTGAAGTCGCTTGA
Source organism: Fusarium sp. MBC 364 (assembly GCA_030777805.1). Classification (NCBI taxonomy): domain Eukaryota; kingdom Fungi; phylum Ascomycota; class Sordariomycetes; order Hypocreales; family Nectriaceae; genus Fusarium; species Fusarium sp. MBC 364. Next base: position 41,126 of record JAPFSC010000152.1, read on the forward strand.
AAAAGAAGGAGCCCAAGGTAAAGCATTTGCGCGTGTTCCGCTTGACATCCTTAATGCCGGCAGCTGAGTTTATGGCTCGATCAAGCCACAAAAGGGATGCATTGACAATCTCATCGTTGAGCCACTCACTCGCCGAAACTACCTTGGCAAAGTCGTGCCGCCGCAAATCAACGCCTTCAGCAGACTTTGCAAGAGGGGTTGCAGGTGTTGCGCGGAGTGTAGACATAGCCTTTTGGTGCCATTCTGACGAGACAGGCGTGACAAAATGCTGATTGGGCATACGCAGCCCACCAGACCGAGCGAGACGCGCCTCGAGCTCTCGCCGTGCCTTCTCATCGGCCTCGCGTTTTGCAGCCTCGGCAATCAGGCGAGCCTCTTCGGCAGCTTTCCGAGCAGCCTGTTCGATTTGCAGTTCTATTCCCGCCCTTGAATCGTCGCTTAATGGAAGCTGTAATGAAGGGAGAGCCAACAGTTCCTTGATGCGAATACTGGGGTCATATCCGTCCCCTGATTTATCCCGACGATGAGAACTGCTTTTTCGATTGGACGAAGCGAATATGCTGTCTCTGGGTGGCTCTTCAACTGGGACTGTTGGGATGTTGAATAGTTGGCAGGTCCAGCGAGGCTGTTGGTCCTGGGTAGTAGAGGCTGGATGTTGTTTGGGTCTGCTGTAGTTGATACTTCTGGGTAGATCAAGGCCCGTATGGGTTCGCGGCCTCGGGCTTACGGTATCTTCGGTAAAGCGCACAGCTTTAGGTCGGCGTGTTGTGCCTAGGCGCTTAGGGGTAGCCCTGGAGAGATGCTTGCGGCGACTCCTGAGAATAGACCTGACAGATCCTATTTGATCTGTGTCAAGAGGAACCTTAGCTTCGAAATCCGTGATATACTTGTTTCTGATGCCATGATGCGCATCGCCTCTTTCATATGTTCGGCGGTAATCTGCAAATGTCGACAGATTGGTACTCGTCTGAGCTAGATCAGCACCAGGAAGATTTGTTTTGAAACAGCCTGACTGGTAGGAGTCGACCCATGATGATGATGATAATGATAGATCCAGGTCTCTCGATGCCCCATTTGTGAGAGGTGGGGTGGTTTTGTTTTGAGCAGGCTGTTGTTCGACGAGTTCCTTGGGCTCGTCGAACTCGGGAAATGATCCCGGGAGTGAAAGTTTTGTGTTTAGGCTAGTGGGCCGCACCGAAGAGAACATATTCTGTAGCCTATCGCGATACTCTTGCGAGTCAACATAGCTTGGTGCTGGCAGGCTGCGTAGGATGGCCGTAATGTCAAGCGCAATCCGGTCCAGAAACGCCCACGGAACCTCGCAGTCGTGCTCTCCATGCTTTTGCAAGATGCTCTTACAAACCATGGGGAGTGTTGGATCCGATATAAAACGCTGAATTGACTCCAAGTTCCCTGCAAAGTCGTGAGAGAGTCCATATTCGAGAACTGGAGGGACAAATTCATTGCTATCACGAATTCTGACAATTGTGCGAATCTGATATATTCTGTCCAGGAATTGGAACATTCGCCTGAGTCGCAATCCGAAAACTTCCGTAAAGTCGCGAGCCTGGCCATCGTGCAACGTGCTGCGGTCATCACTGTCGATCAAGTCGCTGATCAGGGGGGCCAGATCCTTGTTCGCCTCTTCTCGAGTGTCCCGTTCAAGGCAGTCCCAAACTTTTGCAAAGGACTTTGAGAAGCTATTGTAGCTTTCGATCAACGCCATGAGGCCATCTCGGTCAATCCAGCACAATCCATTATTATTCACGGCGTCGGCATTTCTCGATACGGTGTTATCGCGGTTGGGGCTGATCTTGATGCGCTTGTTGCTAACTTGAATTCCGCTCAAATATGAACGGACTTCGGCGACTTGGTAGGATTGGGGACGTACTGGTCGAGCGTTAATGCAAACCCCAAGTTCAAGTCGAAAGTCATACTTATTCGGCCGAGTGCCTCACCAAGGCCAGTGACGGCGGTGTAAATGCTTGCTATCATCCTGGTAACGGATTTGGCGCTCGATGCAATTCCAAGCATGCGGTTTGATGTCTGCGAAGGTAGGTCAATAAGTTTGACGGCGCAAAGACAAGAAATTAATGGACGCACATAGCCGTGTTGGCCAGCTATTTTGTTGAAGATTGTTAACGCGCAAACAAAGAAAGTTGGAACGGTCGGCGCAGTTCGGCAACATCAAAGGTGATGACTCGGTTTAGGTGCGGTGAATGGTACCTGGTCCAACAGCAGTCGCGCAAACAGCCCAAGCCCCATTCGTAATTTGTTATGTCAATTTATGCATCGGGGCCATCGCGAGAGCGTCAGCCTTTTCGAATCCAAGGTTGCGGTTGGGAGCGTTTGTCCAGGTACGGTTGGTTGTCTGAATGAAGTCAAGTTATTGCTTTGACAGCTCAAAACTGCAGCGGCAGGTACGCGTGCACTGACAGCTGAGGTGGATCCATGGTGGCAGATATCATTGGTCAATGGTATGCTGACAAAGGAAACCCCCGCTGACAGAAATATAGTGACAAAGGTCCACTCTAGAATCGTATAAACCGGCTCACTAATTCCGTCACCCGCTTCCATTGAGTAGGTATGCTGGTAGAAACTCGTTCTATCAAGCTACTTAGGTATTTATGAATTCTGTTCAGTCGTATATACTTTGTGTGGCCATCCCGAGCCTTAAAAAGAGCCAGCAGCGTGCGGAGAACGGGAATATCTTGTCAACCTTTTGCATGTTTGTCCAATACGGCAAACACCAAGTCACCTTACTTCAATTCCTTCAAGAACTCTATGAAGATATGAAATATCATAGATGTGCCACATTGTTGCGAGTTTAAAGGATAAAGCGCCCGTGGGGTGTAGATGGTCGAGTCAAGCTTGTCGTCAAGTCAGTGAGTTGCGGTATAGGGACTTTTTCAACGACTGCTGATAGTCTAATTTGCTACTATGATTGAAAAAGATACTATGTCATCTGGCACTCTGTGGTGATATTTGTCTGCTATCATCTTGAGGTCATACGCTCAAGTTCCAGATCGATAGCTGTAGTAACACTTTGTGCATATCTTACCCTTGAATTTCGAACCAGAACACACGGTAGTAGACTGCACGGTTTGCTTTGCATGCTACTAGACTCACCGTATGCACGAGAGGTTTTCTGCTCCAGGAGAGTGACCTTCAGAAAACTCTACCCAAGGAATCCCTTGTTCTTGAAGCGCGAGCTCGAAATTGAGGCGTAAGCCACGGGAGTTCCAGCCGCCATAGCCATTTCCGAGTCAGTGATGTGCTACAACAGTTCACATCCTGTGTATACAGCCACAACAGCGAGCTTCAGGTTGGAGTTCATGGACACGCTGCGTGGGGGTGGACTCTTGGACCAAAACGACATGTTGGTCAGCTTGCCTTCCCAGCTCACACTTGTTTGCGATGCGGACACAATAGGAACCAGTACCAAGGGGTTGGGTTTGCGCGACGCTATAGTTGGTTGTGTGGATTCCGTTAAAGACAAAGGAGATTGAACTTGTTTGTTAGGTGAAGGGTGTGATAAGGGATAGTATAACTTCCATATATCTAGAAGGTCCATAGCACGGTTCAGCTATCCGCAGTAGCGTAGCTGGCACGGTCGGTCTGGTTCCGCCTGAAAGGCTTCTCTGCAGATGAGATGCTATCCGCTCAATCGCCATTGGTTTTGTTTACGGAGGCGAAAGCTCAGGTAAGGCTTGGCACTTGTTGGTAGTTCCTTCGCTTTGCCAGCAAGCGGATAGAAAGTTGCACAAAGGGCTGAGGCGGAGGGCGGCTACTCGCGACTAGCACATTGGCAAACATGTTGCAACAAAAAGGATCTGGGATCGAGGCGTGCGACTGAAACTGTTAGCTCCCATCCTAGCCAGGCTGTAAACTCTAATATATTCCACATCCATGTCAAAGTTGCACCAGCATTCGTTTTGCCCGCTTGCTTGTTGAGGTTGAGTTAGATCCAACCGTCAGCTTACCTTCCTAGCCAGGTCGTTGATATAAAGGTATCCATAGCCGCGGTTCGAGTTCGCCGAGACTAGACGTTCGTGGTGATCAAGGGTCTTCAGCCGCAGGCCACTATTCGGTATAGGGAAGTGCATTTCGCCACAACGAATTGTGTGAGGTACCCGACGAATTCCGTAAACAAAACAATGACCCTGCATAGACGGCCCTGTTTACCCTGCGCATATTTTCGGTTCGTAACAGTACGCGTAGACAAGCGAAACGTTGTCACAAGTATCAAGGCAGCCAAACGATAGGCCTTCATGGGGGCATGCGAGGTAATGTGACCCTAGCCGACCTTACCGCCTCTTGTACGTGTGTGTCGGTTTGCGATAACAGCCTTACTACGCAGTAAGGTGCCCAACTTGAGTCGCTACTGACCATGAGGAGAAAACGGAGTTCGTCCGTACGGTCATCGTCGATTGTAGAGGTCTTTCACCGATGGACGCCGATCGTGAGAGGAATCTAGGATGCTGACAATATGGCGTTGGATTAAATGTCGCAGACTCGGCGGCGTCGTCAACAGCAGTACGCCATGCTAACAAGACTAGACGAGGGTTCCAAAGAACGCCATCTAGACGGCATCCTCTTCTGACGTCCGTCTGGGGGCTCGACCCGATTCATGTTGCCTGCTATATGCCAGGTGTATGTGTCAAGACCCGGGCCGTTGCAGCGGCAGAAGCTTCCTGACGTGGATGGTGTTGCTGCAAAACTGGAGACATTTGGACACCGCCAGTATGGGTGTCCCGAGAAAGCGAAAATCGATAGTCCCAATTAAAGAACAAAGGAAAGTCAGCCCAGCCCAGCCCAGCCCATGGCTTCGAAAAAAGTTCTTCTAGAACGCACCAAGAAGGGAGGCCGCGGAAAAGGCTGGATCTCACTCAGGTCGGGTATTGGTACGGTAGGGAGACCGAGAGAATTGCCGGAGCGACAATAAAAATCGTGTCTTTTTGAGGGTTTTTGCCTACCTTGTCGGGGGTATAGCAAGTTACAATTGGTGGTGGTGAGAGATGGAGACACGGCGAGGCCGGTTGGTGTTGAGTGTGGTGTCACTTCACCTCTACAGTATGAGCTAAGCAAGGGTGGTGTGGACTGGGCCGTTCAGCTACTCGATTTGGAAGGCTTCCAGAACAATCCCCAACGTTAACAGCAGTATTGTAGTTTGTTTCTAGAAAGATTCCATCACGATGCTCTGTTACCATAGTGTGTCTTCCGTTAGTTTCCCGCCAGACTTCCAGAATAAGCCACGAGCAGTCCTCAGCACGGCCAAGAGAAGCATTGACTCAACTCTCAGAAGCATGGGCTGTTCTGTTTGTTATTGTTGACGTGGCTTGTGCCCCGTTATGTGACGTTGATAGTCTAGTCGCCCTTCGACCAGGAATCGATAATTCGTCTAAGACAGAGGATTAATGCTGGGATTACAGGTCCTTTAGGGGTACAGAACAAAGTCTGACTGGACTATTGCCCAGATTGGTACCTACCTACGTATCTAGGGCTGCACAGCAAATCCCGATCATCGCGAGCATGGATGTCGGGTACAATCGCAGTGCACCTGTCGGGTTACTTTCCAGCATCACAACCGTTGAGATTCAAATGCCTGGTCTAAACGGCGGCTACTTGCTTGGCTGTATTGCCTCTACCTTAGATACAGCTGCAGATCGTTGCGGGTAGCTGTGGTAGGTACCTAACTTCTGCCAACCGATGTCAATTACAGTCGATATATGCCCAAGCGTGTGCACCTCAGCCTACTATAGAAAGAGAAGTCCTTTGTTAGGTCTTCCAGATAGGATCCTAACGCCACAGATGTTGGTTTCCAGATTGGAGTCACACCTTTGTGATGACTGGGTTGAGATGAGTCAGTTGGGGATCGTGCACACAAACGGAAACCAAATAACACCATGTTGGTCAATCCCCAGCGAGCCCTGCCCTGAGTCTCCGTTTGCAAACTTGGCTTCAGCCCTGTACTTTGATCAGTCCTACGGGGGTGGCCAAAGACCGTTTCTTGCAGGGCGAGAATGATGGCATCAGCATTCCTTAAGAAGTGTGTGTGTCTCCATTATTTGACTCCCCTTGGAGATATCCCATATCAAATACCAAAAGCGACGAAAAAGACACATTGTGTAATCACAGATACCGGCATGTAGATGTTGATCAGTACCATCATCATTGTTCACGATGGCTGATCCTTTCTTGCATCAGCTTGTGTGACTGATCAACAATCTGCGTGCGGTTCCAGAATTTACCAGATGATATATGTCAAATTGGGCTCAATTTTGATTTGAACGTTATTGCAAAATAGAATCTGGAGCCAGGTTTGGTTATATGTGGTGAAGGACTGCTTATGATGTGTTTATACCCTGTTGTCAGATAGTCTGGGAGCGATCAACACAGCGGGCACATGTTCTATCGAACCTGGCACCATTACAATCAGACGTACATACTATTAGCTTGTGATATATCTCTATACAACATTGGACGCTCCAATTGCTGCGGGCTCGATGACCAATATATTTGGACCTCCTGAAGTCAGGCTGCAGAGAGGGATCAAAAGAATACTCTCAGTCTCAAAAGCAGTACGCAAGAATGGCGTTTTGATGTCGATATTCAATGAATATTCAATGCCACATACATTCAGAGCCACGCTCGCTACACAACTAATCGTGGCGTTCCTGTCTTCTTCCAAGGTACGGCAACGCTGCAAACGGGACAAGAATTAACTTTATGGACCTATGGACAAGAAAAGGGTCGGCGTGTCGTCTGGCTGAAGCCCTTACTCAAGTTATGGCTTTTTTTATCCCCGGCACAAATGCGATGGGAGTAAGGATTAACCTTTAAGTCGTTTTCCTTCAGGAACCAACAACTATTCCAGCTCCGTCATCCCGTTAAACTATCCGACTACTAGGTAATCATTCAGCATGATCTACCTACAGTTTCCGAAAGGAGAGCACAGTATATCAGGCAATGATGCTGTCGGTAACTGCCGCAGGACAACCGAAGTGGTCCCTTGACCCTTGTGTCTGAAGATCGACTGTTCCTTGGCGCCTGAGCCTGAGAGGACGGAGGCCTGCGCCCTACATACAGTGCAGCACTGTACAGTCAAGGCCAATCAGCATCATTGTAGACGCCCATCGCGATCGACCGCGCTATCGCTCTTTAGCGGCAAAGCCAAGCTGCATTTGAGGATCGAGTACCCAGTCATAGGGTCTTGTAAGCCACGCCGTCTGTCTCCTTTTTGCAGGGGTTTCGTGGACCCAGTTAGGTGCTACAACGATCGTGGGATTCAAAGACGGCATTTGATGGTTGGGACGAGAAGAGCCGAGGGTAGCAACAATGCTACGAGTCGGCGCCAAGAGGTTGGTAATTGAGAAGACGAAAAAGATCCATCTTCACATATGGAAGTAGGCGTAGGCAGGAAACATTCTAATAACAGTCCATCCACATTTGGACGAGGCGTGACGGTTATCTAGGTTAGCAGGTATATGTCAATCATTTGCACTTGCTTCGAGAAGTATGATCCATTTGGAAATACTGGAACCGTTAAATATTGCAGCATCACTGAACTTGGTATTTGGAATTAGTAATTGAGGATATGCAGCGTTGACTGTCGGTGACGATCCGGCTGGTCAAGTTGTCCTCCTGCTGCGAGAATCCGTCTCTAGACAAGTTACTGAAGATCATCCCGATGTTAATCTTGGGGTGAAAATCTCCCGTTATCGCGTGAAGATCACGGATCCTCCTCTAAGTTGCGGAAAGGTTTCCGCTGTGAAATTGAGCCTGTATTGTACTCAACCTCATTCCTCCCTATGGTAGCCTGTCTGGCAGAGAAGTAGGTAGGTCTCTTGTTTTTGGATGCGCCTTTCTACTACAGCAGTTTATAAGTACCCGACTGTAGATTAGATCTTAGAGAGCTGCCATGATCCATGATGTAAGGGTCCTTTCCCACACACAACTTCAAAGGGCAATTGGAGTGAGAGCCGTGCGGGGAAGCCAGCCACAATTGGTTCGTCATATTGATACCCCCCGCGGCACAATTCGATCACTGCATTGCATTGCATTGACTACAGTACACTACCTGCTGTATCATGTAAATCCATACCTTAGACTAACCGTGCATCTCAACGGTGCATTCGGGATGAGAGATCGAGATGATAAAGGCAGTGAGTGTAGGTATCTAAGGTAGGAGGATGGGTCGGAATACAGCGCTTAAGGAGCAGAAGCAAAGACCCCAACCGAAACATGGCTTGAGACCAGAGCCTCCTCCACTTGTGGTCACAGCTGTAATCTTCTAGCGTGGTTCGTTCACTGTACAATGTTGTCGGTTGATATTGCACGGTGGGAAACTCTCTAATTACGTTTTTATCCTTGGATTCGAAGAAACTCCAGCCAATAATATGCTAACATTACCGTCTTGTTGGTAGGTACTGTACTGTAGTTAATACAATACAACATTATGCCCGTTCCGTTTGCAACCCAAAGCTCCGGCTATTGGGTTGCACAAACTTGTTATTACCGGTGCCACTGCGTCACTGTCTGGCGACTACTGTACGCTTGTGGGAAATTTGCCACACTCAGCTATCCCGCTCCGTTTCTCGCCCTACTTGGTTAGATACCTTACATGATTCTGATCTCAGCTCAGGTAGCCTTCGGCGTTGTCCGTGCCTGAGTTAGCAGAGTCGGTTCTTTTTCGTGCCTTGGTTTATGACTTTTCTTTTCAACAGTGATGACCTTGAATCAGGGCGGCTCCTTTTTCACGCCCTCCACGTGTCAGTTTGTTTAAGGGGTCTGATTCTTTATGTAGGTATTTGACTACTGTGGCATTTGCCATGTGCAGTGGACCTACAATGATGCTTTGGAAAGTTGACGAGGACAGACTTTCGATACCGGTTCATCGTGGTTTGTACTGGTAGAGTCTAGCCTTCTCTCGACGAATGAACAAATGAATCAAGGAGGAAGGGATTGCAGGGCGATGCAGAACTAGGTATTCGAGAAACGTACAGACAAAAGGCCATTATTATCAACGGAAAACAAAACACCTTGGAATACGGATACACGACACCGCCAATCAAAAGGGCAGCCCGAACCCCTGTTTACGATGAAAGAAGGGAGAGCTTCCAAAAGACTTCTTCGCCTTAACGCCAGGCTGAAAATACCTTACCCTCGTGAAAATGTGAGCATCCGTGTGCGACCCCTTGTTAGCCATGCATTTTGTCTGGGCGCGGTACGGATACTGTAGACAGAGATGCTACGCAGGGGTATCCGAGTGAAGATCCCATTGACTGATTGATCTTGGTGGAGGCAGGAGTTCAGGGTTACAGAACGCTATTGGTTTTCCTGAAGGCATCGCTTAGATTAGGCCAGTACAGAACCTGCTGTGCTTCCAGTGCCTGACCCTCTGTAAGCCCGTCGTTGTCCTTATTGACGCCGCCACCTCTGGTGCTTTCGAGCCTTTCGTCGCCTCCCGGCCCCGCCCCTTGCTCGTTCTGCATTTTCTTTGGCTGAACATGTTCCCGGTCAGCTGTCAGGTTTTACTTGGTATTAAGACAGCAGCAGGGACCCGACTGTATTGTACTGTACTGCATGATACAGGACAGGACAGCACAGCACAGCACAGCTGCCCCTGTCAGAGACAAGGCAAAATGATACAGCACAAACTTGATCCTCTTGGGTTCCATATTTACTTTGTTCTAATTCTCAATGAGTCTTTCGGGCAGCGCAGGGTAGGGTAGGGTTTGTCTGATGTTCATGTCCAACAGGTGGTATGGAGGTCTCCCGATTGTTTGGTTTGGTTTGGTTTGTTTCGCTCCCTCCGCTTGTAACAGATGCAGTGTTATGTTATTGACGTCGTAAATACTAGACCCACCCCCTGCTTACCCACTTTTCCTTCCATCCCGGCTTCTTTCTTTCTTGTCCTCTTCATCTCCACATCAACCTCCCCACCCTGTGTTGTTTTGTGTCCCCGTCCGGGCTCCTCTACAGCGCACTAGCAGTCCAGGTTACAAGACAAGAAAAAAAAAAGTGACCGAAAAACGAGAAAGCCAAGGGGGGGAAACAGCAAAATCTCATCAGCGAGGTTTCTCTTTTAAAACCAAGCTCGACCCAGCCCCGTTCGCCCATCACCCGCTTCTGGTCGCCTTCCTTTTTTTGGTGTTGTTTTCGTACATCACAAAGTGACGACACACACTCGATTCAATTATTCACTCCTTCAACCACTCAAAAGTACGATACACCACATTACTCTACTCTATTCATCTCAAAGACTTCCAAAAGCGCTCTCTCTCTCTCTCTTTTCTGTCGCCCATTCCTCCAAATCAAATCCTGGACACAATCCTCCTATAAACAACTGTGTTAGCATACCTGGGCCTGTCCTGTTTCAACTGTAAACTCCTTCCCCCTCCTTTCCTTTCTTGACAAAGATCCCCCCAAAACCCAATACGTACCACCAGACCCAAGCCTGTACCTCAGTAGCCAACCAACTAGCAGATCTGCCGCCTCGACGCAAATTTAGCGCTGCTCTCCAACGCCGCTCATACTGTACTGTACGCCCGTCGGCACCCACGCTCTTTCGCCCTTTCACCTCCACAGCCTACCTGCTCTGCAACTGGGGTCTGGGCTTTGGACCTCTTATTACACTTTGGATCCCCCCAGGTCCGCATTCCTGCGATTCGACCTGTCTCTCGCCCAAACCAAATCAAACCAACCCTTTCGCTCTAGACGCTCTGCTATCTTGTCGATAAACTCGCGGTCGGCTACACGCCGTCGAACTCTCGTCGTCTTCGTCCGTCTCAGACTCCTGTTCCTCCCTGCCCGGCCTTCGCCAAGCCCTCTGGTAGAGCCACCATCCGCAATCCGTCCACGACGACATTCGCCGGCTCGCGGCTCCCACGACCCTCGCATTCCAATCCCTTGGGAACTACCCAGCAACCTCTACGCTCCTACCGGACGGCCTCGACCCTCTTTGCGCCATCTCCGCTTTGGGATTGATTGACCTCAAAACGTCACTTGGACCAACTTTGGGGCGGACTTCTTTGTTATCACGTCCGATCATCAACTACCCTACCCGTCTTGTCCGTTGTGACATTTCTTACTTTCGTTCCGCGTCTGCAGTACCGCACGATCTCAGACCTCAATCTTGCCATCTTGGCAATCCCTGAACCCAATCTTGCCTGGTCGACTCCTCTCGTGGTGCAGATTGGCCCCGTAACAAGCCACCTACCGGCCTCTGCATATCTTCAATCCACACAGCGGCCGTTCCTCCAGTGTTTCCTTCTGATACTCTTGGACAGGCTCACAGTATACTTTGACCTTGATGGCCTCATCGTTCCTGCGGTAGCCTTACATCTAGACTCGACGCCTCTTCCTGCCTCCACTATAAGGACATCTGCGTTAGTTTCTGTGTCAGGTTTCCACTATCCGCTTCGGTTTACCACGACTCCACTTGGCTTCGCTCTTATTACCTGACCTTGTCCCCTCCCTTCGAAACGCTTCAAGTCTAGGATCTGTTTCCTTGTTTGATTATTTACTATCCATCACTTGCCTAGGACGTTCGAAGCGCCTGACCCTAGAATGATGGGTGTATCGCGCTCACGGAGGCAGTCTATCGACTGCCATGGATGTAACATACCTCCGCCATCACCTCAACCATCCTCCGCTTTCGAGGACATTTTCGACGTCGATTCACCCATCTCAAGACCCGTTAGCGAGGCCTTCATGTCCGGAACTTCCACACCGAATGGCACAACCAATTCTCGCCCGCCTTCTCTAACCGAAATCCTACTCGATGTAGCCTCGCCACCATGGACTCTCAGTGCCTTCATGGCCTATCTTTCTCAAAATCACTGTATGGAAAGCCTCGAATTCACTCTCGACTCGCAACGATACGCCGCCTTTTATAACGAAATCATCACCAACAACCCGAACCGCACCCAGGAAGATAACGACCGCGTTTGTGTGTTATGGGAAAAGCTTATGCAGGTTTACATCATCCCTTGTGCTCCTCGAGAGGTCAACCTCCCGGCTCGCATTCGCGATCAGCTGCTCGGTCTCCCTTGCGGCCCTTCTCCCCCCCACCCCGCACAATTGGACGAGGCTGGTCGAATTCTCTACGAACTGATGAATGATTCTCTGCTCGTTCCATTCCTCCAATCCGTCGCCTCCATGCACGTTGATGCACCCGCAGAGGAGCAAGGTCGTGGATCTCGCCGGTCCTCAAACAGCAACAATCGTATGGGTGCTCCTGTCCGATCGATGAATTCGATGCACCATGCCGAGCCCGAGTCCTTGACAGACGACAGCGATTGCAACTCAACTCCGGGTATGGAACCCATGACTCCCCCAACAACGCCGCCCACCTCGGAATGGGCTTTCACTACTTCTCCTGGTGGTCTCCAACGTGCTGTGGCAGCTCACAATAAGGGCTGGAAGAAGATGGGCGCCAAGCTGGGTTTCAACCGCAAGAGCTCAAGAACACGCTCTGCCCCCACCTCATCACATCCTGCCGAAGGGTTCCATATGCACCATGACTCCTTATGAGGGTCACAGGTCGCGTCATTACCTGAATCGTCCAACGAAGCCGACTGGGCTCATGATATCTCTCGTGAGACGGGCAGCGTTTGTCTTGGTCCTCCTCTGCATGGCACTTCGCATGCAGCTGACGATGGTTGGTACCACAATCCTGACCTCCGACAAGGCGGCGGTTTTGGGAATGGCACGGCCGCAAAGATTGACACCACTCGAAACGGTGTGAAGACGTCTCTCGTACAGAAGAATATACGCATGAGAAGACGATTGAATAAACCATCCGAGCTCGTTACCAGTATGCAGTCACCGACGAATAACCATGCTGCTCGGTCAAGCGATGCTTCATCATCTTCCCACTGCACTGATCCACCATTTCTATCAATATCACCTGTATGCTCTGGAGGCCACGCAAACGTCAACGCGGTCCCAATGGCTGATGTGTCCAACTATCTACCTACACCTGCTTCTAGCAGTGAGGATATGGTTTGCCCTCCAACCACTTCAGATCACCAAGCGTTTCGTTTTGCGTCCCCTGTAGAAGATATGTACGGGTGGGATGCAGAGCTCGATCGCCGCCGATCACCAAGTCGGACTTCGATGAGCTCGGCTGAGGGTTGCGACTTTGCCCTCAGTTACAGGCGAGCAAACGGTAGCAAGCATAGTTTGCTACAACGTGTCTTCCGAGTTGGTTCCTCTTCCTCTATGGTTAAGATGGAAACCACTATTTAGGATGCCAGAGGCAAGCCGGAATTCACCCCTCCGCTTTCCTCTTTCTTTGAACTTTGTTTTTCAGTTGAGCTTGATGACTTGCATACATGGATTTACCACAGACCATCATTGATGAAAATGGTCATACGAGGCAGGCAAGGCGTTTATGGCGACATGATTTGATTTCTTGTTTAAACTTCATCATTGGGGTTGTGGAAGGGTTTGCTATTCATTTGCGAGATTGTCTGGCTCTGATGTACGCATCCGGCCGCTCATCCAGGTATTCCTAGATGTTGAGATTGCATTTAACGAGGCGACAAAGGACTGGGAGGGCGCTAAAAGATGCCCTTGACGGCCGGTCTGATGATGACGATAACGGCTTGCCTTTTTTTTTTTTTTTTTTTGGTTTAATATGAACGGGTCAAAGAAAAGAAAGAGATGGACTCATGTGTCTAGTTAGCCATGATACCCCCCTTCCACCATGCATGGGAGGGAACCTAGACGTAATGCCTAACAAAAACTATTTTACATAAACATTTACCACTGTCCTACGATAACTGTTTCTGTTTGATTTGTGGATCGCTTGACGCGCCAAATGTTGGGGAGGAATTTCATATCGAGACTGACCGAACGCCACTGGTGACAAGAATGCAACAAGCCTACTGGGTTAGACAGCTTACTCTAGCGGAGTAGAACTTCCTTTTCGACGTGGCTAGAATTCCTGAACCATGATGAAGTTTAAAGCCAAACCGGACGAATGCATAAAACGATCAATCTATTTGCTCAAACAGTTGTTCCAGTCCACATCTGTGCCTTAGAGTTATATCCCCTCACGATAGCGTTACTGGGTAGCCTGCGTACAACGGCATAGATGTCTAACCAATCTACTACGGTATCATGTGAATAGCTCGACGACATAAGAGATGAAATCATTTGGTCATCTTATTTATGCTACCCAACTTAAGATAAGCACTGACGCTACTTGATCTTACTGCCTTCAATTTGGAGGATAATTATTCTGTAACAGTTAATTACTATCAGGCATCCAATATCACGACGTAACAGTCCCGATTTTGTCTAATGCTTTTGTGTTCATGTTCGCTAAAGAGTTCATTCACATCAAACCAACATCTTCCTCTTATTCCAAAACAACCTGCTCCCAAATCCATCATAGGCTTATAGTTGTGCCATGGTAGCTCCCAGCTTCTTCGTGCAGAAACTTGAGAAATACTCATTCAGCGCATCCACTGTGCCACTGCCTTCAACAAGACTGACGACAATACCAACATATCCGTCTGGTCGAACTACAACTACTCCACCGAGATCCTCATCCAAGCCCATCTTGGCATGAGCCACAGCCTTCGCCTGCGCAAATCGGGCGTCGGAACGATCATCGGCATACACGTGGTCCCTGTATCGAGCGAGGACACCTGGCACGTCGCGAGATATCTCGATATCGGGCCGTCTAGCAGCAAAAATTGTAGACAGTGTGAAGAAACGGCTATGAGGGAGGTGCTTTTCATGGTACGAGACCTTGTCCAGATCAGATCGCTGGTACGTGGCGTAGAAGGATCGTTGGCTGCCGAGATGGTTGGCAAAGTCCTTGAGGGCCTGGCGAGTTTTTGATGGAGCGCCCGCGAAGACGAATAGTCGGAAAGCGCCGTTCAATGGTACTTCTTGCTCAAGATGGACGACATTGGCATCCACGACTCGTGTTACGTTTGAGTTGATGAAAATGCGGCCTGTTCGTAACTTCGTTCCTTCAGGGTGAATAAGAGGCGACTGTGCGGCGTGGTCGGCAGACCAGTTGAAAACGTTTGGCTTGTAGTAAACACCGTATCCACTGGTGAATTCGCAAGACTCCTTGAAAGTGTTGATGAACTCGTTCTCTTGACTCGCGCTGTTGTTGTCATGATCCGCCGACGCAGCCTGTACCTCCGCAGCTGCGGGGGGTCGTTGCGAGAATAGCTTGGCATATCGATTGTCAAAGTCAAGAAGAGATTCAGCAACGTGTTTTCTCTCTGTCTCGTAAGTCTTTAGAATCTCCCTGTTGGCAAAGCCAGATTCAACGGCATGTATCTTCCAGGCAAGGTTCTGGGCATCAAGGAACGCTGTGTTCATCCCCTGTCCTGCTTTGGGCTGCGATTTTGTCAGCACATGATGTTTCTGCCGATTTAGAATGACTTACACTGTGGGTGTGGCAAGCATCACCGCCAAGGAAAACTCGCTGGTCCAATGTGTATTTCTCAGAAATGCCTTGTCCGATAGGGTAGACGGAGTACCATTCGACGCGCTCCCACTCAATAGAGTATGGCTGCAGGATCTTTTTGGCAGATTCCTGCACTTGCTCCTCGGTGGCTGTACGCCTAGGATTCCAGTCTGGGTCTGTCGAGGATGCAATCTGGATGTAGAGACGGACCATGTTGTTCTCACGTGGAATAACCATGATAGAACCATGTTCACTGTGGATGGTGCATTTCATCTACTGGTAGTCAGTAAACAGAACCAAGGTATTACTAGGACGAAGAACTCACCTTGATATCAGGAAAATCGGTTTTCACTACACCATCCATGACGCCCCAAACGTGTGCAATAGGGTCCTTGTGATGAACAGCGATACCGAGCTGGTTGCGGATAAATGATCTTGCACCCTCACCACCAAATAAGTACTTGGCGTGCAGAGTCTCGTGGGCTGTGCCGTCGACGTGCTCCAGCTCGACAGTAACGGGATAGTCAGGGTTGGACTTCTCATCAGAAGTAAAGCTCTTGATGGACCATGGACGTTGGACCTGCGCGCCGTTCTTCTCCAGATCCGAGATGAAAACACGTTCAATCAACCCCTGATGCAGCAGGGTTGTGAATGGATAACGGGCATCGATAAAGTCGGGGCAGCTGGCCCATGTTCCAGTCCGGGCAATACCATTGCCTGATGAAGCAGGATCCCAGAAGGCAACTTCGTAAACTCGAGCTGGTTTATGTGCCATTATGGCAGATTTGAGGCCCATGTTGCGAAGAAGATCCAGAGAACGCGGCTGGATTCCATCAGCTCGACCAGTCGGTGTTGGCTCAGCTCTGTTATCAATGTGCTTGATCTTGTAACCCCAACGCGCAAGGCAGGTTGACAGCATTAGACCAACTGGTCCAGCGCCGACAATGACTATAAGAGCCCATGTTAGACATCCGTACAATTCTCATGAATGTATAAAAACTTACCAATGTCATAGTAAGGTGAGCGATCAGTTTGTGATTGAGACATGATGTGTGTCATTAAAGGAGACGATTTGGGTATCTGTTAGTGTGGACAACCAAGTGTAGTCAATCTGGAGAAGTCAAGTCAGGTCAAGTCATGTCGATGGGGGGTCGCGTCTTATATGCGAAGACGACATGATGACCAGAGATGCCGGGGGGCTCGGCCGGGGGGAGTAAGGATTCGGTCAGCGTGCGGCTCAGATTGAGAGAGTTAGAAACCCGAGGAAAATTAACGGCATCAGATTCGGTACGGGTTGTGGAGAGCGTCTTGGCTCTTTCTTTGGCGTGGTATCGGAGAGGCTGAATGTGAATGGTCTGGGTCTGGGTCTGGGTCCCCAAAGATGTGCCCCGTAAACTTTTGGTCAGCCAAGTCACAGATAATTGCTTGTCGTCATGGGGTTCAGATGTCTTGAATGTGGGGTTCTGGGGCAAAGAGGAGGCAGGAAGTCTAGACTGACTGCCTTTTTGGGAAATCGGGAGTTGATTTCGGGAAGCCGTGACCGGGTCCGGCTTCTGTTTCGGCTGCAAGGGTGATGCAGCAAGATGGTCTTAGATAGTGTAGTGTGGTATCTTGTGGGTAGATCTTAACAAATCTTAACTGCATGATCAACCTGCCATCCACGGGGGGAACCATTGTGGGCCTCACGAATGCCGGGCAGCAAACCGAAGATCTCATTTTCCCAAGATCCCTAACATGACAAGTCTGACAATCAAAGACCTAGCTTCAGTGATTGGATGGCTAAGACTTATACGATGCTTCGTGAGATCCTGTTCAGCAAAAACAGAACTGCCCCCAAAATGGTGATACTTACCCTAGGGCGAGGCAGACAAGGAGGATGTAGGCTTGAGATGCAATGGCAAACCAGCCAAGCTTGTTCTAGCCGAGCATGAATTGGTTATTTTTGTTTTTCCTACCTATGCGCTCATGAATGATTCCCCGGAGCAGTTATACGAAAGGTGATAGATAGGCCCGGACCTTTAATGTAATGGTGAGCTGAGACAAAACGAAAACGGAAGTCGCTCCAGCGTGAGCGCAGATACCAGAATGGAAGGGACCTTCCGGTTCTCAGGCGCCGCTTGTACCTACCTACTATTGTCGTTTCTTCTTGCTAGACTTGGAAGGATTCTTCTTCTCGTAGATGCTAACATACCTCTACCTACCTAGGTACCTAGGTAGGTAGGCAGGTAGCAACTTGAATCCATCATCACCATCTCGATGGAGCGTCCTTACCCGACACATTATTTAGAACTCCATCTTTTACAAGCCATATGGTCTCGAGCTGGTCTGTATAGCGCGGTGCCAGGCGCTTCCAGCTCTTGCTCCATACATTCAGAAAACCAACAACTCGGAGTCCTGTAGTACAGGAATGGATGATACGTCGTTACATTCTACGCATCTCGTCAGAGACGAGTCTGTCGACCACACCGAGGGTTTTGATGAAGACAGCCAGTACACGGAAAGACAGACCCTGCGCACTAGCTAATAAATTAGTAGAATGCCGTAACGTTCTCGTTCGATACTGCGCTCACGTCCCTCGCAACTACCAGTACCGTGACGGTATTCGACTTGTTAGGTGACTCGCATGTCGAGGAGAGCTGCTGTCTGACAAGGTGTAGGTTTTTCTGGTGCTACGAGACCACCTCGGTGATGAATTGCTTGGACTTGCAGGAGGTGTGCTTTACGAGCTGATCGAAGTCGATTGCCACTATTCAGATGATCCTGGCGCAGCATTTCAGCGTTGGAGACACGATCACCTAAACAGACATGTGAGAAACATTGCATAAATACCGTTGAGCTGGCTGACACAAACTATAGTCAGACCTAGAGCTCCCTCATATTCCGCACCTGACCACCGTTACATCCAGCATCACACCGACTGCTGCACTCGTACAGTGGAGACATACTCATCCGCAAAGATACAGCACGCGACTTTCTGATTATTCGCCTGTAACAATGAGATCATCGTTGTATCCAAGTGGAATTGGGACACGGAAGACTTGGATGATAGAACATACTATGTACGTCTCGTCACGCAGCGGAGGCACGCGGGCGTTTCGACAACTCAAAGCCAGAGAATTTCACGAAATGCAATGGAGCCAGAACATGGGACACAGAGGCAGACTTGTAGGCGAAAAGTCCATCGATCTAGCAGAGCTATCGCGAAGGGAAATTCCAGAAAGACTATCTGGACAAAGTGAGCGAGCCAAGCATGGTCATCACCGTTCGCTAAGCACAAGGCTCATGAGGTATGAGATGATAACGGAAATCATACACAGATTCCGTTTGGCCGAAAAGAATAATGCAACGGACAATTCACCTAGAGCTGCATTGGAACACGACGAACACTCAACCTTCGTGGTCCATGGCATGTTCGAGCCTCGGCTGGACATCTGTGTCAGAGACTGTGAAATCCCCAACGCAAACTTTGCGCGGAAATTTGGCTTGTTCAAAGATAACAGGCCTTTGCCACCTTTCATAAGAGAACTACCAGTTGCCGAGGACATTGCAATGGAAATAGCCGCAGGATACCAACCGAAGGAATTGGTGTACACAAGGAGTCTTCAAGGACCCTTTACACCCCAGCTTTGGTTCGATAGTGGCATTGATTACCGGTGGAAGCATAGTTCATGTTGAATCTTCGCGGCGTTGGCTACCTGTAATGCGATACGTGTATATTACGTCGAACTCAAGCAGACGATGGGAATATATCACGCTCTTGAATCATTTCTTCTGTAGACATCGGAAGACAGAAAGGATTCCTTTGTTGCCGAGTTTTTGGTGTCATCAAACAATCCTCACACCGAGAGAGCTCTCCCTATAGAGGTGAATGACAACAAATACGATTGAGAAGCTACCAAATTATCCCATGAAGCTTTTGAAGCCAGTATCAAACAGCCTAGCAGGTACGCAACAGAAGAATCGTCCTCTGAGGCGCAGACCACCACAATAAAGTAGCCTAAGTGCTTGTCTAATCTGGCATAAATTTACAAAACCGTTTCGTCTCTCAGGTAGGAATGCTTTCAGGGACCAATTCATCTGATGCCCCGAGGCTGGATGGCCTAAAGTCTCTACCTACTAGGCAATCTAAGGCTCTCGCGCTGTCGCATCACTGGCACTGGCTGCCAGCTGGCAACACTGGCAACACATGTAACCCGCCACCTCACCCGGGGCAACCTATGGAAATCTCTTGAAATTTAAATCCCAGGCTGATTTGTTTTTCAAAACAGTATATCTGTTCCAAGGTAGCCGACGGATGGTCCTACATCTGATCACTCACTCAAGAGCCGCCATCAAGTGGCTGCAGTGATGGCGCCCTTGGATACAGAATCAAGAGCACGTTCACTGTCTCAACCGCTCCGTATCCGCATGGACTTGACTGAGAACCAAGTTGACAAGATAACAGAAGCGTATGTTAGTGACACAAGTCTGAACTCGTGCTAATTTTCCTGCAGGTTCAGTCAAAACGTGAACAGTAGCCCGAACAAATCGATAAAACCGAGGAAGAAGAAGTCTGCAATGTCAACACCAAGATCAACGCCAAGGAAGAGTAAACACCAAAGTCCTCAAACTCGAGGCGCTTATAGGTGGACCACTCCAGAGAACAGCTTGGGAGCAGATTCCCCAACCTTCTCTGAGCTCATGCCCGGTCGTCATTCAGATTCTTCCAGAGACGTATTATCTATAGCAGAGCGTCGTCAAAGAAACCCACCTTCTCCACTGCAACTCGCGACTGGCCGCCTCCATGGGGTCTCATCTCGATCAAACGACTTGGAGGACATCCCTGATGCAGTCTCTCCCCTTGGGGAAGGCCGGTTCGAGCGTGCTTCGATGTTCGAAGATAACTCTTCTTCAGTCTACTCTGTTCAACCTACAGCTCGTCCCTCACCACTCCATCTAAGTCACGTTCGGTCACACTCCAACGTGGACGAAACTGGAAATAAATCATACAAGGAGTGGCTTCTGAGTCACGATCCGTCTATGATCAAAGAATCCGAAGCCCACACGGGGGGCCTGGTCAATAGACCTCGACGCTCCAAGAGTTCAGCTGATGGATTGCGAAAGGCCCATGCCATGGAACTGCACTCGCCGACATCTCCCCAGATTGTAACAGTGCACACGAACAACAATCGTACTACCACTAACGACCAAACTGTTCAAAACACACCTCTTTTCTCGCCGCTACAATTCTATTTCAGAGGGACCGACTACCCCAGTGCAAAGAAGGGCGAAAAGACGATGATCGGTGATAATGGGTGGTTAGAGCGTACGGACCGGGGCGTCGTTGAGCAGGTCGCAAAAGCTCCTCACAAGAAAACCGGAATTTTGGACAGTATCAAGAAGATGGCTAAAGATGTGGTAAGTTGGAACACCCCAGAGGTTCGGTACCGTCTAACTCAGTGTCAGGCAGAGATTCACGCTTCTAGACGAGCTCAGCCGGTTGTTCGTCCTCGTCCAGCATCGCATATTACCATTTCGCTGAACGCAAGAGAGCAAAGTCTCCTCTACTGCGAACTCGAATTCAACCTGAGCACAGCGTTGAACGATTACATCGCGGTGCAGTTGGACAAGGGTCGTCTTGTGCCAGACAAACTCAAGAAGGTGGCAGATGTGTGGCAGAGCAAGGGTCGTCCCAAGGTGGTTGGCTTTCGATACGACCTGGAGACGCAGCTCGAGCTAGTCAACCTGCATATAGACGACTTCCGCTTCTACGGCCGTCGACAAGCTGATCCTGCCGAAATTGGCGGACTTCTGCATGCTATGACGGTCAATGCTAGAGCCATGGGTGTTCGAACTCTCTGCCAGCCAGACTCGGTGATTGCGAAGCAGTTGGTTGATGCGCAGTCAACTTTCAAGATGCTTGGAGTTCCGGATGAACAGCAGGTTGCTCTCGCCGAGATTGCTCAATTTTTCAAAGTGATTGTCGAGAGGGAACTGGACAGTCGAGAACAGCGAAACCATAACGTTGGACATGGAAAGCAGTCCCGTAGGGAACGACAATGGACGGTCCAGGGGGAAAGGTGTTGATCGAAGTACTATGCTGTCACTTTCTGACTCCCTGCTTGAATGGCAGAGGAAGGGCTCATGTATCTCGGTAGCTCGTACGATCAATTGTGGTACCATCAGGCAAAGCGGTGCATTCAGAAGTGATACACCTGTGACATTATGAATGTTTTTGATTATATATCCAAAGTACGCCAATTCATTCCTCGTTAAGTTTCTTCCACTCGTAGATGACATTATCCATAACATCCCTTGTTCAACCCATGTTTCAAAACTCTCAGTCGCAAAACAAAAGCGGCAGATCGTGAAAAGTCTCACGCAAGAACAGGGCCATCAGAAGCGTAGTTACTATTGGCGATACCGATAGCTGTCTTCACTTCTGCGTTGCCGAGGTTCCCTTTCTTCAAATCGTGGATCGTCATAAACAAAGTCATAATCATCATCATCTTTTTGCGCAAGCGCTCTGCCCCGGTCGTAGCGCTCACGATCCTGACGACTGTCTTCCCTATCTCTCTCCCTTTCACCGGACCTCCGTCGCTCGTACCGAGGCATCTCTTCTTCCCGCACGTAGCTGCGCTCACGCTCCCATTCGAGTTGACGACGTCGATCACGCTCCCTCGAATCCTCTACACGATTCGCAAGGGCATTGGCCCCAAGACCGCCGGCCACAGCGCCGAGAATAGTAGAGACAAGACGAGTGCGGTCCTCATTGTCATCCTCGTAGCCGCGTGTTTTGTGCTTGCGGCGTGTCGCAGCCTCGGTGGCTTCGCGAGCCACAAGACCGCCGACAACGGCACCCAGCAGGCCAGCGCCAATGCCAGACGCGGAGTGAGAGAAGTTCTCATCAACCACGTTACGAGCGCGGGTGATGGGGCTCGGGGAACGGTTGCGTGAGCTACGTCTATCGTCGTAATCTTCATCGTCGGAAGGAGCACGGGAGCGAGACCGGCTGCGCCTGACCATGGCGGTGTTGGGCGGGACAGAGCGCGGGCGGTTATGGTGCTCAGGAGGCTCAAGAGTCATGCGCTCTCGCTGGGGAGGAGGCGCACCGCCGTAGTAGGGGTCATCGAGACGAGATGTTGAGGCATATGGAGGAGCGCCAGGAGGCGGAGGGCCCTGCTGTTGAGAGTTTGGAGTGCCGCCAGAGTAGTTGTCCGGGGAGAAATCACGGCGGCGGCGAGAGTACTCTTCATACTCGTAGTAGTCTTTTGACATTGTGTACAGTGACGCTATGCGTGTGTGTTGTACTGAGTTGGAGGCGAGGGAAGATGGAAGGTAAACGTTGTGGGGTGGCTGGCTGGACAAAGAGGAGAAGAAGTGGCAGCGTAGGTATTTGGCTATAAGAGGGTGAACGTCAGCCTTATGAATACTAGATAGGTAGATAGCAGCAATAAGGCAGACCCTGCAGCTCAGATACGAAAGCTGAAGTGATATAGTGGCGCAGCAACAATAAAAGGTTATCTTGGCGCAATGGAGAAAGGGACGATAGATGCTGGTCATAAATGATGTTGGGGTCGTATAAGCTGCCTTGGTCCTGGTGTATCTCAGTACCTCACACAGAGAAAGGATGACGACAGGGTTTTTAGGCCACATGAAACAGACCACGAGGTTCACCAGCAAATTCCCGTTGGGCGTTTCCTACGTGGTACAGTACTGCACACTACCGGTCCTTTAAGCCGCCTTCAGTACCAGGTGGGTGTCAGAAATTGTCCTCTAAGGCTTAGGGTACAGAAATAAAGTAGTCTAAACCACAGCCTAAGCCGGCATAAGGTGACCAAAACATTTCGTCTCTTATGCTCTTAGCGGCCAATTCTTTTACTAAGCTAAAAGGTGCTCGGAACGCCCGATGACGTTGCATTGTACTGCACTGAAAAGACCCCGCGTGCTTGTGCTTGTGGCGAAGCAATTGCTGTTGCACAGCCTCGTTTCTACCTTAGAAGGTCAGGTACAGTTACTGTACTTTCAATGCAACCTGCCCTTGTCAGATGATAAGAGAAAAACCCGAGATTCTTTCTCGAAAACGGCCAGAAAAGCGCTAACTTACTTGTTCTTGGCACCTACAGCATTGGCTTTGTGCTTTGTTTAGGTTATGGATCCATGGATAATGTACGTACCGATGTAGGCGTTACAGTACCTAATTCTTGGCGGACGATCCGGGGCAGTTTTTAGACCCCAGACTCGGAAGCCAATCATTGCCCTGTATTTATACTAAGTAAATTAAGTTTAGTCCCGTCTCCTGGCCCGTTCATCGACAGTTAGGGAGGTATACAGGTTACATGGATAACAAATGTGCAAAAGTGGTCCTAGATATACCAGTCTTTGCTACTATAGACTTTAAAGCTATCTATCTATAAGATAGAAAAAGTTATCTACAGTAATATCTATACTATTATAAAGGCCTTTAAGACCTCTATTTACTAGTATTTAAAACTAGATATCTATATATATAAAATTGGTAACTTATTGCTATTGTAAGTATATTGGGGCTTGTACCAGTGCTAACATTTGTTATCCTTGTAACCTGTAGGAAATGTCCTCTAAGGCTTAGGCTACAAAAAATAAAGTAGCCTAATTGCTGGTCTAAAGTGACCTAATTATTTCGTCTCTTAGGCTCTGAGCGGTCAATTCTTCTGACACCCTGATGAGAGGCTAGGCTCAGTACTTGGTCTTGACTACCTAGGTACTAGGTTGTTCAGTGCTGATAGTATCCCGAAATTGGATCGAAAAGATTAGTACAGTCAGTACCCCTTTACTAGAGCCATTCACGGATTGTCGTCCCGTTAGCCGACATCCATTCCACAGTATTGATCGATAGATTCTACCGCATATTGGACCATCTCAAATCCTAGTCATTATTACCGTATCCGCTAACTTGGGTAGCATATAGAGGGTATGCAGGGATGCGATTTTCATTTTCTAGCGAGAAATTTACCCGTTCTGCTCTTTATATAGTGCTTTTACTACCATGATAACCATTACTTAAATTCTCATCACAATCATAACTCTACAACAAGTCTGATGTCATGAACTCGATATCTGCTGATCTAGAAGTCAACGGACAAGATGTTGAAAAGTCGAAAAAGAAGCCAGACGCTGTCGAGGCTATACAGCAGCCCGATAACACCGACAGTGCAGATTCGATCAACGAGCTTGAACGTTGGAACAGTCCTCGGATCAACTCATATCGCTTTTATGCGACCAACCTCTCGTTTCTCATAATGGGCATGAATGATGCCTCTTTGGGCGTAGGTGAAAATCAAAGATTTTGTTCTACTGGCTTCACTGACTAACTGCCTGTCTACAGGCTCTTTTACCATATGTACGCCAAAGTTGATAATGGCAGACAAGTCAATATATCTAACTGTTTCACTAGATCGAAACGTATTACGACATCAACTATACCACTGTCTCAACTATGTTCCTCGTACCCGTTGCGGGCTACGTCCTTGCTGCACTCACAAATAACTGGATACACTACACCCTGGGTCAACGGGGAGTTGCCATCCTTGGGCCTCTCTGCCGTCTCGTCGCCTATGTTCCAGTAGTACTTCATCCTCCCTTCCCAGCACTTCCCTGTGTCATGCTTTTCACAGGTTTCGGTAACGGTATACAGGACAGTAGCTACAATGCCTGGATTGGCAACATGCAGCGCGCCAACGAGCTATTGGGATTTTTGCACGGCGCGTATGGTCTTGGTGGCACTATTGGTCCCCTGGTAGCTTCTGCTATGGTGACTGAGGGTAACCTTGAATGGTACACTTTCTTTTATATCATGGCAGGCCTTGTTGTGCTCGAGTTCATGGTTGGAATTGTTGCATTCTGGGGCGCAACTGGTCAAGAATACCGACGAAGAGTACGTTTCGAACAAGGCAAAGACCGTGCAACAACTCGCATGGCCGTCAAGAAACCAATCACTTGGATAGTCGCTGTCTTCCTGCTAGGATATGTGGCAGCTGAGGTCAGTCTTGGAGGCTGGATCGTCACATTTATGCTTCGGGTACGGCATGCGAAGCCTTTCCTTGCAGGCCTGACAGTCACATTATTTTGGCTCGGCTTGACGCTGGGTAGAGTTGTTCT
This sequence comes from Fusarium sp. MBC 364, assembly GCA_030777805.1. Classification (NCBI taxonomy): domain Eukaryota; kingdom Fungi; phylum Ascomycota; class Sordariomycetes; order Hypocreales; family Nectriaceae; genus Fusarium; species Fusarium sp. MBC 364. The sequence continues at coordinate 66,687 of JAPFSC010000152.1, forward strand.
GGGATTTTTCACGGAGAGAATTGGTGAAAAGACGGCCATCATGGTATACCTTATGCTATCGATTGGGCTAGAACTACTGTATTGGCTTGTACCCAACTTCATTGCATCTATCATCTTTGTCATGCTCTTGGGGTTCTTCCTCGGCCCTTTGTTTCCTGCTTCAATGGTCGCAGCAACCAAGCTTTTGCCTGCTGACTATCATGTGAGTGCTATTGGATTTGCAGCTGCAGTCGGGGGAGGGGGCGCTGCTGTGGGACCATTTGCGGTTGGAGCTATCGCTCAACATACTGGTGTTCAAGTTTTGCAGCCTATAATAGTTGGACTTCTGGGGGCAATCACCATGGTTTGGCTTCTGTTGCCAGGAGGATTCAAGAAAGGTGGTTTGGAGAGGGCCAGGGAATTGAACCTGAAGCCGGGAGGAGATGTCAAAGAAGCTTGGTCTGGTATGAAGGAGAAAGTGAAGAGTATGAACAGATAGGATATCAGAAAATAGGTACCTTGGAAAGAGAAGAATTAATTCACTTGGGTATCCTCTGTCTAAGGCTTAGGCTATTATAATAAAGTAGCCTAAGTGCTTGTCTAAGCTGGCATAAAGTGATTAAATTATTTTGTCTCTTATGCTCAGGCTTAGTTAGATGGATGGATGCTGAAAGTCAAGATTGAGGCATAGCATGCCCCTCTCTGTACGTCACTCACTGAGATGGGGGGTGGAGGGGTTCTCGCGCTATCTTATCAACTTAACCCCATCCATTCTGAACTTTTGACTGAAGGAGGGGAAACAACCAATTCTCAAATGAAATGAACTGAACTTTCTACTGTCGCATCACCACAGCGCCTGCTACAAAGAGTCTGGCCTGCCAATCAGAAGGTTTAATTCAGCGCATCCTCGGCCCGATCATCACAAATCGCTCGATATATCATTCATTGCCCGTTCGTCCTCACGACTATATCCATCTATCATGGCGCCGACTTCGGCCAGCATCACAGCCCTCACGCCCTTCAAGCCCGACCTTCATGAGCGCGCCTGGGCCTCGGTCCCTCATCCGACACTCCCTTTAATTGCAACCGCGCATGCAAAGGCGGTTACTGTGTATTCTCTCTCGACTGCCTCTGCTCACAGCGTCCTCACTGGCGGCCACAACCGCTCCGTTCGTTCCGTCGCATGGAAGCCTCATCTACGACCCGGCAACTTATGTCTTGTTACTGGAAGTTTTGATTCTACAGCTGGAATATGGCGATGGGAGGGTCAAGAACAGCAGGAAAGCGGGCTGGAAGTAGAGGTGACGCAACAGACTCTGCGCAACAAGAACAACGATGACAGCGACGACGACGGCGATGCCGCTAATAAAGAGTGGGAGTTTACACTTGTTCTTGAAGGCCACGACTCGGAAATTAAGTCTTGTGCTTTCAATCCTTCAGGTTCTTACCTAGCTACGTGCTCGCGCGATAAGTCAGTCTGGATATGGGAAGATATCGGCGCATCCGAGGAGGACGATGAGTGGGAAACCATTGCCGTACTGAATGAACATGAGGGCGATGTGAAGGCCGTCGCTTGGTGTCCTGATGTCCCTGGTCGCAATGCCCGCCGCAGCTACTCGTCTGATGTTCTTGCCAGCGCAAGCTACGATAACACAGTGCGCATCTGGCGCGAAGATGGCGACGCCGAATGGGTTTGCGTTGCCGTCCTCGAGGGTCACGAAGGTACTGTCTGGGGATTGCAATGGGAAACACGACCACGTGAGGGAGATCTCTTCCCACGGCTACTCACCTTCTCGGCTGATAACACCATCCGTGTATGGACACTGAAGCAGGATGATGAGGTAGAAGAAACCTCTACCGGAGGTACAGTGGGAGCTCTGGGCGGCATCCCCAACACGATGCGAAGATCTCTCCGAGAGGATTGGACATGCACAGCTGTCTTGCCCAAAGTACATACCCGCGATATCTACTCCGTGGCCTGGAGTGGGCAGACAGGGATGGTAGCAAGTACTGGCAGTGATGGAATCGTTGCCCTGTACGCTGAGGATGCTGAGCAAGATACAAGTGACCAAGACCATAGTATGGGCAATACTGAGGAAAGCAAGCATGCTACATGGAGAGTTGTCACTACTCAACCCGGAGCCCACGGGCCCTATGAAGTCAATCACATTACGTGGTGCCGGAGATATGATGCCGGCTCGGAACGAAGAGGAGAGGAAGAGATGCTTGTCACAACGGGCGACGACGGGATTGTACGGCCGTGGCAAGTCGAGATCGATGCACCTAGGTAGCATTTCATCTCAATTAAATAGCAATGATACTGTTGTAACAATAACCGAAATCTCGGTTCCGTACGGTCAAGGACTAATGTCAGTATATCAAGACTCAATATCTTTATGTTAAAATGTCATCTACAATCAAGAGAACCAGTGAGCAGTGTAAACCTTTAAACAATAAAAAATCATGCTATGTCGTTCCCAAGCCCATGCCAATGCAAGGCAAAAGTGTCCTTTGTCTAGGAGGGGTATGATACAAAGTGGTTTACATGAGAAGCCTAGTTGCTCCCCAAATCCAGCGACTTCTCTTAGACTTCTTCCCCCCCAAACGCTTAGTGGCTGTGCAATTACCTTACTATCCCGTCCATGTTGCGTCCCCTAATAAATCTTATTCATCGACTAATAGCCCGCTTACTCGCCCTTAAGCTTGTCCTGCTTGACAGTGAAAGCCATCTCGAGGAGTTCCTTCTCCTCCTTGGTGTGGACGTGCTTGAGACCAGTGGCGACAGAGGCACTGGGGTTTCGGCCAGCGTACATGACGTGCTTGCGGGTGTGGTGCTCTGTGTTGTTGAGCAGAGTCTCGATACGAGGCTGAGTGAAGCTCCAAGCACCGGCGTTGAGAGGCTCCTCCTGGCACCAGACGATGGTCTTGGCGTTAGGGTACATGTCGAGGTTCTCCTTGAGTTGTTGCCAAGGGAAGGGGTTCAGCTGCTCAATGCGGGTGAAAGCGACATTGTCGATGTTGTTCTCAGATCGGTACTTCTCGAGGGCGGCCCACACCTGACCAGTGCAGAGAATAACACGCTCAATCTGGTCAGGAGACTTGATAACACCAGTCTCATGCGCAGGGTCGGGGATGATCCACTGAAATCCTGCATTCTCGCCAGTGAAAGCCTCGATGTCGCTGCGAGCAAGAGGGTGGCGGAGGAGAGACTTGGAGAAGAAGATGATGAGAGCTAAGAGTAAATTAGTATCAACACAGTCAAAAGTAGCAGGAATCACTTACGCTTGCGGTACTGGCGGTGCATCTGTCGGCGGAGAGCGTGGAACAGATTGGCAGGAGAAGTGAAGTAGGCAATCTGCATGTTGCAGTCCTGGTGTTGGCGGACAAGCTTCTCGCCAGTAGGGAACTCCCGGGGGTCCTCGTTGCTGAGCTGGAGGTAACGCTCAAGACGTCCGGAAGAGTGCTCAGGACCCTGACCATCGTAACCGTGGGGCAGAGACATAACAAGGCCTGTTCGCTGCATCCACTTGACCTCACCAGAGGCGATGAACTGGTCGATGATACATTGGGCGTTGTTGGCAAAGTCACCAAACTGAGCCTCCCACATGACCAGAGCATGAGGAGAAGACAGAGAGTAACCGTACTCGAAACCAAGCGCACCGAACTCACTCAAAGAAGAGTTGGAGATGACGAACTTGCCCTGGTCCTGACTCAGGTGCTGGAGGGGAGTGTAAGTGTCCTCAGTCTCCTGGTCGTGGAAGACAGCGTGGCGCTGAGAGAAGGTACCACGCTCAACGTCCTGACCGGAGACACGGACGTGGTATCCCTCAGTCACGAGAGAGCCAAAAGCCAGAGCCTCAGCGGTAGGGAAGTCGATGTTCTTACCCTCGACAACAGACTTGGTTCGGTTGGTTAGGATACGCTTCAAGTTACGGTGAACGTGGAAGTTTTCGGGAACGCTGCCAATGGCGTTACCAATGTGCTCAAGAGTAGTGCTCTTGACATTGGTCTCGTTGGTGGCAAGAACCTCGGTGGCCAGCTCCTTGGGGGACTTGAAGCCGTTCCAAGCGGAGGTAGTCCACTCCTTGGAGGTGGGGGTGTACTCCTTGGACTTGGTGAAGCTCTCTTCGAGCATGCCCCACACCCACTGCTTGTGTTCTTCAACATCCTCCTTGGAGAATGAGCCCTCTTCGATAAGCTTGTTGACGTAGATGTCGATTTGAGGGTCCTTGGCGTTGATGCGCTTGTACATGAGAGGCTGAGTGAAAGAAGGCTGGTCGGTCTCGTTGTGACCGTACTTTCGGTAACAGTTGAGATCAATGACAACATCGTGCTGAAACTCGGCACGCCAGTCGGCAGCAAGCTGGCAGACGAAGTTGACGGCCTCGACATCATCGGCGTTAACGTGGAAGACAGGGGCGTCAATAGCCTTGGCGATATCGGTACAGTAGGCGGTGGATCGGGCGAAACGAGGATCGGTGGTGAAACCAATCTGGTTGTTGACAACCAGGTGGATGGTACCTCCGGTGGAGAAAGCAGGGAGAGAGTGGAAGCCGAGACACTCATAGACAATACCCTGAGCAGCGAAGGCAGCATCACCATGGAGGAGAACACTCATGGCAGTACGGTGAGTCTTCTCATCGTTGTTGTAGTGCTGGATAGCACGGGTCTTGCCCAGGACGACGGGATCCTCGGCCTCAAGATGCGAAGGGTTGGCGACCAGAGAAAGCTGAACACGCTTGCCAGAAGGTGTGGGACGCTCAAAGTTCATACCAAGATGGTACTTGACGTCACCAGAACCCTCATCCTCACCACCAGCTGTACCGGCGAACTCGCTGAAAATAGACTCGTTGGGCTTTCGGACGACGTTGGAGAGAACGTTGAGACGACCACGGTGGGGCATACCGATAACGATATCCTTGACACCGTAGTCAACACTGCGATCAATAAGAGCCTTCATACCGGGAACAAGGGTTTCACAACCCTCAAGACCGAATCGCTTGTCGTTGGGGTACTTGGTGGCCAGGAAAGACTCAAAGCTGGAACTCCAGATAAGACGGTCAAGAACGCGGCGCTTCTCATCGACAGAGTACTTGAAAGGGGTAGGAACCTCGAGGCGCTCACGAAGCCAGTCGCACTTGTCACGGTCAGGGATGTGAATGAACTCGACGCCGAAAGAACCACAGTAGATTCTCTCACAAGCATCAACAATCTCACGGAGAGTCATCTTCTCACGGCCATCACGTTTGAAGCGAGGCAAAATACCGGGACCGAGAGTGTACTCGGTGTCCATATCCTTCTCAGTGAATCCGTAGTGCTCGAGAGTCAATTCCTTAGGCTTAATGTTGGCGAAACCCTTTGCGTCATTGGTACCTCGGATACCGAGAGGGTCAATCTTGGCAGTATGGTGGCCACGAGACTGGTAGGCGCGGACGAGAAGCTGGACCTTGAGATGGTTGGTAACATCAGAACCATCCTCCATGGCCAGGTTGCCAGACAGACGAGGGACACCGCCGGTCATGGCAGGAACCAGGTTAGGAGGAGGCTGGAAGGCCTGAGAGATGGGCATCTCGCCGCCCTCCATGTTCTTGAAGTAGATCTGCCAAGAGACATGGACGCTCTCAGGGTCTTGTCTCCACTGCATATACATCTCATCGATGTAGCTGGCGGTGCTTCCAGAGAGGAAGTTATCGTTAGGGTCGGGAGGTGCTGAGGTCGCGCTGGTCGCATAGTTGCGACGACCAGCAACAGCTAGAGGGCGACGGGAGGCAGCGAGCTTCCATGAGGAGGTACGGGCCGAGACGGTCGAGATGGAGGCGGTAGAAGAGGCAGCAGAGCATCGAGCACCGCGAAGGAGCTGCGAGCTAGCTCTGCAGAGCGAATTCCTCAACATGATGGGCGATTTGCGTATGTGAAGAAACTGAAGAATACAGATAGGTAGAGAAACTAGAGGATATGGATGGGAAGCATCCCTCGGCGAGCTTGATCGCAACACGAAAGAAAGGCGGAGTAAGTCGACTGAGGAGGAAATTCCCAGTTGAGACTGAGGAGAGGAATTGGAATTGGATGGGAGGATGGATGAGAGGAACACGAAGAAGAAGAAATTGTTTAGGTACCGCTGGGACTGGCTGGAGCTCAAATCGCTAGGTAATGGAACTGCTGGGCTGGGCTGGACTGGGCTGCGGGCTTGCCTACCTATGGCCTGGCTGGCTGGTCTTTGATGTCCTGCTGCAGGTTAAAAATGCTATGACGCCCCGGCAAACCCGGTTCTGGCCGCCAAGGATCAGGGCTTTCATTGGTCAAGGACACCCGTAGCGCTACGGTCACCGAGAAAACTCCGTGCGACACACTGTGCATCCCAGCCACTGTAGGGAGGTTTACAGCTAGAATTCCAAGGTGAAAGGTGACCGGTCTTGATTGTCCGGAAACCCACATGACACACTGTTTTGGAGGTCATCGTGGGCTTTTGTGCCAACTGCCATTGGGGCACGTCGCATTTATTTTTGGGGCTTTGGGGTTCCTGACTTCTTGTTCGGAGACTTGAGGGTTGTTTACCGAGGATCACCGTAATGCTTGACCATGGAGGAATTGATTCCCCGGAAACACTTATACACCCCGTTGAGCCGGACTGCTACTTGCATTCCCCACAATCTCGAGAGGTTGACTATGAATATTCAAACAGTTCTGGCGGTGATAACCTCAGTTGACGTTGTCATGATGGTGGGTGGTGCATTTGTGGATTCGACACACACACACACACACACAAAAGACATCGATCGTGGAAAGGGGAACATGGTCTTCGCACGGTCTACTCTGCTAAGTGTCAGTTATTCATGGATCGTATCCATTCCCGCGGGGCAAACGGGAAAAGACTGAAATTGCGGAGTAACCATCGTCAAGTTTTACGTGGTTGAAACAGGGTCAATAGCCGACGCCACATCTACATACAGTACCGTACTCTGTATATTAGACAAGTCCTGACCCTGGCCCTGCAACTGTAACTGTAACTGTAACTGTAATGCAACAGAGGCCACATGCATTTCACGTTTTGGATAGTGTTTGGAGGTGGACAGGGGCCGTTAAATTGATATCCATTTTCACCAGCCACAGGGACATGGCAGTTGGGGTAGATGTCTGAGCTGGGTTGAGCTAAGCTGAGCTGAGCTGTGTCAGTACGTATTTCTGACGTACAGACCAAGGATCAAACATTCGTGAATCCATCTTGAATACCTTCGGATACTGCTATGCAACCTTCAAGGCCAAAACACTGCACCGGATATATACTTGTATCGACAAACATGACCACTTAGTATTGCAACAATCATGCCTCAGTCGATATCTGAATACCTTCGGCTGCCAAAGCTCTCGAGTAATCGGCCTGGGCCTTCTCCAACGCATTCATTGTCGGCTGCATCAAGGCAATCACTGCAGTCTTTCCACCTCCTACATTCTCAGATCTCCATCGAATCTTCTTGCCCGTGCGCTCGAAATGATCACGAATTTCTTTCTTGCGGCTGCGAACAATTTCTTCTCGCTCCTTATCCGCTTCCTCCGCAACAGCGTTGATTCGTGTAAGAGAGCGACCCAAGGATTCGGCTAAGTACTGTAGTTCCCCAGCACGGTCTGGATCGCCTGAAAGGAACGCATTCCAGAATTGGTGCAAAAACTCAATAGTGGTAGCATGAGTGAGACTGCACTTGCGGGAAATTTCAGCAGGTAGGCCCATGGGCTCAGCAGTGTCTGTATCATGACCATATTGCTGGGCACGTTGCTGGCGTACACCCTTCATGATATCCTTGTCAGCGGCCTGAAGAGCAGAACGTGAGCCAACATGTGATCTTTTGGGTGCGTCGTCGTCGCTTTCGCTCTGTTCATCAAATCCCATCGCAGTTTGAATGTTGATACCGCCAGCTCCATCACTCTCTAATGTCTCGAGATCTCCCAAAATATCGAAGAGTACATCACTCGGCACTTGTTTTTCGAAGACAGCCGCCTGCTTAGAGGGTGCTGAGTCGTGTTTGGAGAAGAACTTGTTCTGCTCCTTCACATTGAGCATGATGCGATGCTCTTGAGCATCACCCTTGAGATCGCGCAATGCCAATTGGACATAAGCATTGTAAGCGCCATCGGGATCGTCCATGTTGACATCGGATGGCGCCACGTTAGCCATGATCTTCTCACTAAGACTGTTAAGTGTCTTGACAATGGGTATATCCCCCCTAGGACGCATCTCAACATCCTTTGCATTGCCACTTCTGAAGCCTCCTTGATTCTCCTCGTTGGCCTCTATGTCGATGATATGTGGCACCTGCTGGGCCATGATCTTGCTCTGGAAGGCCACAGTATTCTCGCTTGGGTCGTATTTGTCGAATAAAGGATCTGTAGGGTCGTTTTCTACGACTCGTTCACCTCGCAGCATTTTGGAGAGTCTGCTGAGGAAGAAACGTGACCAGAATTCTGCCTCGGATAATTTTGGGACATTCTCGTTGTAAACACGCTTGATCAGGGGATGCTGGGCGAAAATCATCTGCACCTGTTCTACGCTGATGTTTAGTTTTAGCTCACCGTCAACGGTCTTTGGCTTGACTGTGGAGAGAACATTGTATGCTCCTTTCTTCTGGTTTGTCTCGATGGCATGAGCTCGGAGAAGATTTGTACGCGTTGACCAGAATTGTGAATTGAATGCGGCTCCTGATAATGACTCGGGCTTTGTTTGCATTGCTTCAACGTAAGTTTGATGTAGGCTAGTATCGTTTCTCATTAGGGACTGCTGTAGCTCAATATCATTCTTGAGCTGTGAGTCATCGAACCAGCGCGAGGACGAGGACGAGGCCTGCTGTGAATTGACGGCGCTGGCAAAGGCCATGGATGCTGAACCACTACCAGTGCCCCCAGCGCTTGGGTTTGGTGTTGAGGAGCCGCCACTGGCGCCGGAGGGTTTAGGAACGGCGACATCGCCGCCGCGCGATGAGGCTAATAGACTGGATAGGAGATCTTTGACAGCCTTTGCTTCCTCCTTGGCTTCGGCAGTATTGAAATGAAAGAGATATGTAGCAGGATCGGCATCTCCAACCTTTTCAAAGATCTTGAGCATCACCTTTGCTGCATTATCCGGTGTTTGCTGAAGATCTTATCGGTGTCAGTTCTCGAAACGCGTTTATGAAAGATTCCACCTACTCGTGATGTTGTTAATACTGAGGGTGACGGTGGGAGGGCCTCCAGTATTTGGAGTCCAAGTGACCAGCTGATGGTCAGTCGTGAGAGTCAGGATGCCCTCCTTCTTCTTGAAGAGGGTTCTTCCCACTGGAATAGCCATATCGATGTGTTGGTGTCAAAGAATTAATTATTATTGCCTAGGTAGGTAGGTAGGTAGTTAAGACGAATATGAGAATGAATACTCTACACAAGTTAATGAAGAGATGCTTTGTTCAGGCATCAGACCCACATGCAGTCACTGATTTATCGATTACCTAAGGCAACTTGCTTGACAGAGAATGTACCTTCCATCCAATATCAAGCTAATCTGAGGGAAGAAATACAATGAATCAGAATTGTATGCCGATGCGGTTATGGGATTAGATTGCAACATCCACGAAACACAGTATCAAGTCCTTCATCTCATAAACTTCAAGCCATGTGATTGATTCCCTAGTGCCTAATAATGCATCCCTTGGTGAGTGGAGCTTGCTCGATTTTGGCACTGTACAGGTATGGATGCTTCTGCTTATGCCGACACCAACCTATAGCTGTGGGCCCCTTTTTGTTCTGATGTTATTGTAGGGCTAGAGCCGATGAATAATAAGTTCTTTACTTGGACATGGAAGCTATATAGAGGTAAAGGGTTGGAATTAAGGTATCTGCAGTCTCCAACGTTTAGGTACTTATTCCCAGGTGCCAGGTAACAGTTTTACTCTTTCGTTCACTACAAGTGCCTCTTGAATCTGGCAAAGTCTATGCAGGTATGTATGGATGTTATACAAAAACCAATCCCCAGCGCCATGAAGTGCATATATACGAAACCAAATCCCAGTAGAAGCTTATGGACCGCGACGTATGCGGACCTCATCAGCATCGGCGAACTTCTTCTCTGCGCCCACGCCGAAACCCATCATCTTCCTGGCACCCTTCTTCTTAGCCCCGTACTCCTCGTCAAATTTGCGAATCTGCTTTAGCGACTGCATGTCTTCGCTGATGCTGGCCGGGATCTGGCGCAGTGCCTTGTCGAAGTGCTCCTGGCGCAATGTGCGCTTCTTGGGGTATTCATAAGGTTCAGGGCCAGTGTGTCTCGCGGCGGCCTCATTTTCCTCTTCCACGGCAGCCATAGCAGCGGCAACGCAGGCGTTCTTGAGGTCAGACCCTGAGTAGTAGGGAGTACGCTTGGCAAGATCTTCGAGTGACACGGCAGGATCGAGAGTTTCGCCTTTGAGAAGAATCTTAAAAATGGCAGTACGGTCGGACTGCAGGGGTAAGTCAACAAGCAGACGGCGGGGCAGACGGCGGAGGACAGCGTCGTCAAGATCAAAAGGACGGTTTGTAGCAACCATGATAAAAGCTTCTGTCTCTTCAAGACCGTCCCATTCCTTGAGAAACTGGTTGATGTGAGAGCGATGCGATGCGCGAGCGCCAAGCATGCTACGGTTGGCCAACAGGGAATCGGCTTCGTCGATAAAGACGACGCAAGGGGAAATCTTCTTCGCGAGTGTGAAAACAGCACGGATAAGCTTTTCGCTCTCACCAACCCACTTGTCATTGATAGTAGCACCGCTGATCTCAAGCATATTTGCGCCACTCTCTTTAGCAACGGCCTTTGCAAGCAGCGTCTTGCCTGTACCTGGGGGTCCGTACAACAGACACCCTGGAATCTTGTCCTGGGCCAACACTCCATACGAAAAAGCGTCAGGTCGTACTAAAGCCAGAGTCGTAAGGAGCTTGAGCGCGGATATAGTTTCCTTGGGAACGTGAACATCTTCAAACGTCGTTCTTAAATTCTGACGGTTGATGTGCCCTGAGGATATCCGCTTCTCATACTCATTCAATTTCAAAGCGACTCGACTGCCTGATTGTGAATCTTCCGCCTTCTTCTGTGAATCCTCCCCATCCGACTTCCCATCTTGTTCTGACTCATCGAGGTATCGCTGGCCAGGTTTTTGCCGTAAGGGGCCCATGAGAAGACGCTCATATACGCCTCCCGGAGCAGCACCAGCTGCCTCTTCTTCGTGACGCTTAGCTGCGCTCGCAATATTGTATACCTCCGGTAAAGGAAGTATGGATTTCTTAAGCATTTGAGCCCGTGTGTCAGTGGCATGCATAAAGATTTTCATGTGCGCATCAGAAAAGTCAAGAAATTGATGGCTGCCCAATGCCTTCAACATTCGGTTGATGTTTTGCACATTCTCCACAAAGATATCTGTTTCTTGTAGGGGAAAGGGGTTCTCTGACGTTTGTGTGCCGCCAGATGGCTTGGGTTGCCTCAGGGTGCGCTGGGGATGGATATGTCGAGAGATCACAAAGTCGCTGGCAGAGATGTCTCGAAGCATACTCTGGTACTCCTCTGAAGGTTGTTCGCTCGATGATGTTCCTAGAATGGCAATCTTGGAGCCTTGCCGCCACGCTATATCCACCAGACTTCTCAACCGTGTTATCAGCATTGCACCCTCGAGAGTCATGCTCAATTCCACAAAGTCATGAATATGGATGATAAGGGGCTTTTCTCGGGGTGAACCCTGCTTCAACTCAGCGGCTTCTAAGATCTGACTCAGAACTTTATCGATCTTGAGGCTCTCCCATTTCCCAAAAGGGTCGTAGCCGCCCTGTTTAATTTTTGAAATTTCGTCTTCTAGACTACCTGATGCCGTACGAATGTTAATCACGCCGGTATCAGGATCATTATCCTCCTCTTCTGGCCGTGCTACAACATCAGGGTCCTTGTATAGCTTGCCATTCATCTCTGCGGCACGAAAGCCCACGTGAGATAGCGAACCTCGCGAGTAAGCCCAGTCCTGTTCAAGATAATCTCCAACTACCACGGACAGTTCTTGGGCATTGAGTTTGATCAAATCGGCGTCGTTGAAATATGCCACATGATCCGCAATTGCTGCTGATATGGCTTGCCCACTGTAACCCGACATGGACAGGACAGTTATCTGACGCTTCAGGTTTTTGGAATCCGAATCAGGCGGGGGTGGTGTCGTCAGTTCGCGACGGAGAGCGGATCGCACGGAGGAGAATGTGAGAACGGGGAGGTCGGCAATGGCTTGAGATAAAGAGTGGTCAAGTCTCCAGTCATAGTCGAGAATGCTGTCGAGGCTGGTCTGGACTGACAAGAACTGGTCGCGAAACTCTTGGGTTTGTCGGTCAAAGTCCTTGTAGTAATGCCACCACCAGAATGGTCTTGAAGTATACGTGTATTCCGCATGGCGAGCAGGGTAAAGCGAATCAGCCAAATGCCATGCAGAGTCGAGTAACATGTCATAGACACGGGTCAGGCTTGTCAGCTTGTGCACAAGTTCCTCGGTTTCGCAGGATTCGGGCTTGATTGTGAGGATCTCGTTGGCGCGGTCTGTGATTTTCTCGACCATGGCACTGAATGTTATATCGAAGTAGTCTTCAAGTGCCTTATTGGATTCCGTTACTCGGGTGTTTTTTTCGGCGGATTGAGGGTCGACAAAAATTGATGATGTCTTGGGCTGTTTAGCGTCTTCAAAAAGAGCAATTGGGAGCTGCGGTCTCCTCCAAGCATGATGCAAGGTAACATTGTCGTCGAGGAAGGCTTGTGGTAGCTTGACGGGAGGCAGTGCGGGAGCGGCCTGTTTGCGAGCTATTCTACTTTTTAAAGAACTTGACGCTCGAACTCGCGAACGACCTGACAGGTTTTCTGTGCCATTTTGTGGTTGTATATCCTCATCCTCTACAGCTGTTGACTGGTTTGGAGGCTTGTCGCCATTGTTTGCGCCTGCGCCTGCATTTCTCCAGGTCGAAGATGTTTTGAATGATCGACAAAGGATTCGAGATCGGGGTTGGAATCGGGCAGCGGCGATGGCAGGATGGAGAAGGGCGCGAAGCCCTGTCGATTGCATCCGGGCGAGTGCTGGTCGGTTGGATCGAGAGGATGAAGTCGAGGACTTGGGTAAAGTCTATGGGAGAATCAACTTCAATATCGCAGGGTTGTTGGTGAGGCCCTGTCCTGACTAACAGATTTCCCCAAAGTTTCCATGTCAAAAAAACGGAAAGGGATTTATCAAAGTCGAATCGGCCGAATCCCGGTCCAAGTCCGGGTCCGACTCTCAACTACAGTCGTTTTAATAACAACATGGGATTGCAGTAATGACTATACATTCATGTATCGGTGCCTTGGAATAAAAACAGGCCCCAGAAGTATTTTTTTATTTCGATCGCTGTTCTTTTGTAAAACTGCAGCGTGATATCAACTTTCTTTCTTTCCCCAAGTCGTGTAGGGTAAGTACCTCGTCTCGTAGGCACCTCAAAGATGGGAAATAGGTAGTCTGGAAGGCTTAGCCTAGCAAAATAAAGAAGCCTAAGTGCCGGCCTAAACTGTAATAAAGTGACTGGATTATTTCGTCTCTCATGCTTCTAGCGACTAGTTCACTCTAAAGCATACCCGATTCTACTGTCTGCATTCGCAAACAAGACTTCCCTAATGCCGAATGAGATATTGAATACTTGAAATTACCTTGATACAGTAGCAATCACTCCACTAGAGCACGCTCTTAAATGCATCTTGACAACATCAATAACCTCTATGTAACGAACCCCTGTCATTCAATAACACGAGCCAGACTCCACAAATTGGGCTGAAGTGTGCGCAAAAACAGCCCTGGACGTTGGCTACACATGGCCTTCCTCTGAACCAGCTCCGAGTCAATAAGAGATACTTGACACCTTGTGGCCAAACGAGTAGAGAGGCCTGGTTATGAGTGAAAGACTTGCTTCTAGAGATGATGAATACTGATTGCTCAGGTTCAACATCAGGCACTCAAGTCACTATGGCGAATGGTTACAGTGCTGCTAAAGTTAACTACATGTGAAAATCAATTTAGACAACCGATGGACATGATGCATTCCAGTCAAAGACGTGTTTATCCGCATCTCTTATCTATGGGGTAGCATTCTGCCAGAATTGACCATGCCAGTCTTGCTCGAGAGTTACTATCATCATCGATTATAGTCGTCATCCACTCACCGGCAGCTTTAATTAGACTGCTGCTAAGCCTTGTTAGTGCTGAAACGCACACGCGGGGTTTCCACTGTTTGGCGGCGGCTTATCACTTTGTCTGTCATCAACACTACAACTCAAAGTACCTTGACCTCTATCCTGTCTGATTTAAATTGCGCTCTCACTTGCGTCTTACTCGGTTTATATTCAACAGTTAGGAAACTAAACACTCTCGAACTCTATGTCATAGCCTCAAAGCGCGCTTCACTGTTGCTCGCCATCTCGGCCATGGACAACCCTCAACCATCATCAGAACAGCGCCAGTCCACCAGTCCAGAAGGATCGCCGCCTAATTCTGATAAACCTTACCACTCAAAACGACCTCACAAAAAGTCGCGTGCTGGATGTCGCAACTGTAAAGCTCGCAAGGTCAAATGTGATGAGGCCCGACCAGTCTGTAAGTCTTGCAGACTGCGCAAAGCTGATTGCGTATACACGACTCCAGCAACCTCTACCTCTACTTCATCCTCATCAAATGGGAGCGCTACAAACACTCCACCTCGCGTCTCTGCAGAATACTCGCCGGTGCCCCAAAAAGCTTCTTTACCTGATGTGGAATCTATCAGCGAAGAGATCCTCGAGGAGGTTGGTTCCCTGACGGTACAGCCACTCTTTCGCCCTACTCCGATGGACAGGATGGATATGAAGCTACTCTGGTTCTACACCAGCTCGACGTGCACGTCTTTCTCTGTTGACGAGGGCCCCCTGAACCCCATCAACGATGTTTTGAGGAATAAATTGGTCCAGGTTGCCTTTGATAATCCCTTTCTCATGGACTCATTGTTCGGCCTGGCAAGTCTTCACATGCAAAGTCTTGATTTGAAGCCTGATGCTGCCCGCGCACTCACATATCGTGCTCGTTCATTCGAAGGTTATCGCAGGGCTGTGGAACAAGCACGCCCAGAGACGTTTCCTGCTCTTCTTGCAAATTCCCTACTTCTCACTGCCCTCTCGTCTCAAAACTTCCGAGACGAAGACGCCAAAAAGCTTTACATAATAGATTGGATGATTGTATGGCGAGGTATCGGCCTCGTCATCGATCTGATGGGTGTCGAGAAGCTTATTGACTCAGGTCTTTACCCTCTCTTCAACCGGCCTTCTATTGATATAGAGCAAGCTTCACACCACATCCCTGCTGTTCTTCTTCTGATGCTCAACTCTATAGAGCCTGGCGACCCAGACTATCTTGATGTCGAAACCTACTATGAGACCCTTCAATTCTTGGGCTCTCTGTATCAGAACTTGCACGATGGCTTTGGTCCTGTCATGATGCTGCGGATTATTACTTGGTTCA
This sequence comes from Fusarium sp. MBC 364, assembly GCA_030777805.1. Lineage (NCBI taxonomy): Eukaryota > Fungi > Ascomycota > Sordariomycetes > Hypocreales > Nectriaceae > Fusarium > Fusarium sp. MBC 364. The sequence continues at coordinate 82,193 of JAPFSC010000152.1, forward strand.
CGTTTGTTCCTCGAAATTTTGTGCAGTTCGTTCGCGACTTGCGCCCTCGTGCTCTCATAATCCTCGCCTACTATGCTGCCTTTCTCAAGCTCCCGGCAGAAGTTTGGTGGATGGCGAATATTGGTAATCGCTCTTTGCAGGATCTTTGCGAGTTTATTGGCCCAGAATGGCAGCAATACTTGCTCGTCCCGCATATGGCACGTCTAGTTGAAGGGGAACTTGAAATCGCAAGGGTGTTGTTTGAAGACCCCAACTGGTCGCCCAGAGCTCCGAGCAACCTTCGGTTGGATCCTACGGCGGCTGTTACACTTGTTGATGAGACAGGTAGACGTGTTGAGTGGCTCCCTGCTGAGAAAAGACTTGTCCTCATGGATGGAAAAGAAGATATCTCAACCAAAGCCAAGGCCACAGACAAATGGAGGAGGGATCTAAACGCCTCTTTCTCTAATACATAGCAATTTCTATTATTGAGTCTATTGCAGACCGGTCAGATGCTGCGTCGGAAAAGCCATCGCTGATAATCTCGTGTCTAATCCAAGCTACCTTGCGACTATGCCAGGCGTATGATATTCTTGCTTGTCAATGATGCTGTGGCCTTATAGCCTCATTGAACCTTTCGTTATTTAAGTAGAGACTGTCTAAACTTTAGCTGTGAGACTTGTTGACTATATACCAAATACTGCTAGGTTTTACCACGGATCTATCTTTACATAGAAGAGTAGAGTAACAATATACACAATGAGCACGATTGACACCATGCAAAACGCGGATGGTACTGATCATTTAGCAATTAGATTCCAGTCCAATTAGCGATGACAATTATTGTCTTAAACAGACCTTCGAGATTGATCAACAGCCTTAGTAGGCTGGCGGGTTTTTGGATAGAGGTACCTATCTTCTAAGAATTAGGACGCCAGAATAAAGTAGCCTAAACTCAAGTCTAAGGTGCATAAAGTACACCAAGTCTTTCGTAAATTCTCGTTGGCTTAATTTCCTCTCCCAACCTTTTCCTACGCCTTATGGCTTTGGAAATAGGTCCAGAATAAGATTATATACGCATGCCAAATAAAACACATCTTGGTCAACAATTTCACGGGGCTAATATCACAGCCATGTAAGGTTGAAGAATCACTTAGTAAAAAAGAAAGCTTGATATGGCTACAAGAGGAATTTTGTTGATTTCTTAGTACACAGCTCACAAAAGAGACTTAATGGAGCTCATGAGAAACCTCCCCGGACCTTGTTTCCTCTGCTCTATACAAGGGTCCTTAGTTCTCTCCTCCCGTCTCCCGCGGCATTAACTTCAATACATAAACCCCTTACTGACCGAGCTCAGCAAGAATCTTCTCACCCTTGGCCTTGGCGGAGGCGAAGTCACCAACCATGTAGAAGGCACCCTCGGGAAGGTTGTCACCCTCACCGTTGAGAATGGCCTTGAAGGAGTTGATGGTCTCCTTAAGGTCAACGAGCTTACCCTCGATACCAGTGAAAACCTGGGCAACAGTGAAAGGCTGGCTCAGGAAACGCTGAATCTTACGGGCACGCTCGACAGTAAGCTTGTCGGCCTCAGACAACTCGTCCATACCCAGAATAGCAATGATATCCTGAAGAGACTTGTACTCCTGGAGGATCTGCTGAACACGGGTGGCGATGTCGTAGTGCTCCTGACCAATGACTCGGGGGTCCAACATACGGGACTTGGAGTCGAGAGGGTCGACAGCGGGGTAAATACCCAACTCAGAGATACCACGAGACAAGACAGTGGTGGCATCCAAATGGGCGAAGGTGGTGGCAGGGGCAGGATCAGTCAAATCGTCAGCAGGGACGTAGACGGCCTGGACGGAGGTAATAGAACCCTCCTGAGTGGTGGTAATACGCTCCTGCATACCACCCATATCGACGGCGAGAGTGGGCTGGTAACCGACGGCGGAGGGAATTCGTCCCAGAAGAGCGGAAACTTCAGAACCGGCCTGGGTAAAGCGGAAAATGTTGTCAATGAACAGAAGAACGTCCTGTCCCTGGCTTCGGAACTCCTCAGCGACAGTCAGACCGGTGAGGGCGACACGGGCACGGGCTCCAGGGGGCTCGTTCATCTGACCGAAGACCAGGGCGACCTTGGACTCGCCATCAAGCTGAATGACGGAAGTCTCCTGCATCTCGTGGTACAGATCGTTACCCTCACGGGTACGCTCACCGACACCAGTGAAGACGGAGTAACCACCGTGGGCCTTGGCGATGTTGTTGATAAGCTCCTGAATGAACACAGTCTTGCCGACACCGGCACCACCGAAGAGACCAATCTTTCCACCACGGGCGTAGGGGGCAAGAAGATCGACGACCTTGATACCAGTGACGAGGACCTCAGCAGAGGTGGACTGCTCGACGAACTCGGGGGCTTCGGTGTGGATAGGGCGGTGCTTGTCAGACTTGATAGGACCACGTTCGTCAATGGGGTCACCAGTGACGTTCATGATACGACCAAGAGTCGCGTTACCGACAGGAATGGTGATGGGAGCACCGGTGTCCTGGGCGGCAGCACCTCGGACGAGACCCTCAGTACCTGTAAAATTGCGTTAGGGTGTATTTGTGAAAATTCGAAACGATGATGACATACCGTCCATGGCAATGCAACGGACGACGTTCTCACCAAGATGTTGCTATCAATTGTTAGAACCGGTAGGCCAAATGAGGTAATTGAATGTGTACATACGGAGACCTCAAGGACGAGCTTCTGGCCATTGTTCTCAGTCTCGAGAGAGTTGAGAATGGCAGGGAGCTTAGCGCCATCGAACTTGACTGTGATACCGTCAGTAACGCACTCGTTGTATTATTCCAGGCGGCTTGAAGGCCTGTTGATGATAGTTTACTAACCGTCGACGACGGCACCGATGACCTGCGAACAGTCGGGTTAGCACGGATTCTTGTGCGAGTCGTTTTCGCCCGGGCGACCGGAATGGAATCATGAGCAGTTCGTTCTCACCTGGTGAATCTTGCCGGCACCAACACTGGTAGTGCTCGCCCATCGGCTGGAAATGGGAAGTCGGAGAGCGGAAGGTCGGAGGGCACGTCGAGGGAGGACGGCCGGGCGAGCCGCGCGGGCGAAGGAGGAAATGCCGCTGCCGAGGGAAAAACGCAATGGTCAGCTCAATTGGGCTTCAATTGGAACGGAAAAGGCGTCGAAAAAATATCGACTGTCGCTTCCGCGATCGTTACTCACCTCTTGAACATCTTGCCAGATGACAAAGAGCGATCAGAGATGGGAGTGGAGAGAGGTTGGTTGAAGCTGAGGAGAACTTTTACGGGAGGTGTGAGCGTTTTGCTCGGGAGGACGACTTGTCGGCAACAGAGCTTTGCAGGGAGTCACGTGAGACGCTAGCCCGAAATTACTGTTGGTTCCACCAGGGAAGCTGCGATGCCGGCAATTTCCCGGGACGAATTCGACCGGAATAATTCGCTCAAAGCCATTAAGCCAACAACGACAGCGGGGAGATGCCTGACAATCATCACTGAGTCCTGGTTCCTTAGGCGTACAGGCACCGATATGCCCCATCTCGCTCTCGGCCGTAGATTCATCTCATAGAGGTGTCTACGAAATACTATCTAAGTCAGGAAGCCGAAACCCTTCAGCAGTTCTTTTTGGGTTGTAGATGCCTTGCTAGATAGCAGGAAACCCATTTTCGAAAGCTTGTAATGCCAGAATAAAATAGCCTAAGTGCTAGTCTAAGCTGGCATAAAGCGACTGGGTTATTTCATCTCTTATGCACTCAGCGGCTGATCTTTATGATGTCCTCACGTTACTCCATGGTAGACTTACTCAGGTACCAAATGGGCTAAGGAGGACTGGTCTCTTTCAAACAGAGCGGGGAAAGTAGCACTGGCCTGATCTGGTCTGGCCGTTTGCTGCGCAGTTGGAGGTGGAAATTCGAGATAGATTGGCTGGAGTTCTGAACCATGGAAGTACATACAAGGCACAGCCAAGGTAGATGAATGTACATCGGATGCGTCAGAATAGGTACCGTATTATCGCGATGTCGCGATTGCCTATGAATCCTGAGGAGCCACCTTCGAAACTTCAAAAATCACATGTTATCGATCGCTTCATTTATCAGATCACGGGCAAATGCATATAAACTACGCGGTACATAAACCTAAAAAAGTTGATGTCAACTCAAGGCACTCGGGTGGGTGTCAGAAGAACCATTCTCTATGTCGTAGCCTAAAGAAATAGAGTAACCTAAATGCTGGGCTAAGCCGGCATAAAGTGACTAGATTATTTCGTCTCTTGTACTCTTGGCGGCCAGTTCTTCTGACACCGTGATGACACTTTCCGGGGCAAGCCTGCACACAATACAATGTATAGGTATCCGTAGATTCAGGAATTCCCATCTTGCATCCCCATCCTTCTGTAGCATTGGCCAGCTTCTATTGGCTCATCTGATCACTAGACTTAGATGGCCCTTTTAGTAACCAATCGTGAGAGGCAATTGGTTATTCCAAGCTTGCTGACCCAGTTAATCCTTGGCGTTGCGATTTGCCAATTGTTCGCTTTTCCAACTTTTTCCTTCCTAGCCCAGCTCCTGTCCGTTCTTCCCCATGCTTTTTGTTTGCCCCTCCATCGACTTAATCCCAACCGCTCAACGTCAGTTTCAACAGAAGAATTACTGCATCCTCTAAAGCTTAGGGCGCCAAAATAAAGAAGCCTAAGTGTTAGGCTAATTTAGCATAAGGTAACTAGATTATTTCATCTCTTATGCCTAAGGTGGCCAATTATGACCGAATACCCGAGCCGAAGCCGAGTACAATCATCATGACCCCACTCGATTACGACAAGGCTACGGAAAGTGCACTGTATTGCTGGTTTTCAGCCTTACTCGTAATTGAATCAAATAAAACAAGCATCACGAAACAAGTGGTGCTTCAAATCTCCATCATTGGCTTTTATTACTCAAAATCTTGTAAATACTGCAACGCAGCGCAAACAACGAGGAAGCTGACTACCCCGCTTCGCTCTCCTGTCGTTCCATCTCTTATCATCTCCACCATTTAGGACTGTTGGGAAATCGTGGACTCAAGGGCCAGGACCAAGGCAGTTCTGGAAGGGATGTAGACATGCGTCCAGTTATTCCTGTTGTTCCACTCCATGGGTGTAGTGAAGAACCGAGTGTTCTCATCGATGCGATTATGGCCTCCGACATCTCCGTGGTCAGTGTTTAGAACGACACGATAAGTTCCTGGAACGTCGATTCCAATACGGTAGTCGCTGAAACTGTTGGTTGGATGAAAGTTGAAGATGAAGACTAAGCCAGCTCGCTCGAATACGATGACCTTGTCGCCTTCATGCTTCAATGAGATGTAGGCCTGGGGCGCCGCCAGCCAGCCGTACTTGGCTTCGGTTTGGTTCATTAGGCGGTCAAAGTGGTCGAGGAACTTGTATCGGAGCAGAGGATCATCCGTGAGGTTAAGCTGTCGTCGAGCGTACCAGAACGAATTGTTGTTGCCCTCCCGAGGGAAATCCAGCCACTCAGGGTGACCAAACTCGTTACCCTCAAAGTTGAGGTAGCCTTCGCCTCCGAGTCCATGGGTTACCAACCGGATCATCTTGTGGAGTGCCATACCACGATCAATGACGGAAGTCAAGGGCGACAGTGTTGACATGTTGGTATACATCTCGGCATCGCAAAGATGCATCATCAAGGTCTTGTCTCCAACTAGGCTATAGTGATGTTAGCGATTGCTGCAATGGTAGATGGACTTACAAAAACTTACGCCTGGTCGTGGCTCTCAGCATAGGCGATGGTCTTTTCACCATGGCGGCGATTAGTCAGAGTATGGCAAATGTTGCCAATATCCCATTCATCATCCTTGACTTCCTTCAGAATCTTGATCCACATATCAGGGATAGCCATTGCAAGACGGTAGTCAAATCCAACACCGCCAAGCGATAGTGGCAAGCAAAGCGCGGGCATTCCAGAAACATCTTCAGCAATGGTGATGACCTCGGGGTATAGCTGATGCAGCATCTCATTCGCCAGCATCATGTAAACGACAGCCTCCTCGTCAACATCTGCGCCAAAGTACTCATGGTAACCGCCAGAGAAGCCCCTGTTAAAATCAGTAAAGGAATTTCAAGGTACGATGTGGAATCACTTACGTGCCCATGCCGTGATGGACATAAAGCATGCTGGTCACACCGTCAAACCGGAACCCGTCGAATTGGTACTCGTCCATCCAGAAACGCAAATTACTCAACAGGAACCTCATTACTTCATGGTGACCATAGTTGAACAGCCGACTATCCCACTGGTCATGTCGACCCTTGCCACCACCATGGAAGTACTGATGGTCAGTGCCATCGAACTCGTTCAGACCATCAAGAACGTTCTTTGAAGCGTGGCTGTGCACAACATCGAGAAGCATGGTAATACCCATCCCGTGAGCGGTGTCAATAAGCTCCTTGAGCTCCTCTGGGGTTCCATAACGACTGCTGGCTGCAAAGAAGTTGTTGATTTGATATCCAAAACTGGCATAGTACGCATGCTCCATGACAGCCATCAACTGAATCACATTGTACCCAAGGTTCTTGATACGAGGGAGCATGTTCTGGGTGAACTCCTTGTAGGTTGCAACTCGCTGGTCGGGACTCGAAATACCGACGTGTGCTTCATACACACGAGCACTAGCGGGTTTCCTGGGTCGTGAGTTCTTGAACTTGTAGGTCTCGGAAGCTGGAGGGTTCCAGAAACGGGCGTCGTATGCGGGAGATACAGACAAGTCCTGTGTCACATACTTGATCCAAGCGGGAAGCCGATCAACATGCTCACCACTGGGCAAGTCAAGAGAAATCTGGTACATGGATTAGACAAGCTAGATCAGCATTGGGTGTGAACCACGACGAACCTTGACTTTGGAGTTGTGAGGAATGGCGGCCTGGCCATTTTGAGCAGGAATCGTAATCTCAAAGACACCAAAATCATTCTTCTTCATAGGGTGAGCGCCGCGATCCCAGCTGTCTGGTTACGGAGTAAGCGCATGTGGGTGCCATTGAGTTTGGAAACTTACTAAAGTCGCCGATCAGGTACGCCGCTGTGGCATTGGGGGCCCATTCGCGGTAAACGATGTTGCTGTCGGCATCGACATTAAATCCGAATTTCTCAGCACCCTGTGGATTATACATAAGTAACACGTAAATGAGCGACGGGATGTTATGAGCTTACCCTGCTGAACTTCTCAAGGCCACCCTCGGTGTCATTGATGGTCTTAATCCAATCTTGGGTTTTCGAGTAACGTCTTCTCAAGGCTTCGCTGAAGGGTTCCAGCCAAGGGTCGAGCTTGACAACGCCTAGAATTGAGCATGAGCATGGCGTACTTGACTGACCATCAGATCATCACATGTCAGGTCATGCAACGTTTACTCACCTGTACCATCGTTTGGAATGTCGCCCGCAGCACCGTTGGACTGATTAGGGTCCAAAGAATTGGACGAGTTCTCGACAATTGCAGCCATTTTTGCTAGGTTAACAAGGAATACGACGCGTTTGCAGAAGGGAGATGTCGAGGGTGAGGTGGGCGGGGTAGGAAGGTTGATATTGGGTGTTTCAAAGCTCCAGGCAATTGTTGAGCTTGTAGTGAGACACAGTTGAGAGCGGGATGAACTTGACAAAGCAGCGTGAGAGTTATAAGATAAAACAAGGACTCAAAAACACGAGTATGTAAGATGAAGAATCAGAAATTGTGGCAACAAAAGTAGAATTGCGATATCTGAGACCTTGCAACCTCCTATCTAGCTCACTCGCCTAAACTGCATCTTTCGGATTGCACGCGCGCGCAGAGCTTTATCGATAAGTTGGGATGACGTCGCAGATGAGTGGATTTTTGTCTTTTTGTCCCAACGGCTGAGGTACGTATCTGCACGCTGTCCTTGAAGAGGAAGGCATCACCCGTTCGTGTGCTTGCAAAGTTCGGCATATGGTTGAGGTGAGAGCAGGAGCGGGCCCAACACAGGAAAAACCACTCTCACCATATTGCCACTTCCTACAAAAGACCACAATGATGCTGCACAAGAATCATTGTGCAGCTTGGACCTTGACGGGTCCCGTCAATTGATGGAGCACAGCAAATAGTTCGTCTTGGAGAGGCCGGGGCCCCATGCCTGCTTCTTTAGTGGGACAGGTCATAATCCAGGCCTCTCAGTGGCTACTTACAGCAGTACCCTGTCGCCGCTACAGATCAGCTATGCTGCTGAGGTGCTGAGGCGCAGGATCCTCGACCTCTAAGCTTCCGTGCCGATAGCGGACCGGGAGGTTGTTCGCGGCAGCGGAAGGCTTCCGGAGATCTATTCATCCAGTCTATCCATGTATCACATAATCCTCAAGCTTCAGACTACAGCCTACAGTCGTATTTATCAAACACCTTCACTATCGGTTCTATTATTATCTTTTTCGTGCTCGTCGCTGTGTTATCCATTCGATCGTCCCTATCTGGTGTTTCGCAACGCGACCGCATCGAGCTGCATTGACCAGTTCCCCCGCATCCCGTCATCGTCGGCTCAGGCATAGCCCATTTCGGTTGACTGTCGCCTGACACGCTGCCATAATCGTTTTCCCTATTATGCGAATTGAATATAAACCATGATGGCGCCCTTCGTCAGGGCATTCCCTATGGCGCGCTGCAGCTTTTGCCACGTCCCGCGCTCTGCCACTCGATTAGTACCACTCACAACCCCACGACTATCTTCCTACGATCCTTCCTCGCAACGACAGCATCAATACATATCCAGCTCTCGGTCATCCTGGAGACGGAACACTGATTTCAATTCTGGTTTCAGTAGTAGCTATGACCCATCAAGCGATGCTGGGCGGGGGCCAATGTTCAACAAGACCAACTTTGGTGTACCACAGTTTTATCCCCGCGATCTCAAAAAGCGAGTAGACGACTATGTTGTTGGTCAAGACAGGGCCAAGAAGACAATATGTGCGACAATATTTAACCATTACCAGAGTCTGCGTCGAAGACATCAGCATGATCATGAAGACCGGAATAGGCGTGATAAGGTAATGCGCCAGAGATTCGCAAGGGATAAGGAGCTGCATCAGAAGCGTCGCGAGATGCATCCCGTTGAAGGTCAGCGTGCACGTGGTTCTGTTCCTGAGCGCTACGACGCTGATACTATTGAAGATGAGTTCCCTGGACACAACGACTCGGTTTGTGGGCTTCATGATAGTCATGACTTCGATGACGATCCTATGGATCATCTTTACGTTGCCGAAGACATAACGGTCCCTGAGCATGTTAAGATCGACAAGAGCAACCTGCTTTTGATCGGGCCAACTGGCGTTGGCAAGACCTATATCCTAGAGTGTGTACCACCTCGATTGGCATGTAGAGTGACAAGAGCTAATAACTTCCAGAACTCTTAGCAAGAAGATCAACGTGCCCTTCTCAATCTGCGACTGCAATTCCTTTACACAAGCTGGCTACATCGGCCAAGACGTGGAGACATGTATTGAACGACTTCTCATTGAATCAAATTACGACATTAAAGCAACAGAGCATGGCATTGTTGTATTAGACGAGTTTGACAAGATCGCGAGACGTGAGACGACCACTGGCCGAGATGTCGGGGGCGAGGGTGTTCAACAGGCTTTACTCAAGCTCGTTGAAGGGACCAAGGTCACCGTCAATGTCAAGGACAACCGATCATCACGGTCGACGCCGCCTATCACTACGAACTACAACGCATCAGGGTCATCTTCCTCTACTCCTCAGGCAACTCCCCCCGGTGGTAAAGTTGACCAGTACACTATCGACACCACAAATATCCTCTTTGTGTTTTGCGGCGCATTCGTAGGTCTGGACAAGGCTGTACTCAAGAGAGTCGCTAGGCCGACGATGGGCTTTGGCGGAGAGCTTCGAGGTCGCTCTACCATGTCCGGAAACAAGCAGAGTCTACCAGCGGAGACATATACGCACTTGCCTCATCACAACCCTCAATCCGCCTCCTCGTTTACACCCCTGGATCTTACCACGCCAGCTGATTTACAGACTTTTGGTTTCATTCCCGAGTTAATTGGACGGCTGCATAACATTTGTGCTCTTAGCCCACTATCCAAGGAGGATCTCTTCCGCATCCTGACCGAACCCAGAAACAGCCTTGTTGCTCAATATACAGCACTGTTTGAGACGTACCCTTCGCGTTTGTTCTTTACGGAGAAAGCATTGTATGCCATCGCTGAGCGGGCTGCAGCCTCCGAGACCGGGGCGAGAGGCTTGAAGATGGAAATGGAACGGGTTCTAGCAGAGCCCATGTTTGACGCCCCAATGCCCTACGTTCTCATTACAGAAGCATGCGTAAAGGGTGCAGACAAGGCAGGGTACTGGGGCAAGGACGGTAGATTTGAACTGGATAGGAGGATGCAGGCGGAGGAAATTCATCCCACGAAAGCAGAGCCAGACAATACCTTTGAAAGGTATCGAGAGGCTGGACAGAGTGGTGGATAAGTATTAGTCTGTACTATACTGCATTACACTGGTAACAAGGCGAACTGGAGCATTTACTGGGTTGACGGATTGGAATTAATGTCGACAAGCTGGTCAGGCAGCACTTTTCTGGGTATGCTTCCACAAAGATAGGCAAGGGAATAAACTCAATCAAACAAATGACGCGACTCGGGTTCCGTTGCTGTTGTAATACAGTATTTACACCAAGAGGACTTGATATCTCTGGAGCGACCTCGAAACCCCTAGTCATGCCCGCGCACACCAGAGGCCATTTTACACACCAATACGTCTCAGGGGTCACCCAAGCTTCTAGCACAAATGAAACGACGTTGTGTGTTGAATTTAGTTGCCCTTGGGGGGAGACTGGACCATGCCCTTGCCAGCGTAGCCGGGAGAAGTGATACCAGTGAAAGGATCGGATTTTTGGTTCTGGAGATCTTTGTTAGCCAACCGACTCGATGTTTGCTGGGCGGCCTGTGACGTACCTTGAGGAACTCGTTGGTCTCCTCCTGGTACTCCTGGGTCATGGTGTAAGGAGCAGGCTTAGCGACAAGGCGGACCATGCCGAAGAGACCAACACTGGCAGCGAGACCAATGAAGATACCCCAGGCGATGCGAGCGTTGGTTCCAGGAGGGTCCTCAGCACGGGGGCCGTGGGGACCGAAAGCAATCCAGTAAGCTATCAAGAGAATTCAAGTTAGTTTTTGGTGGTAACGGAGAAGCATGTAGTGTATGTATGTATGTATGTATGTATGTATGTAACGCAGGGAATGGGCCGATGATATAACGGGGAAGCTATTGCTCAGATGGCCCCACCAGCCAATCAGGAAACCGAATTGGTGGGTTGGGTCTACATGATGCAATTGAGGCTCGTAAAGGCTTCAAGGCAAGGCTGAACGGGTCCAATTGCCGTGCTTCATATAGAATTGGATATCGAAAAGGCTGATGAGTTGTGTTGTGGTAGTTATGAACGTAGAATCTCGGCTATGCGGGCGGGACGGAGGTATTTTCGCAGTGGAGGAGGGTTTAGAACGCACCAGCTTTCTTCTCCTGGAAGGTAAGGTCGGTCCAGCTGGACTGCATGCGATCACGCAGAGCCATCCAGAGCTCAGCCTGCTCTTGGTGAGGCATGCCCTCCCATCGCTTCTCGATGTTGGCGAGGGTTGGGTTGGAGATGGCCTGAGTCGAGGCAGCTCGCGAGGCCAGGGCAGGAGTGCTGCGCACCAGGCTCTTGCGCAGCAGGTTGGTGGCCGGTGTGCGCAGCATCGTGGACGTATATAATCTGATCTGGTCGACGGATGAGCGGGGAGAAGAAGCGAAGCACAATTGGTGCGGTCGTGGGCGCGAGTTCGTAGAGGAAGACGGACGGGATGAGTTTATTCGGGGAATGTCAGAATTAGCAAGACGAGAGCAATCATACGATGGGTCCTTGCGTCTCGGCTTGGATTGGTGCAGAGTGAATCACGTGACTGATTCTTTTTCCTTGTTGCCGGTTTTGCACGACTTGATGAAATCGTCTTGCGCATGATTGGTCAAAGCTCTCAGGCGATGAACCGAGTACATGGGTGGGCTGGACCTCTTCTATTACACTTACCACCTATCTACTCGGCAGCCCGGTGGGTGTTAGAAGAATTGTCCTCTAAGGCTTAGGGTACAGAAATAAAGGAGCCTAAACACAAGCCTAAGCCGGCATAAGATGACCAAATAATTTCGTCCCTTATGCTCTAGGCAGCCGATCCTTCTGATCCCCTGCGGCTTGGGCCCTGCTATATTCTTATGTCGCATTGAGGTTGTTATCGTTCTATACCTAGGTAGTTTAATTTGTTTCAAGTCATTCCTACTTTTCGTAAACAATGCATCATATATGCGATTGCTACCACCTCATCTCTATGGCGATTGAACGATTACAATCATAGTGAACCGGGTAGGTGTTAGGATTGGATGTCAGAAGAATGCTGTTGAAAGTACCTATAAGAGACAAAAGAATTTAGTCAACTTTTGGTAGTTTAGAGAAGCTTTTAGGCTACTTTATTCTAGTAATCTAAGCCTTAGCGGACGTTTCTTCTGTTATTCATCTGAAGGTGTCTGTTTTGTTAGGTATATTACTATTTTGGTTTAAAACATAGGAGCTTCTAAACCCCAGAGCAAGTTCTCCCAGTCCATTCCATCCAAATCTGTGTTCAATCCCAATCCCAGATCGTTCAACTCTTGGGCAGAAACCCTGATATCACTGGGTGTTGTTCCCGTTGACATCATTGCTGTTGACGAAGTAGGCGTGGGCGGAAGATTTTCACCCATCTGTCTCCGAGGATGCCGATCATTTGCTTTGCACACTGGCAACGTCACTTTGTGTTTCTTCATCACCTGCCTCAAAAGATCCTGTATGCGAGCTGTAGGCTTGGAGTGTTCCTTTGCTGCGTCCAGAATATTCCATGCTTCAACCAAGTCCTCTCGTCTCTCTTCCTTTTCGTGGGCATCGACACCGAGACAGAAATCCAAGAGAAGGACTATACTGGCAATAAACACACTGTGTAAGACCAAGCAGAGTCGGAGTCTGGTCGAGTTGAACGTCGTATTCTCTGCCTCCAGCTGCTGTTCGGTCTGGATAACCATTCGTGCTGAGTCAAGACAAACCCTCCGCGAGTGGGCATATGCGGGCTCTACAGCCCCACGGGCCAAGTAGGGGAGATGGAGCTTACATCTCTGTCCGTATGTGAATATTTTCATGATATGGCGTTGAACGACAATGCCTGGCCGTCGTTGGACATCATCCGGGGGCATTTGCTGTAGCTCTCTCGCATTTAACTTGAGGAAGGGGGGAAGCTCATCGATGAAACGCTCAATGGCTGTATCTATCTCTAGGACAAGATCGTAAGGGTTGCTGTCTTGGCTTGGAGAAGAGAGGGGCGCTCGGTCGGTAAAATCTCTTATTACCTCAGCAAGCTGTATTCTTTGCAAGAAATAGGACATGCTCGTTGATTGGTTCAGTGGTTTTCCCACCATAACTTTCCCTTCCATGAGGTCTTCGTCATTGGCGTTCAGGGGTTTTCTTATGTTCATCTGACGAGGATTGATCATGTAGGTACCCTCATGGGGGCCCGGGAATCGTGATATCATTCTAAAGAGTTGTCAGAAGTGTGAAGGATACCAAGCATGGAAGGAAAAAGTCTTACGCGTCTGTTCCAACGAGATACCACCATACTCGCCGAGCTATCTCGGCCTTCAGATCGTTGTATTGGGTGATTGATGTTGACGGCTGTTGGTGTGGATGATCAAGACGATGTATGCCAAGCTCACGGCATATCGTGATAGCTTGGAAGAAGCAGTTTCGTCCCCGTGGTGAAACCCCTTCAGCATTCAATAGGACAAAACTAACAATGATGAGCCCCTGTGCCAATTCCAAACCCGTTTCCGCCCTTCGCTGAGCTGTATCAAACACATCAAAAGTTGCCTTGAGCCATCCAAAGGCCTGATTGTTCGCCTCTGAAAAGTTCGAGAACAGGGGAGTCATATCATTATCTGTTGCTGTCCAAGCATATGTGACATTGGTACAGACTGCAAGCATGAGAAAAACATGACATAACTGGACCTCTTCCCCCTTTTCGATGGTATCATAAATATCATCAACCAATTTGAATAAGGTAGGGTTGTGGATAACGTGATGCATATATGTAATGACTGCAGTATACTTATGAATCAGTATTTTGATCTCATGTCGCTGAGGCAACCAAATGCATCTTGTAGGCTCCAGTGAGAGTAGACCCGAAGGAACGCTTGAGTTTTGGAATATATAAGATGATGGTTGCGTGATGGATTGGATAGGGCAAATACGAAATGCCACTTGATCTACTAGTACCGAGTCCTGAAGGAAAAATAAGTGAATAGGTCACGACTGCAGTACTGCCGACTTACTGATGGTTTTGGACCAAGACATGTTCTTTCGAGCCAAAGAGCGTCAGCAGTTAAGTTCTGGACATTGGCAGGCAAAGGCCGTGGTGGCTCTTGGGGCTGCGTCTGAGTTCTCGTTCCTGGTACAGCGTCACTGCCATAATTACTCGAGGAGGCAGTCGACGCTGTAGGAGTGTTGCTGTCAGTCTGGTTGTTCCTCTCTGCAAGAAGAGCCTCCAGCCTTTCTAAGCGACTAAGGATATCCGCTTCCCGGTCCGTAGGCGGCGCATCTCCACGCTTAGCAATCGGCCGTGACACGGAAGCGGTAGTTGTAGCTGCTGGTGTAAGCCGGGGTGGGTCTTGAGATTGGCACTGAACTCCGCGGCTTGTACAATTAGAACACGGAAAGTCTCGACTGCAACGCAACTTTCGCACACGACAGAAGTGGCACGACACAGGCCGTTGGCGAGGCTGACGGCCCATGTTCCCTCAAGTTTAGACCGTACTGTAGCAGCAAATTAGTATATGATTCTTGGCTTTGTTGTGAAGAACGGACAGTTGAGTTAAAAACGGACGGAGACTGTGGCCTTTCCATGGAGTTTCCGCGGATTATCCATGGTCCCGACTCCGACATCGTCTCGGGATAACTATAGCAGTTATAACAAATCAATCCTTTGGACATTTAGCTTTGCTTACGGTTCCTAGGTCGTCGATCAAGCATAAGTTATTGGCTCATGAGCATGATCCTGCAGGCTAATGACGAGGGTTTGAAGGTTGAACAACCCAGGCTAAGATCCATATTGGCCTGTATCACCTACACCCCCGTCACGGTGTCAGAAGAATTGCTCATCCAGAGCATAATGGACGAAATAACTTAGCTAATTTATGCAAGCTTAGACTAGCACTTAGACTACTTTATTTTGGCGCTCTCAGTCTTAAAGGATAATTCTTCTGACACCTCCCTGACCCTTCTCGATGACTCTCTACTAGCCGCGAGATCGGTTTGTCAACCATTGTTGAGACACGGACTTAAGAAAATCACCGTTGTATTTCCCGGGCCAAAGATTCCTTCCGGTGCATTAGTGTGAAAGTGAATGTCCCTCCCAGTTGAGGCTCGTGGCATTTAAGGCAGATGTCCCCCATACATTATCCACTGAAGCTCAGATCTTCAGCCCTACACAACAAACGGTTCAAGCTTCCTCTCTCGTGGGTTGTCTCTCACCACGATATAACGAAATAGGAATCGAAAGGCACCTCGAAGACTTCCGTGTAACTCTTGGCAGTTTACAACAGGCATGATGGTGCACAAAAACACAAATGACCAGCTTACACACGATCTCTCTCCAACACAGGTGGCCGAAGAGGATTTAAAGCGCCAAAGAGAGCTGGAGGAGGGATCAACTTCAGTCGAATTCGACGAGCCTGCTGATAATGACCCTAATATCGTCAATTGGGATGGCCCTGATGACCCAGCCAACCCTCAGAACTGGTCAATGAAAAAGAAGACCATCACGGTCATTATTGTGTCTTCCGTCACATTCGTCACGTAAGCCTTCTCTTTTCCATTTCGATGTTGCAATGGACTTGCTAACACACCCAGGCCGCTGGCGTCTTCCATTTTCGCACCCAGCATTGAACAAGTCATGACTGAATTCAACTCAACCAACACTCAGTTGGCATCTTTCATCGTCTCGGTTTACCTTATCGGGTACTGTTTCGGCCCGCTTGTCATTGCTCCCTTGTCTGAGATGTACGGTCGGCTCCCACTATACCACGTTTGCAATGTCCTCTTCGTTATATTCAACGTTGCTTGCGCATTGGCTCCTAACTTGGGTGGTCTTATTGCCTTTCGGCTTCTTGCCGGGCTCGCGGGCTCTTGTCCACTCACGATTGGAGCTGGATCACTTGCCGACATGATTTCCAAAGAGAAACGTGGGGCTGCCATGTCTTCATGGGCTCTTGGACCCCTTTTCGGACCAGTAATCGGACCAGTTGGTAAGTACACACACACCCCAATAGTTGACCTTGAGTATTATGGACGGGAGTGAAAACTGACAGCTCCAGCCGGTGGATACCTTTCCCAAGCCAAGAGCTGGCGCTGGTCCTTTTGGGTTGTTTCGATTCTAGTAAGTCCCCCGGAATGGTTATGTTGTCGTTGAAGTAAAGCTGACTTGTTTAAAGGCCGGTGCAATCACGATAATGGCCTTCATATTTATGAGAGAGACCTACGCATATGCTCTTCTCGATCAAAAGACCAAGAGACTTCGCAAAGAAACAGGAAACCCCAAACTCCGCTCCGTTCTCGATAAAGGCACGACCACGAAGGAACTCTTTAGCTTGGCCATGGTACGGCCCACCAAGATGCTTTTGTTTGCGCCTATCGTATCGCTTCTTTCGCTCTACATGGCTCTCGTTTATGGCTACCTTTACCTTCTCTTTACAGCTATGCCAACTCTTTTCGAGAAAGAATACCACTTTTCTAGTGGGTCAGTTGGTCTTTCTTATCTGGGTATCGGTACAGGATCGTTGATCGGACTCGTCATCTCTGGAGCGACATCAGACCCCCTGGTTAGATACTTGGCTAAGAAGAATGGAGGAGAGCGTAAGCCAGAGTATCGACTACCACTCATGGCGGCAGCTTGTCTTATCATCCCAGCTGGTCTCTTCTTATTTGGATGGACTGCTGAGAACAAGAGCCACTGGATCCTACCCATTATTGGCACTTCCTTCTTGGGAGTGGGTATGATCATCGTGTTTGTGAGTACTCCTACAATCTATTAAGGGTCTGAACCAGCCTATCTAACATGATTCAGATGTGCATCTCAGTTTATCTCGTTGATGCATACCTCGAGTACGCTGCGTCTGCCATTGCTGCGAGCACTGTACTCCGATCCCTCGTCGGAGCACTGTTGCCATTGGCCGGAGGAAGTATGTATAAGAGTCTCGGTTATGGTTGGGGGACCTCTGTGCTGGGCTTTGTTGCAGCAGCGGCAATCCCGTTGCCAGTGATCTTTTTCAAGTACGGCGAGAGGATCCGAAGCAGGAATCTGTTTGATGTCAAGCTCTAAGTAGAAGCTGGAGCTGGAAAAAGCGAAGGGCTGCCACGATGCAAATGCTGTGAGGCCAGGTGGGCAACAGAAGAATTATCCTCGATAACGTAGCTAAAGTGCTATTCTAAGGCAGCATAAGGTAGATAAATTATTTTATGTCTTATGCTTTTGTCGGCTAAGTCTTCTGACAGGAGGGGCACATCCATTATCTCCTTGAGCCCCCGGCTGTGCACATCCCGTACCTCCAGTTGCCTAGGTTAATAGCTAGGTAGGTACCTAGGTAATCAGAAGCCTAATAGACGAAAATAGATACTTAGATTTCCTAAAGTTTTGCTAAGAAACCTAAGTATGTATGATTATATAACGATAGAGGTGCAGGATGTGCACAGCCGGGGACTCAATGAGATAGTAACTTGAAAGGAAGTAAGGATAGAAAGACGGAGATACAAGATTGCTTCACTAGAAACGGATGTCGATTGCCGGAATGTTTTGCAAGTTTAAAAGCTAGTATGTTGATTTATGTGCAAACAGCCAAGGGGCTATCATTTTTTTGCTGCAGAATCATCCACAAACTCTGTCTTTTTCTCAGTACTGCAAGCATGTTAGAAATATATTAAAACGGCGGCACTGCCTTGTACCTCTTTGGCGGACCAATCTTCTTCTGCGCATCGGGCGCAAATATTGGCTGAAAGGTGTAAATCCCTGGTTCAAGGTGTTGAGCATATGATGACAACCTGTGTGAGAGACAATGACTAACCTCCAACAACACCGCAAAAGACAGTCAAAGCCAACGGTAACGCTCTTTCAAAGACATGCATCTTGAACAATGTCTAATCAAAGGGGTCTCCGTGAGTATATCGGGCCAGTATTGGCAGAATTACTTCCAAGCAAGGCTTACATGCAGAAGTTAAGGGTAGGTTAGATGAATGTCCAAGTTCGAATTCGTCCATGATCCATGGACCCATTCCAAGCCCGGATGGGACCCACATAGGATTTAGCGGGATCACAGCATATGCACGCTCTAACTTTCGGGGTCTCCCCACTAAAATATAGTTCCATTAGAGTGCGAACGCGATGGAAGCTACCTAAGCTCTTCGCAAACGCGTCTTCCAGGCTCCTTAATCGCGTCCCCCGCCACGCTCGACCCAGAAATCAATTAACGAGCTACGTACCTGTCGAAGCGCGATCACGACTTTCAGCCATGAGAGTTCCAACTCGAGACCTCTAGTATTTTTCTTCAGGCCTTTCTGTACAACCAACCCGAGACTGCGACTCGAGACCATGCCTATCAAAAGATAATGCCATATACGGACCATGACCAACTGGAAGGAATTGGGAGAAGTCCCTGATTCTGAAGACGAAGATGGTTTCGAGAGCCAGGAATTACCTTCTTTGCCAGCAGTTACCCCGACACCGACGAACAAGATCAATACCGAAGAAAATGATGACCGAGAGGAGGCCGTCGCCAACAATGATGAAGCGAAAGGACAAAACAATGATATCTGGGACGTTCCCGACTCGTCGCAGGAGCTTTTACAGCTTGCTCCTCCCACAAAGACATCCACTCAGAAAGATGAAGCAATAAATAAGCCACTCGAACCGCGTATCCCGATATCTGATGTGTGGAACATTCCGTCATCCTCGCCGCTGTCTTCGTTAAGCTCTGACGACGAACTTCTCGGAGCTGACTACCCTCGCCCTCAACCACCGACTATAATCGCCGAAGACAGGCCGTTGGACCAACCTGAGCAAGATGACGAAGTTACTGGTGAAACATCCAATACATATCTTGAGCGCTCATCACCCCCACCGGAAGTTGGAAGCACGCGCGGTGTTGCACATCCTGTCCCATCGCCTGTCCACCAAAATTCTGATTTAGTACCCTTGCAAAGTCAGGATCTGAGTATGGACGAGCATCAAGCTGCTCAACAGACAGCTATCCGTTACGAGCGATCTTTTCGGCCACGCAAGCCTATACAGGAACGCCCATACGCTATAGAGATGTCAAACTACTCCAACGCTCTGAGAAAACATGGCGTCCGGCCCCTCAGACTTGCCCTCGAAGGAGAGAAGAGACGCAGGCAACAAGCTGAGCAGGACGCTTCACAAGATAAGGACTTTGAAGATGATAGCCAAGGATCACACCTGCCAGACATATCAGACGAGAGTCAGTTAAAGGGCTTGGAAGAGTTTCTAGACGGACTGGAAACGCTGGATGTTCCGTCGCCCTCACCACCCAAGACTTCGCCGAGAATCAGTCGTGCCGGTCCGAGTAGCCAAGCCAGCTCAGCAGGAGACACTGAGAACACGAGCATAGCTGATGACGATCTTCCTGCACTGAAAGACCTACTGAGACGACCACCAACTACTGTATCGAAGCAAGCAACCAAGCGAAAGTCATCTCCATCCAGATCGTCTGCTCGAAAGCGCAAGAGATACGATGTCGTTGACAGTGATCCTCTTGAGCCCGCATCTGCGTTTAGGTTAGGACCGGGAACCACAGACTCGCCTGCTGCCCAGCGAAATTCACGAAGAACCGAAGATATACTCTTACCTACTGCTGAGGGCTCTGATCCAGAATTGTTACGTCCTCCAGTCACTACTGGGTCAGCTCGGTCATTCGTCAGCCCAACGCAACGCGCGCCTCAAATAAGCACGGATGACTCTGAGGATGAACTTGCCGGCCCAACAACCATGTTGCAACCGAATGTCCAAGGGTCTGCTACTCAATCGGATTCAGATTCTGGCTCTGAGAGTGGATCGGAGATTGTGAATACAGTCGGGCGTCGGATCAGGGGAGTCCTTCCTGCCTCATGGTTGCGGTTAGATCAGCAGTCTGGCCACAAGAAACCCTCAAAAGACACACAGAAAAAGCCTGTCGCCTTTTCACCCGAACGAGAAATAAGACGGGGTGTTGCACAAAGGCGTATAGTGACACCAAGTGCCTCTACGGCCCTTGAGATGTTCTTTGAGGAATCCGATGATGATGTCGACCCTGTCCCTACACTTGCCTCACGACAAGAGACGACAGACGAGACCTTCTCCAACCAGACGCGTCTTCTTATCCGAGATGAGCTGCCTATATTTGTTCCAGCGGATCATTCCGATGACGAGGGATCTGCAATCGAGGACAACGCTATTGATTACATGGCTGTGAGCAGGAAGCGACAGCTAAACCCCTCGGAAGCCTTTAATGGCACTGCAAAACGACACAGAAGCTCCAGCTTCCAACGAAAATCTTCAGCTGCAAAAAGGCCTCATCAGCCTCGAATTACGAGCATGCTTTCTGGATCTCGTCATGCCTCTGTACCAGCATTCGAGTCTGTCAAGAAGAAGCATCGTCAGTCTGCGGTGAAACGAAGTGGGAAAAAACGATCATCCAAAAATGTTCTGAAGTCATTTTCACCTCCTCACCTTAGTATCCTTGATGTGGTTGAGCCAGATGCGCCCCGCTTCTTGAAGATTGCAGCTCGGTCTGCGACTCGACGCCAGGATATGGGTAGAAGCAGCCCCAGTAGGAAGTTCATCAAGCTGGCCACCAGAGATGATCATGTTGATGCTGTGTCCATCTTAAGCAATTGGAGATCTGGGTCCATTCCACAACGCCCATCTGTTACCACCGCCCGGAAGACCAAGACATCTAAACCGAAGCGTAGAGGGTCTGAGCAGCCACTAGGTGTAACATCAGGGAATGGCTCACCTATCTCAGGACGTACGCTCATGCAGCATGGAGTGTCCCGCCGATTGGTTAAGCAAGTCAGCCAGGCGGGATCTATTCGATACCAGGCAGACAGCAATACGGCAAAATCTCAAGCAACGCCACGTCGCCTAACTACACCGGCTCGAACTGCTTCGGGGCTTTCACGGCCAGCTCAACTGGAAACAGATGACAGGGATGGAATCACTCGGTTCTCCTTTAATGCAAAGAAGAAAAGGTTGGATCACCTGTACCGAAAACAACGAGGCGATCTCCCTGCTTCAAGTATCATGACCTTCGATAATGCACCCGATACATTTTACCCAGCAAGCCCACCAGCAGAAGAAAATCCAGTACCACTTCGAGTTGTTGAGGAACCTGTTCGGACTCTGAATAAGTCGCGATTCCGCAAGAAGACAAAACCTCAGCGCATCGACCTCGAGGCACCGCAGTTCAGTCGTGCCAATGATCCGATACCTATGGCAACGGTGGCGACTGAGCCCCTTCGGTCTGGCGAGACGTGCGAGAAGAAAATGCAGGGTTTGGGACCATATGGCACACAGTACACCCATCATTTTGAGACGTTCCCCCTGAATTCTCATGTGTATTTTCATGATTCAACCCTGATCGGCAGTGGCTTCGTTGAAAAAGCAAGAAGCGCCGTTACCTGCCAGCATTTACTCGAGTCTCGACCGCGAATGTCATTCAACTTTGGTGAACAGGTGCTCAGGTGGGGTCCTTGGGATGCACACGTTTCGTCTGAACTGGGAGTCCTCCTTGATTCTATTGCGGACCAGCTAGACCCCAATTCATTGCATGGTGAACTTCCAGACACCAAATTTGTTACAAGTGCTGCTGGGTTCACCATGAAATTCATGCTGGATTCTCTGAGTTTCGCAGACCACACGCAGATCAAGATCTTTGTATGCAGGGCGCTTGAGATCCTCCAAGGGTTCAACAGCCGTGTAAGAGCCCTCTTGCGAAAACAAGACGACACTACACAACCTCACTACTCCCTTATTGCGAGTGCTTACGATCATCTGCTCCTTGCTACACTTTTTGTTCTGAAACTTTGCCAGGGCGAAGCGTCTTTGATGAATGAACAATTTCAAATGGAAGACCTGCTCAAGGGTCTGTCCGGGACTGCCATAACCGCACTCACGATGGCGGGTATGGATCAGATTACAGAAACCTACAACGACCTCAAAGACCCTTGCACAAGAGAACGTGGTCTAAGAAATAATGTGCCTGTAATTCACTCCTGGGTGATCAACATGAAAGTTCTGGAACATGCCCACATTCTTCGGGCGTCTTTCTGGGATATTCTGTACATGGTTATGGCCACGCCTGAAGCCTTAATGAGCCTCGATGCAAATGTTCATGAAGGCTTGTGGAGAAATATGTTTACCCTTCTGCCTCTCATTGAATTCAATGACCAAGGTATCGTTATCGCAGGCAGCAGACATGATGCAGTTGTTGATGGATGGACACTGCCCCAGAAGCTACTCAAGAACGTCTTTCAAGTTTACCAGGACAACTCACGACAGTCACCTAGCTTCAACAGCTACTGTCGAGCGCTGGTTGGTCGATGTCATTATCTTGTGCAGCAATGGGGGTGGCGCAAGTGCGTACCGGTAATCGGCGTCATCTTCGACTTCTTTGGTTCGCAGAACCTTGCTCACTTTCGCAACGAAGAAGTGTATGCCTCTCCCAAGTTCCTGGACGAACTTGCCAGCCACCCTTCGTTGTCTGTGGATAAAGCTGACAACTGCTTTCACATCTTTCTCAAACTCGTCGCCTTGAGTATTAAGAAACTGAGTGATATTGGCTCGCTGAAAGATATTCGAAATCTGATTGCTCGGACAATGCCGAACCACAACCGACAACTACTCAAAGAGCAAATGATCCAGGAGCGTGATCTGGCAGCTTTGCGAAACCACCATGACCTTCTTTGCACTCTGTTCTGGGCTTCGCCAGTAGAGCTTCGTCCCAGCGCTCATTTGATCGAGAGACTTGTCGCCCCAGCAAGCTCTCATAAGGAAGCTTGCCTCATCAACTTACGAGCTTGGAGCCAGCTAGCTAGGTTCGTGGTCTCCTCCGGAGAAGCTACTACCTCTTTCAAACCATTTGGCCAATGGCGCAACAACTTCTTTCAGTCTATGCTACACCAGTTTGACTCAGTCCAGTCTGATATGCAGCAGCAAGTACTGGCCATGTCCAAAGATGGGAGTAACACAATCGACCAGGGCTTAGTAGATGCTATGGTGGCAATGAACAAACGGGCTGTAATGGATGTGTTGTATATGTCCGTCACAACATCGTTAGATGTCATGAAACATGCCCCCAACTTGGAAGCCGCCACCTTTGCTTTAAGCACACAACAAATGCAGCAGGTGTTCCATCGATTTGGTGCATGCCCTCCAGGATTTGACTGGTGTATTCTTCGATCCGCCTTAGGCACCCTCGACGTTTTTCTATCACGAATCGATGACTTCAAAGAAGACGAAGAAAGTCAGCAAAGCGAGAGTCAAATTCTGGAATCAGCGCAGGCTGATGATGCCATCCTGGTAGTTGATCATGATCTTTCGAGGGTGTACTTCTCGATGGCGAGATGCATCCTCTCTTCGCATGGAGAGCAAGGAGACCCTTCCACCGTCGCAGAGGTATCGCAGTGCACTGAGCAGGTCATCATATTGACTGCTCGACTCGCAATTCGATTTATCAACGGTGGTTTGTTGAGACTCGCAGACATGTTCAAAAACGGCAAGTATAGACTTTTTGAAGATATACCAGCAAAGCTCAGCCTAGACCAACGGAGACACTTGACCTTGTTCATGACAACACTCCTCAGGTATGGTTTCGACGATTTCAACGAGGCTGGGTTCCCCCTTCCCGAAGTTTGGGCTTTGTCAATTGTCAAACCACGTCCTTATTTGTCATATGAGAATCAGTTTGCAGAACAGCTGTGGAAGCAGAAAAAAGACTTCGTACCTGAAGCAGTTTTGGGCCTTTCCATCAACCCGGACTACAACTCAAATCGAGACCTTTTCGAATTCACTATATCATGGATGCGAAGGTCACTGCGAGACGCTGGACCAGCACTCAAGAAGGTCATTATGGCCGAGCACTCGAAGACATTGAAGCTGGTAATGGAGCAGATACAGCGAGATTTACACACGATGTGCTCTGATGTCTCTGAGCACCCGAGCTACGTGGCCTTCGTTCGGAACATCATTGCGCTTATTAGAGCCCATGGTTCTGAAATTTGCAAGATTGACGCGTACTTCTATCAAATCACGAAAGAGTACTCACCGTCGGTTCAAGACCCTCAATTACAGGTGGCTGGCATGATGTCCTACGGGCTTCGACTGACCGAAGGCGACAACAAGGCTGTACATGAGGTCTTCTATTTCCTTTGCAATAACTTCAAGCTGTCGCTGAAAGAGAACAAGCTTCGTGACGCAGTTCTACTATTGCACAAGGGGATGGAAAATCAGGGTATCCTCTCGTTCATTCTTGGTAAAATGCTGCCAGCCATTGTGCGAGCGGCCGGAGCTGAAAACTATGCATTTGCGATGATCGAGGTTTACGCAGAAGCTTTGCGAAACTTCATAGTCCGTGATGTAATTCCTCGGGAATGGGCAGAAGAAGATGTTCCATCATTGCTGGCTTTGTTCCGTGCTATTGTCGACTTTCTGAAGCAACTTAGCCAGACAGACGGATCGTTCCATGCGCAGCAGGTCCATTCGATCATACAAGTCTTATATTTATCCAACATCCTTTGGCCGTCTCTTCGTGGATTGTCTTTATCCAAGATGTCGCATGAATCTTGGTCGGATGTCGCCCAGGCCTTAAAAGCAATGCGGACGGGACTTGTTCGAGCCGAAGCACATGTTGCCGACATGATTGAGATGGAGGACTATTCCCTGGCAGCTGAGATACTTTTTTCTGGCTTTAGAAGCCAGGGGCCAACGCCTCATCCTACTGGGAGAGACATGAAAACTTTCACGGATAACATTATCAACGACATACGCAAACTTTGGGTCACTTCCGGGCCTAGTATTACGATCCAAGCCCCCGGAAGAGGACTAACACAGACACAGTCGGGTCAAGGAACGCCCGCGCCCGTATGGGAACCAGAATCGCTTGTAAGCGACCTGTATAATGAGTTGAGAGTATGGAACCAGTGGTGGATTGAGGTATTTGGCAAGGAACCAAGAATCACCAACATTCCTATACCTGTTTTGTTTTGATCAGCATGGTTTCGGCGTTGGGGCTATATGAGGGTTTATGAATGTATTAACGTTATTGTTATAGCATTGCACATGGCGTTGGAGAAGGACGAGGACCGAAACAGTCCAGGACAAAATGATATACATAGAGTTTAAATGCCAAGCTTATTGATGCTTTTGGGCCCCGTTCTCATAGTGGCATACCTGTATATATATAACAATGATTGCTAGTATAGGTGCTTTGTTCAATGTGTATGTCAATTAAGTCCATGTACAGTACCAAACGTCCATATCTACTACCTTAGTAGGTAGGACCGTAGGAGGCACTACTAGGCCCACAATTCTCCGAGTGACGTACCTTGGGCCGTGCAACGCGCCAAACGCGTCTCCTGGACATCTCGAAATTAAATAGTTTATGACCTTCAACTTCAACAATCGTAGCCAAAGGTCAGCAACGCCAGAGCATAGAAACACAGAAATGTCTTCTCTTTTTAGTCTTCCGGGCGAAGCCATTCTGGCACCTATCTTCGAGTCTTTTCCATGTAGAGAGCATCAGACTCGTTCCCTAGCAACGCTTCTACATGTATGTTTACTTACTACCAATGTCATAAAACAAGATGAATCGTTACTGATATTGCTCTCAGCCCAATGCAGCTCCTTGCCGAAATCTTGTCGTTCATGGTGTGGCAGCAACAGGAAAATCCGCCATTGTTTCCCGACTCGTCTCCGACTTAGTTACAAATATCAACAACGATGCCTCCTCAGGTGGACTACATGCAGCAGTGGTCAATTCAGTACAATGCATCACGGGGCGACATCTGTTCGAGAGTATAGTTGGACAAGTAGCCGAAGCGCTGCAGTGGGAAGAAGTGCCGCGACGATGCGAGACGTTAGCGCAGCTGACGGTCGAGCTGGTTAAGATGATACAATATCCTAAAAGAGATCCTCGATGGCGTTTTGTGCTGGTGCTGGATGCAATTGATCGACAGAGAGATGCACCACCTACTTTGTTACCAGCCCTGGCGAGACTGTCAGAAATTG
This sequence comes from Fusarium sp. MBC 364, assembly GCA_030777805.1. Taxonomy (NCBI): domain Eukaryota; kingdom Fungi; phylum Ascomycota; class Sordariomycetes; order Hypocreales; family Nectriaceae; genus Fusarium; species Fusarium sp. MBC 364. The sequence goes on from JAPFSC010000152.1 coordinate 108,598, forward strand.
TAAGCACGGAGAACTCAGATCTTCGGGCGCAGAGCTAACCTTGCTACTCAGATTCCATCTCTCACATGTGTCTTCATCGTCACATCTCCGCCCGCCTGCTTCTTACGCTCACCCTCCTCAGCACATCTTTTGTTCCCTCCATACGAAAAGAAGGAATTTGTCCGCATTCTATCCCTCACTCCACCCCAACCCGTTGCTACGTGCACACACCAAGAAACTCTTGATCTCTGGACTCGGTTCTGTGCTGCCGTATACGACTCCCTTACGAAATCCGCATCTCGGACGTTACCCTCGTTCAAACATAGCTGCCATGCGCTCTGGCCGCGCTTTACAGCCCCTATTTTAGCTGGAACGCATACACCGAAAGAGTTCTCAAAACTGCTTATTGCAGGCAGAGTGCACTTCCAGGATGAGTCTTTGCTAAACCCTAGTATTGTTTCCATTCGACCTAAAAACAAGCCCGTCGAAATTCTAGCGAAACCTACATCCTCAGCAACCGACCTTACAAATCTTCTTCCCACAACGGCTCGTCTCATTCTCTTGTCAGCCTACCTCGCCTCCCATAACGCAACTCGACACGATCTTACACTCTTTTCAACATATAATCACAGTCGAAAACGTCGCCGTGGAGGAATGGTTGCCCGAGGGGCCACCCGTACAAAGCACCGAAAGATTGCTCGCAAACTTCTGGGCGCACACGCTTTCGTTCTCGAACGCATGATGGCAATCTTTGCCGCTGTGCGCACCGAGTGGGCGGACGGTACTGCCGTCGGCGCTGCTGGACTTGACGGAGATGTGGCTATGGCTGTATCTACGCTCGCGAGCTTGCGGCTTCTGACACGTGTTGGGGGCGCTGGTGATGTGATGGATCGAGGAGGCAAGTGGAGGATTAATGTTGCGTGGGAGGTGATACGTGGAATAGGAAGAAGCATTGGAGTGGAGGTCGAAGAATGGCTAATAGACTGATAATACCCCAAACAATATAATAGCACGGTTCCCATACAATGATTATACCGTGCACCATCCATCACCACGTCGTTCAGGTCGGCTGCCATTGCACCTCATCTATTCAGAAATTCCAATACTGTCATTCCATATCCACGTAATGGTACATCATTCCCAGCACCCACCTTTGGGGGGCGTTGTATCCACAACATTGCTAAAACGCCAGTCCATAGTATGCCATACAAGAATCCAAACCCTTCGAATAACTGTTTGGATATGAAGAAACACCCTTGCCCAAGAAGTCTATCACTATTTGCTGTTTATTAAAATTGGAAACACCATTCCTATCCAAGCAAGCACAATCCAACGCCGGTCGCGGACAGCCATCATGATACACCAGCGATTCGATCACCAGGTTGCCATGTATCTTCTTGCTTGGTACCAGGAGGGAGCCAGCCGTTACTGGTAGCTGGAGTACGGCTGCGGGCGCCGCCATCATCACTCTTCTTGGAGTCTTCTGCTGCTGTTGGGCGGCCAAAGTAGCCCTCGTGATACGGATACGAATTAAGCTCAGTGCTTTGCGGGGACTCCGTTATCGGCGTAGGCCGGAAACCGCTGTTGGTGGTAGGGAGCAACGACGATCTTTTGATTTGCATCGACTGGGCCTTTTGATCGGCTTTGTTGCCCGATTTTGTTCGATCATACAAGTACAAGCCCAGGAAGGTGAGGGCTATACCTACCCCTTGAAGGGGTGTTGTAGGACTTCTGAACCACACCAGAGCCAGTACAATGACGAAGACGCGCTTGATGAGACTGGCAACTGAGTAGGTAACAGGTGAAACAATAGAAAGAAGGATAAATGCAAGGATGTTCTGACCAAAATGGAAAACACCATTGAAGATAAATTCAAGTGTAAGTCGTCCATGGTCCATCGAGTTGGGCTGCTCATTCAGGTCAATGGAGCCCTCATGGTAAAAGTTCATGAGGAGAGTGAATCCTTCGGACCAGAGCCAAATGGGCAAGGTAAGAACGAATGCCATGCCTGAAGAATAGCATAGCAAATTGAGCTTGTCCAGTTTCTTCGGCAGGGAATGCGGCGATTCAGCTTCAGCTTTGGCAGCCTCATTGAACAGCTTCTTGGAGAAAATGTTTTGGGTGACAAAGATAACCGTAGCGAGAAGAGCGTGTATAACACCAATGAGTTCTCCACCGTATGTCGTTTTTCCAGAGCAAGCCAACATGACACCGAGTGTTAAAGGGATCAGAGACAGATAAGTCGTCTTTGGGTATCGGATGTCGTACACAATTCTGTAAGCGAGGACGGTAAAGAGAGGCGAAAGACCCTTGATGGTGTGAACAAGGGACACTGGAATTTTGGAGGTAGCCGTTGAACTGAGGAGGTGGCCTCCGATCTGAAACGCCGCAAGAGGAAGGGTGGTCCTGATGACATCGCGAGTTGGCGTTCGAATCGGATGCTTAAGAGCTGCAACTTTGGTCCGCAAGATAGGGAATATGGTCGCCAGCCATGCCATGAAGATACATAATGAGGAAACGAAAGCGAATTGAACAAGCGTCAAGGTGGCAGGCTTGTCAAATGCCATCAAGATGGACTTGGACGAAGTGTTTGTGAGTGCAGAGGAGGCGTACCACAATACGCAGAGAATCTGTGTAGCGCATCATCAGGTCAGCACTTCCACTAGGGATTCGTTACTTGGGACTCGATAGAATGGGCGTACAATGAGTTTGGGAGAAATGGGAGCACGAAGTGCGTCGGCGATCTCTTGGGCATTCTGGCTAACACTACCATTGCGACCTCTTATTGTGCGAATGGCATCAGTGAGACTCTTCTGGCGATTGTGCCCTCGAGATGCCGCTGACCAGCCATTCTCATGCCTTGAAACCGGTAGCCATCGATCGGAGGGACGAGGAGGCGCGCCGTTTGCCCAGCCGGGAGGGTTTGGAGGGCCGCCCAAAGGTGACTCGCCCAGGGGCGTGTCGACGAAGTCGGGGAACTTTTCCATCACAGGGCAGTAACAATCAGGGAGAGAAGGTAGCGTAACGGTGTTTGACGGCGCAACGGCCAAAATTAAGGTTGTGTATGAATCGAATCGGTTCGATAGAGAGTACTCGAGAGAATGCTGTTTAAGTGCGTGGATGGAAGCTTATGCCCATAGCTTATCGAGAGTCGACTCGTAATGTTATCGTCTCTGTAAGCCAAGACGCCAGATCGAAGTAGCTCTAGAATGACGACGCCGGGGCGTGGAAGCTAAAGAGAACGAATGGATGTAGAAATTGGAAGCGGAAGAGAAGGTGGCAGTCAGTTGATTGGACTGTGATGCGATGCGACTCTGCAAGAGAGCAAGGCGAACTTGATCTGTACAGAGGAAGAGGCTGACCAGAAAAAAGATGGTGCCAAGTTACAATAAAAGTTGCTGTAGCTGCTGCTGAATGGCGTTCACGTCAAAAGAGGGAATGGTGCAAGTGGGATGAGCAAGGTACCGCCTATAATTAAATCAAGGGGCGCCAATGAGAGGACGAATCGATGGACGTCAGATAGATTGCACACGGGGGTTTGCAGGGGGTCTTCCCTCTGAAACCCTCCCTTAGGGGACACTCTACTACGTAGTAGTCTGTGAAGCTTAGGGTGTAAGAAATAGACAGCCTACAGAGCTGTTCTAGTGCTAGGTAAAGTGACTCAGCTATTGTGTCTCTCAGTCTAGCGTCTGCGATAAGTCTGTAACTAACATTACGTGGCTTATCGGGATCCAGTGCTTGGTTTTCAACCGTAGTTATTCCGACAACCGCGACTGATAAGCTGATAACGCATCTTTGACGCCCTAGCAGCGTCCAATTTTCCCTGTTCCTCTGGGGGCAGTTTACGTTAAGCTTTTGGTAGACTTTTGGACGGCAGCGCAGAACATGACTCCACTCGAAACAGCCAAACCAATCTCTTAGTTAGCGCATCCAGACGTGCATTTGCTTCATCTCACACTCGACAAATATTTGCCTTCGCGTCTTTGAAAGCTCAATTTCCTTGTTGGGCATGAGCAAGGACCCTAGACAATACATCCTCGCGCTCGCTGCCCTTTCCGCCGTCTTCCACTCCGCGACACAAGCCTCGAATCCTGCCGCAAGCAAACGACACTACCTAGTCGCGACGCCACCGTCGCCAGCTTCGGATTCGCCATGGCGGCCCCAAAGATGACCAAGAATCAGATGCGGAGGGCTAAGAAGAAGGAGCAGAAGAAAGCCCAAGCAGAGGTATGTTGATGCCATCTTCTTTCACCTTAAGATTTCGTATACTGACGCGCTGCAGGTTCCTACTACCAAGACCGAGGAACCCACTGAGGCCACTAAACCTGGAGAAAATGATGCCACGCCCGAACCTACGACGACAGACCTCGAAGTGAAGGAGTCCACGACTGAAGATGCCGCCCCTGCCGATGGCCCCGCGCTCGATACAGATGGCCTGGAGGAAGATCCTGCATATGCCATGTACAAGGACATCTTTAACAAATTCGGCGCGTCCATGGAGGAGGATGAGATTGCTAAGGAGGCTAATGCTGGAAACACCGGGACAGTGTTTTACGCCGATGACGACGAAATTCCCGACGAGGACGAAGAAAACGCTGGCCAACCTAAGCTATCAAAAAAGAAGAAGAAGCAGCTCAACAAGCTTTCTATTGCAGAACTCAAGGCTCTTGTCAAGATTCCCGAAGTGGTGGAATGGCAAGATGTTTCTTCGTCAGATCCTCGATTGCTCGTGCAGATCAAGGCTCAGCGCAACGTCGTGCCAGTTCCGACTCATTGGTCCCTGAAACGAGAGTACTTATCCTCAAAGAGAGGTATCGAGAAGCCGCCCTTCCGCCTCCCACAATTTATCGCAGAAACTGGCATTACAGAGATGCGTGATGCCGTCCTTGACAAACAGTCAGAACAGTCATTGAAGCAGAAACAGCGTGAGCGCGTTGCTCCCAAGATGGGCAAACTCGATATCGATTACCAAAAACTATACGACGCTTTCTTCCGTTTCCAGACCAAGCCCGAGTTGACCCGATTTGGCGAGGTTTACTATGAAGGAAAGGAGTCTGAGGTTGACTACCAGCATTTCCGCCCAGGTGATCTTACAGAGGCCACTAAGGAAGCCCTTGGCATGCCGCCTGGTGCACCACCGCCGTGGCTCATTAACCAACAACGATTCGGGCCTCCCCCATCATATCCTACGCTTAAGATTCCAGGTTTGAATGCGCCGCCACCCGCTGGAGGCTCATGGGGTTTCCACCCCGGTGGTTGGGGCAAGCCCCCAGTTGATGAATTCAACAGGCCTCTATTCGGTGGAGATGTTTTTGGTCTTGCAGCATCAGGCGGGCAAGGTCAGGGTGCGGCACAAATCCTGACAGGGGCTGGTGAGCCTGTTGAGAAGAACCTGTGGGGTGAGTTGCAGCCCCGCGAGGAGGAGTCAGAAGAAGAGGAGGAGGAATCGGATGAAGAGGAAGAAGAGGATGATGAGGATGTCCCTGGCGGAACTGAAACACCCAGTGGTCTTGAGACTCCTGGCGGTTATGCCAGTACTGTACAGCCCGACTACGGGCAAGGTGTCGAGACATCCATCGCAGGTGAGATGGATCTACGCAAGGAGCGCCGTGGATACGATACGGAGGAGTCGAGCGCACCTCGATCCGCCTACACAGTCTTGCCAGAGCGGCAAGTCCGTGCCGAAGGTTTCTTTGGTAGCGACAGAGTATATGATCTTAAGCAGAATCAAGCAGCGCAACGAGCAGGCGTGCCTGTGCTTGGTGCTGATGACGACACGCGCAAGCGCAAGAAGCCTGGTGACATCGATGTTGCTCTCGATGTTGACTCTTTGCACAACAACGACGGAATTAGCAAGGATGACCTGCGGCGCAAGTTCGAGGAGGGTAAGAAGGAAGAGGGTGTCGGAGCCAAGTGGGCTTATGACGATGACTTGAGTGAAATGATTGCCCAAGAGAGTCGAAAGAGGCAGAAGACAGAGGCGGAGCGTAATGAGAAGCGAAGGGAGGGCAAGGGCAGGTTTTAATTAGCTGACAGTTGAGAGTTGGTCGTCAGAAGTGTACCATTGACAGGAACCGGGTCGGTGACTAGGCGTTTTTATAATATCTTGATTATCTGAAAGCCACTCGATGGCTAGAACAGGAAGGATACCATGCTTCTCGAGATTCAAAAAATTGTTTCAAGACAACGAATGCAGAATAAATATCAAACATTCAGCTTTCGCCACGAGCTCTTAAATTGTTCATCAAACCTTTGAGCTGCTCATCTCTCAAGGCACTGAAATGAGTACAATCTAGTGAATATTCCTCGGCACGAAATTTGGTCCATTCAATAACAGACAAATTGACTGACCTCTTATTTCGGGAATGCATCATGTCCAACTTCGTGAATGGCTTACTTGGGAGGCACTTTGGTATAATTTTAGTTCAACGTGCCGTTTCTTTGGCTGGGTCAAGATGCCGTCTCGAAATAAAAGACATCTCACTGGAGTAGTTTGTAATAATTAGACAATGATTAACACCTTTTTATATCGTTGAGTTTGCATCATCACCAGAGGAAAACGTCGATATCCAAGGATGGTGAAGAGGATTGGCTCCACTGTGCAGATACAATATCTCCTGTCGTAGGAGCCCAAGCATACTTCATTACTTGGCAATATATTAGAACCGAGTCTCACCAGTGGAATCACGCGACACTGGGTGCTGAACAATTATCCGTAAATCATGGCTTTCGACTAATTAGTGGGAGACCATGAGCTCCATTATACCTTTCCCAGAAATGCGAGTGTTCAAGCATACGTAGTGTTGTAACAATATATGGCGATTATCTGCTAAAGTTAACAGACTACCTAGGTACCATGCAAAATTGTTTTACAATCTCGTCCCTCATATGGTGCAATGAAAGTAGTAGAGGAACACCCGACTTAAACGCTGGCTGGAGGTGTCATATCGCATGTCATTAGGTAAAGATGCAATGGTTGTCTCACAATACGACTTATGGATCATCATGGATATCAACTGGGCATACTGACAACACATAAACATGCCCGTAAAGAGAAGAAGGTCTACCTATCTAAGAATACGTATAGAACAAAGAGAGAGCTTTATCCATGTTAGCAAAAACCAAAGAATGGCAAAAATGCAAAAACATACAA
>JAPFSC010000153.1:0-86950 GCA_030777805.1 Fusarium sp. MBC 364
AGTAGCTAATATAACTTATATATTTAACTTTACTAAGATTTAACTTACTAGAGGTTACTATTAATAATACTTTAGAGAGAAAACTTATCCTAGCTTTACTGTTCAGAGATACCCTTGTTCTTCATAGCGTTGGTATTGATGGGTACTGGGTGGTACCAGGGGCAAATGCTGGAATCGATAGTGATTTCACCTTCGTTACGGGTCTGGAAAGGATAGAGCCTTCCTACAAAACTCCTGTCTGTAGTGGAAAGGCTGACATTGGCTGGAGCAGCGATGCTATTGACGGTTCATGCGGCGGGGGAATAGTAACACATGATCGGGTTAGCATCGAAGTCCGTCTTGACAAGAGATTTCAAATTCTCCTTGTCGATGATTTAAGACTTTGTTACATCTTCTTTCCACCTGTACATTCTTTTGTAGTTTTTAGTGGCCCGGTCGACATTCCACTCAATGGGGTTGGCCTGATCCTACTATCGTCGAAGTTACCAAAGTTCATGGTAGTATCCTAGCCAGGCCGAACCTTTGGGCACCGTTGCCAACGTATGACCATGAGCCCCAGTCATTCTTCCTGTTCATCTTGTCAGCAGGCATTTGATATCTTTAGGCAAGATCCTGCAGTACTTACCAGGGAAATCCTACTCTGATATCGGCATCGCTATTATCAATGAAGCGAAAGTCAAAATTGGCGTACTTCTCCCATCTTTTAGCGTACAATTCAGCCGTTCGCTTCCGTGCTGCAGTTCTATTGCGAAACCTGGCTTTAAGCTTTGACCCAGTAGGCTAAAAGATGCCTTTCCTACCGGCCGGCGTAATCAGGGTAGTGGGCGGTAGTCTACTGGACTCTCCCACGTAAGATCTGGCGAAGCAGTAGTGAAAGAAGGAAGTTTCTTCAGACATCTTGTTGACGAGGAAGAACAGTATAGTGGAAAGAAGTATACTATTAAGAACCTCTTGGGTTAAACTTCTGAGTTTAATACAATACTTGAGCATTTGAAGTCCGTGGACAGTTCACCACACCATGTAGTAGAAAATAATACATACCAGAATTCACTGCAGCTGCTATTCGCTCTATAGCGCTGTTATTCGATACTTCAAATTGGCAACCAAAGGCAACGCATGAGGAGCATTGCCTGATCCCGCGACAGTGTCCAGTTAACCTTGCGGAAGCTGAACTGGTGGCGGCATCAGCCGTCTTACCGGTTGACCTCCTATTGGTTACATTTCGATGTGTCAAGTCCCACATCGAAACCAGCGAGAACTCAGGATCTTGATTGAGGCCAGGAAGAATGGTACAATCTCGATACAAGGTTGCATTATAAAAATGACAGATATATCGAAACTGATTCTGTATCTGGAAGTAGAAATGAAGCGGTAAAGGTAAGGTTCGATCTGCCAACATTGAAAGCATCATAATGACATCACTTGAGACATCCTCGTCCCTTTCTAAAAGAAAAGGTGGCTAGCTGATGAAGATTCTTGCAGCGTTTTGGATCCACAAATCAATTGACATGTCCACTCTCAGACCGTAAGGTCAAATTGGGACGATCTTGGAGCCATGTTGATTGCGCAAAACGACGTGTTTTACGGCATATATGTATGTAAGAAAATAGTCTTTACGGCTTGTGCCGTTGATATCTCACTCGTATCCTGTCGAATGATGTCGTCTTGAAGGCGCATCCCGTCTCGAGGACACTTTCAGTGGCTGGAAATAGACAACGAATCAAGCAGCTAGTGACGCGGCATAATCACAAAGTACCTCAACAGATTATGGTCCCTTGTTGAGATTTATCTTGATCAGAGTGGAGCTGAATATATAACTCCTGGAATAGTTGGTACTGTTCCCTGATTGCTCGGTAACGAGTGTCTACCGTCTGGAACAACTCGAATATCTCTGTATTCTACCCAGTATTGTGTTTCAGCCTTTTCAAAGCTTCCCAAACGGGAAAGCATATCGTCAGGCAAGTCCTGAGACATGCATAAATCCTTTGCCAACCAATTCCTCTATCCTAGCACACAGGCAGTTGAGGCAAGACATGCAACGACCGAGCGTGCATTGAAAATCCATGACGTGGCACGTACTGAGAAAGTTAAGCAGGTCTTTATTTATCTATTAATTAACCTTTTCAAGCACTGTGAAGTTCAGTCTATTCGAAGTAGCAATTACCTTGAAGCTGTCAGAAACAGGCTTTGGTGATTCAGAGGGGTCCTTGTATAGTCTACCTTGATCATCCCAGTGAAGAGACACAGTAGAAGCACCGTAAGACGGCAAAAAGATAATTCCAGTACACTCAATAACGAGAACGTCCAATGGTATAAAAGTGGCTTTATGCGGTCAGCCGAAAAGAAAAGTCTATAAAGACCTAAAGGTTCTCCCGTTCATGTAATCTCTCTTCACCATCAGCACAACAACATCTTTCATCCTTCACATTCACCTCTATACACTCCATTCCGCACCAGAACATTCTTATACACACAAGATGTCTGACACTAATCCCCATGTTGGCATGTCAATCCTCAGTCGCAATTGAATCCCAAAAACACTAACAAGAATATAGGTGCCATTGTCTCCATCAAAGCACCCTATGACGGCGACAACGAGTGGGAGGTCACGCAGGCAGAAGTCGCCTCTTCCCTTCCTCCTGCATACACCCAAAGCCGAAGAGAAATTGACTGGAGCTTTGGACCTGACAAGGTACGCACATGTAGTGAAGCCACGCAACAGGGCGACAAGAGACTTACGCTTCACAGATCAACGGATATGTTGACACCGATACATATGAGATCGGTGCCCGTATCGGCGTTGCTGGAATCAACATTGATAACATTTATGGAAACCTCAAAGATGGTGTTGTTCTTAAGATCAATCTATTCAGTGCAAAGGGCGAGCAGAGATTGTATCTAAAGAACGGAAATGAGCTTTGGACTCACCTTGATATCAAGATTGTCTTTGATGGACATTACGAGGGAGACTACAAGATCCTGAGTTTCTAGATGTCGGCTTATCTTGCCTGTAAATATAGCTTACAGAACAAGAACATCTCAAACTAAAACCAGTGCTCCAACCACAATGACATCTGATCTCTGTACTTAAGGTGTATTAAATCTATGCCACATTCATTTATATGACTATGTGTATAGCTAACTGATCGGTAAAGGAATGGTTTCGACCCTCCCGGCTCAGGACCGACAACTAGCACTAGTCCTTGTCTCTCAAAGCCACCTTCCTCAAACTATCAGAAATTGATAACCTATGGTAAAGATAATCACTAGGCTAAAATATCTAAAAGCAGAGATCCTATCTCGAGATAGCAGTCACTTAGGGCTCAGTATCTTTTGTTGCACCTCTATGTTCGTTCAATGGAGGTTTGGTGTGGCGGGTGGGTTATCAGATCAATTGTCCTCTTTGATTTAGGATACTATAATAAAACAGCCTTTATTCGTATCTAAGTTGGCATAAGATGATACATTATTCCATTTCTCATGACTTTATAGGCTAGTTCTTGACACGTCTTTCATCGTGTAGTCGTTCTGATGACTTACGATAACCTTGGTTTGGACCTTGTTAAGGATAAGGTTTATCAGAAAAGATAACTATTAGATAACAGTTTGTGTAATTAAAAGTATTGTTTTATTAAATACGCATTGTAGGCATCTTTATCACTAGATGTGTCATAAGCAAACCCCGAGTAGCTTGACACATCTTCGATTGCTGCACCTAAAGCTCAGATCGTCTCAAATGCACCAAGAGTCTCGGCCCAGGAAGCGAAATTGTCTCGCTTGAGAAAATGCTCTATTGTCCACAAAACATCTTCTCTTCTTTCAGAGCTAAGTCTTTCTTCGACATCAGCATAGTGCTCGTCTTGCATCAGAGACCAAAACTGAGGGCTATATCTGTTGACAGGTTTGTACAGAAGTTTCACCTGGCCTTTCACCTTCTGTTCGAGATTGGCAAGCTCTTAAACGCTCACCTTAAGGATGTCGGGGCGTGACTTAAACATGTTTCGCGGCGGGGTAACTCCAATGTGACATCTCACTAACCCCTCAGTCAACTCGTCCGATCAGTAGAATTATTGTCTGAGGTTTAGGGCGCTGAACCAAAGTAACCTGTCAGAACGAAACGACATCCAGCGTAAGCGATATTGGTTGAAATAGCCAAAGACTTTCCAACCTTTGCTGAGCGAAGGTCGCCATTCCTGTCCAATATCCACCAGACCAAAGCTATTGGAGATACTGGACTTGTTCATCGAGCTTTCATGCCCTTCAGAAACCCAGCTGTTCGAACATCGCCCAAGCACGATAGAGGTCTATCCAATGTCGTTGACTCTCGAGTTGCATGTGTCCAACCCAAAATCCACGATGACTTGAGCATTGCCTTTGCTGATGGCTGGGGGTGATACTTGAACGAAAACTTGATACCGGACGATTTGCGCGACTGTCTGATTAAGGGCGACACTCTCACCAAGACCATGGATAGTGAGATAATCATGATTAACTACATAACGGGTCGGGTTTAACAGGGTTTAATACCTTCCGAATATAGCAATTCTTAGTTCCGTCAACTTGTGCCCGCTTATCTCCGGCGCGGAATTCTACGTAGGGGCTAAAGCCACTCTTCTCGGGGTCTGCTAGTGACACATCTGGTGATAAAGATGCCCGCAATGCGTAAGCAATAAAGCTAAAGCCGCTCAGCACTATTCCCAAAGTGCCCTCGTATGAAAGGTGGAAGGGAATTAATTGACAGCTCCGTATGTAAATTCCGTTTCGCTATGGAAATGCTTTACAATCAGGGGGAGATAGATGTCGGAGATAAGTTGAGAACTTGAGACAACATGAAATGTTTATCTCGCAGTTCAAACTGCACACGTAGCACATGTACATTGAACGATATATAGGATATGCTTGCCGTTCCTCTGATCCTGGGGTTACTCATCGTATTATTGTAATCCTTCAACAAGGTATACTTACATGAACCGAACAACCCAGTGTCGAAGCACCATCCTCGACTTCCAAAATGCCCAAAGTTCTCATCATCGGTGCCACAGGCTATCTTGGAAGTAGACTATGCGGCGCGCTCGTCCGCAGCGGCCAGCATCGAGTCTACGGCATTGCCCGCAGCGAGACCAAAGCCAGGTCTCTGGCTCTGGCCGAAATCACCCCCGTCATCTGTCCCGACCCCATCAACAACCCGGCCGCCTGTCTGGCCGCCATCCGCAATTTTCACATTGACATTGTTGTTGATGTTTCTGGCGCCAACCAGAACTCTGCACAATTCCTTGCAGATGTCAAAAGCGTTGGTCGGGAGCGCTTAAATAACGCAAAGCTCGCTGGTCTGACGCATATGCCTAAGCTTGGACTCGTCTATTGTTCAGGCACTTGGGTCCACGGGTCAAGTGACAAGCAAGTCAACGATGTGGATATCGCGGGGCCTCATGCCCCGACTCCCCCTGCGCAACTTGTCGCGTGGCGTGTCGACCATGAGAATGCCGTGTTAGCTGCTTCCGACGTTCTTGATGTGGCCGTTATACGCCCGGCACTTATCTATGGCGGTGAAAGTACCATATGGACACCATTCATTCTCCCACTCCTCCAAGCGTCCCGAGGTGGCTCGACGGACAACGTTCAGATCCCACTAAGCGTTGACTCTCGACCCGGCCTTGTACATGTGAACGATGTAGCCACTGGTTTTCAAAATGCTATTGAAAAGCTAGCCCTCATCAACGGAGGCTCTGTGTATCCTATTTTTGATTTGGTGACGAGTCGCGAAAGCATGACCGAGATATTTTCGGCGCTTGCTTCGCATTGGGGATACAAGGGTCGATACGAGCTGGTAGGCCCTGGAGAGGATCTATTCGCTGAAGCGATGGGGACCAGTCTGCGTGGTTCATCTGACCGCGCGAAGCAGTTGCTAGGCTGGACACCCACCAGATTGAACGGGTTTGTCGCCGATATGGATATTTACGCCGATGCGTTTGCCTCTCAGCATTGACGTAGCATAATTATCACTCTTTAGGTCATTCAAGAGGCTTTAGGGCAGAGGATTGTATTGAGAAATGCGACTGTCGCTGGGCTTTCGGCTCATGAGACAGAGGTTTATCAACGGCTAGAAGGCATGGAGCTGAGAAGGCGGGATGATCCAGCAAATCCCATGACTTTCCGCATCCCACAATATATAAATTTTAAAAGTCACACGGTCGTATATGTCCTCAAATGCATACTCAACAAATAGTACCTACTTTTGATCACGCAGCTACTGTTCTTCTTTCATGTCCTCATGCTTCTTTCGGCTTGCGTCCATACACCGAGATACTAATTCATCGTCAGCTCATAACAACAAAACAATAAGACAAAACTTACATAGGCCAATAAGCATGAATCCTCTTATCATCAACCTCCTTCCTAGCCTGCGCAATAAAGACAGTGACCTCCTCCTTCGACCAGCCCAAAGCTCTAGTTAAAGGCGCAATAGCAACTGCCTCTAAAAAGAAATGTGCATTCTCGTTATTCCAAAGCCCCAGCTCCTTATGCTTGGGATCCTTAGGCCACGGGTTAGAAGGCCACTTGAAATTAATCTCTGTAACGCCTTCGAAACCTGCTTTTTCGAGCACCGACTTAAGGTTGCTGGGGTTGAAGTATGGACGACCAAGTTTTTCCGATGCCTCCTGAAGAAGCTCAGCATCGCGGTAGAGCGCGTGGGAGGGCTTGAGGGTTCCGTCGTCGGATGTTACGAAGACGTTGATCTCTTGGATCTCTACGTAGCCGCCAGGTTCGAGGTTACTGTTCAAGGTTAGTTTATGGATTTGGAATTGTTGTATTATAGGAAGGGCTACTCGTAGATCTTGGCGGCGTAGTTTGACCAGTCTGCTACACTAGAGTTCATCATTCGGCTATGAATGTAGTCGAAACGGGTAGAGTACTGCCACTCCTCTTCGATGTCATCAATAATGAACCGCACGTTCGGTGGAACACTACAATGTCAGCTTGTTTATGGAGGTTGAGCGACGTTGACCTACAAACTGGGCTGAATGGGAGACAGATCGACTCCAATAACCTATGCCAATCAGTATCACAGATGTCTGGAAGCACGACCAACGAACCTCGGCTCCTGGATGTTCATCTGCAAAGTCAATAGCCCAGATTCCTGTTCCAGTACCAATATCAAGGACACTTTTGACATCAGCGTCAGGGTCATTTGGTGGGGCGAATCCGAGTTTCTCATCGAATGTTCGAAGGAAAAGAGCATGTTGCAAGTCTGGACCGTCAGCCATGAAAGGATATTACTTCTGGTCTCATACCTAGTCTTTCGTTTTCTTGATCGTCATTGGGGACGTTGTACTCTGCAGGATTAGCGCAAGATAACTCGGTTGAAGAGCCTGTACTGACTTCCATCCTTGTACCCGTGATAAGTTCTTCCGTTCTCTTGTCGGTATTGGAGAATGCTGCTGCTTATGCTTTGAGTTGAGGATTGCACATCCTACCACAAAGCTGTAAGTCCGTAGTCTTCTGTGCGAGTGGAACTGCGTACCTCCACATATAGAGAGTCGTCGTCAAGTTGGGCCTATGTAAACCGGATTAGACGAAATGGTTTTAATGGCTTTGCATAGGTATGTTACCGTCTCATCAGCTACCAAAGGCTGAGCATCATGAGTTGCCATTGTTGCTCAAACCAGGTACTGAGTGGTTTTATGACAGAAATTGGAATTGAAAGAAAACCTGGAAGAGACCGAGACAGACGTCAAAGGCGCTTCGGCCTGGTTTTATCAACATGCTATGCTGCCGGGGTGCCCTGTTCGCCGCGTAGACACATCAATTTTCCGAACCAACAACAGCCGAGTCCGCTCTTGAGGCTCCATCTGTTGGTAGTTTGTTGCTGCAACGTAAATGATATGTCATGAAAGTGTTCGGTTGTGGGTTTACCCCGCTGCGACAGATCAGATCATGAGGGGATTGAGGCCATTTTCGACACAAATATTATGTGTATGGAAGTCGTTACAAGAGTGTACCTAATACATATTTTAGCGAGTAGAGGGTAGAGGAAAAGACTATACTTCCATTCTGACATTATTTTGATATGAGACTCCGGACCAGCAGAACCAGCAACTGACTATGAACACCAAAAAAGCACACCCCAAGAACAATACATTCCGGTCACTGTCCAGCAGAAACACTAATATACAATAGTGAAAGAAAGCCAGGACTATACAAGCACCAATCCGCCTGTCTACGCAGCTCCAATAAACCAAGTAGTCCTATCATCAATATCCCTCGGCATACCCCCCGGGTTCAAATCCATCATCAACTCAGAATGCTGCGTTCTCGGCTTCCCCTGTGCAATCCTCAACTTCTCAAAATACACATACGCACCATAGTAAACCGCACTCTTAGCCCCCGCATTAGCACCCTTGGCCCCACGAAAGTCTGACAACTGCTTCGACTGGATGCCCTTTCCTTTAGGAACTTTGAACGACGCGTACAAGTTTCTGCAAAACTGCGCTTGTGATAGACCGGGCGTTTTCATGTGTGCGTTGATTTTACGACGGATTTCGTCACAGTCGTCGTAGATTGGTACTTCATCTGTTTCTTCGCCGGGGAGATGGATTTCGCTTATGTCGGGAAGATCTGGACCAGTAGTCTTTCCTGATGAGGGCGTTCCGTCTGCGTTTTTTTGCTTCTTTGCTTGACTTTTCTTAGGATCTGGCATTTTCAGACCAGCGACTTCTCTCTGCTGAAACCAATCATACGCGTTTCTCCAAACGGTACTTCCAGAACCACCGTACGGACCCTTGGCTTTGAGGAAGTTGTTCAATGAGTTCGAATTCGCACCGGTAGCCCTGCTGAACTCGGCCTTTGTCATGATGCCTGAATCGAAAAGCTTGTTCAGCTTTGTACGAATGGAAGCACAGCTGGGAAGGGGATCATCTTCGAAGTGGGCTGTTGGATGGACGTCGTTGAGATCTGCTTTGTATGCTTTGATCTGTTCTTCTAGGGATGTTTCTGAGGCTTTGCGTTTCTTTCCTGATGCGGGGGTTGTTTTGGGTGTAGTTTTCGGAGGAGCATTTGCTGCATGGAGATTATCACGGAGGATGCTCACTGTAAGCTACACGGGTCAGTTGGGCTTGAGTTTGTGGCTTTGAAGGTCATACAGCGTTCATGGCATTTGCCACTGCAGGATTGAGAGGTGTGCGAGGCTCTGCCATTTCTGGACTAATTTGAATAGCGATGAGTGGGAACCAAGTCTGAATTAAGGATATTTACGTGTATGCAGGTACAACAATTAGGAGTCCAGGGAGCCGACAGATAATCCTCACGCGAAATGCTGCGTCATTGCGCGTTCAAGTCGCGATAGAGGATTGCGGGGTCTATTGGTTTTCCTGGCCAATCACAAAAAGGATGAGAAGCGTTAGCAGCTACTTCTCGTAACGGTCACATAAAGTGCTATGCAAAGTATCGCTCATCAGTCTCAATCAACACACAAAACTGCCATCTGCAAGACAACATTTTGGACAAGTCGAGACCATGGGCATGTCACTGAGCGACAGGGATCATCCGCAAATTGAACGGCGTCCATTTCAATCAATTGAAGAACTCCACTTGGCGGTTTAGGGCAGAGCCAGTCATGGCTAACGAAGCTGACGAGCTGCAAACTCGACTTTTGCACAGACAGCCGTTGGGAAGCCGAACGACGGATTGGAAGATCGTCGTGCGCTAAAAACACCTTGGCCGAATCCGACAGTCAGCCGACAGCCAGACTTTGATCAAAGGATATCGAATCGAAAACGAACCCGACGACCTATAAACCGAAAAACGCAAAGTGCAAAAGATAGCGACAATCTAAGCGACAATAAGATCTCCATCGATCGATTGCACAGAGCCGAGTCAATGGAATGAAGCGACGTGGAATTCTACGCCGCAGCCTTACCCTGTAATAAACTCGGCTGTGAAATGAGGCCCTGCTTCAATCCTCACTGCATCAATCCATGGGGGCTATCTCCCAAAACACAGCCCCCAAGAAACCTCACCGTCATTTTCGTTCATCGCTTTTTCAATCAATTTGCAAAAAGGAATTCGTAATTGAGAACAAAGAATGTAACCCAGCCTTTCTGGTAAGGCTGCCAGTAATCTGGATGTTTGTCTGTCAGTGCACACCATTAGCGACTTATTGTGCAGTCAAGATCAGCGATAAGCAAGCCAAGCAGGCTGCCAAATAACCTCATCCTGGCATCCATCATTCATCCCTGTAGCCGTAATCCCATTCAAGCAGCCATGTTGATAGCAACAAGCCTGGACAAACATGGCGCTCATATTTCCCCGCAGCCTCGATTCATAAAAGAAACTGCCGGACGATGCGCCTCTTTTTAAACGGCTAACCTCGGAGTCCAGACTTGGAGTGGATTTTGTTCACGTGGATTCGACTAAGAAATCTGGGGTAAACGAGCGGTTGAATCCACAAAGACCCTCCCTCCCAAAAACCCCAGTCAGTTCCCAATGACGTGGATGATTGTGTGTGTGCATGTCTGTGTCAATCAATGAATCAATTCAGTAAAATAAAGGTGAATCAAAAACCTTCCAAAGAACAAAAAGAAGGAAATCTTGCATTAAGAGTCTAGCTGTATTAAGAAGGTGCACGCTATCAACCGCACAATTCAGCTCACAATCAAGACACTGTAACCTGGGCTGTGGTTGGGAAACTCTTATCTTGAAGCGGGTCAAATGATCAGCACTCTACAAGTGGACAGAAAAGCTTGGCTGCGTGTCGCGTGAGGTATTCTTTACTCAGAAAGGCCGCTTGACTTGACTTGTTTTGGTCTGGCAAGAGTCTGGGGAAAAGATGGTGTGCGCGACTTGATGGGGATTGATTGTGAGGCATGCATGGGTGGCATTTAATTGATTGGGATTGTAACTGTGGCAGGGCGTAACATTTGCCCATGCAGGGAGAGAGGAATGGTGCACCCTTATCAGCATTCTTCTTTCAGCTCTGATTGCTTTTGAGGGCCAGGCTGTGGCTTTTTTGGGGTTGTACTGGCCTGACTTTTACTGGGTTGAGTGATACCCCCTCGCCTGTCAACAGTGGCAATTAGACGTGCTAAGCCAACCCAACAGCACAGCACAGCACACTAACTAGTTTAATTCTTGGCCCTTACCATCCATCCACTGATTACCGATTACCTTACCCTTCCATTCCCTTGGTTATCACTGTCGCATAAAGGTAGAGCCCATCTCTCCACTCGCCCCTCTTTTTTCCTCTTTTCCTTCTCACAGTCTCACTTTTCTTCATTCAATCTTGTCATCTTCAAGAGGAGAATGCCTCCTCATCGCAGCTCATCAACATCATGAGCAGGGTTCCCAATGTCTGGGCCGCCATCATCATTCCCGTGCCCGCCAGCGCCCTCGCTTTGTTCCTTCGCATCAAGGCGAGGCGCATGACACCTAGAGGTGTTGGCTATGACGATGGTTTGTCTATTGCAGCTTGGGTACGACAATCACTCACCCCACCATTCATTCATTCATTCGGGTGTCGGGTGTCTCATTTGTATTTGATCAACACTGACATTTTTGGTGTTTAGCTTGTGGCGCTTGGTTATTCAATCCTTCTCATCGTCTGTAAGCCACAACCGTTACGCACCCGTTCCTCACAAAAACTCAAGGGACTTTTTCAAGGGACGACATGTTATCACATGGGTCGCAAGGTCGGCCACCTCCCCGAATCCGAAATCGACCACATCCTGGAAAAATCCCACGAAATTCTCTTCGTTAGCGAAATCCTCTACTCTTGGTCCATTTTTCTGAGTAAAATGTCTGTACTCACTTTTTACCGCCGCCTGTTCCACGTCTCGTCAATCCGCGTGCCTATTATTATCCTTATGGTGTGCAGCGGCATCTGGATCACCATTCGCACCTTTATGACTATTTTTCATTGTATGCCTGTGCAGGCGTACTGGGATAAGTCTATCGACGGGAAGTGTTTGAATAATATTGGACGATATTATTTGGGTACTGATTTGACGCATTGTCTTATGGATTTTATTATTCTTGCTTTGCCGCTTTGGGAGGTTGTTAGGATGAAATTGGTTTTTGGACAGAAGATTGCTGTTATTGCCATCTTCAGTCTTGGTTCCTTGTATGTTCTTCCCTCGATTGAAATCCCTGATGTGGTTGCTTATGATTTGCAGGGTCGGTGTCGCATCCATATTTCAAATCGTCGAAGCGCAAAAATATACCGCCAACTCACGCGAATTCCCCTTCGAATTTTCCCTAGCTATGGTCTGGGCCAACGTCGAAACCCATCTAGCAGTCTTCACCAGTACGTCCTCAACAACCCCTTGATACCCTCTGCTAACAAATCCAGGCGGCCTCGCTCTCCTCCGACCAATCTTCCGCAAATTCATCCCCGGCCTGCGCGGCAACACAACATACCCCAACGGCCCCAGTCGCAACGCAAGCCACACCAACAACACCTACACCAACAGCATCGCCCTCCGACGATCCCGCAGCCCCCGCGACATGGTCATCGAGGGCCAACGTGCGTTTTCCTACCCGGACTATGATGCGATCAGCTTACCAGGTGCTACCAAAGATGGAAACTCAATATCGCGGCAGGAGTTCATGCAGCAGCGGTCAGAAGAGAGTATGACGGGCACTGATGAGTCTCCGGGTAGAGGTTCTTTGAATTATGTGTGATGCGTTTGTGTGATACTGTGTGATTTATGATACCTATTTTGAATTTTATTGATTGTATACTCTGCAACTTTCTGTCTTGAACTCATCTCATGAGGTGAGTTTGTAATTGAGAAGCGATGTAATTTCCTAATATTAACTATCGTACAGTTGATCCTTTGATGCACTCATTCTAGGGCCGGATATTCTGGAACTTCCCACTTGGCCTTTTCAGAACCCATTCCAAGACCTCTCTCGAGATGGAAATAAGCCGCCACTCGCGCCACTGAATGAAGCATCCAAATTCCCCATGCACTCTGCGGCATAAACAGCTTTTCGCGATCATTCTCTCCACCCTCAGCAGCCGCTATTGGTCGAAACACCTCCTCGTATCGCTTCACGCCCTTGACGACAGCCGTGCTGGGATCCTGTTTATACAGCGTCGCGATTTCGCCGGCGAGGATATACGAGCCTACGAGACCCCATGTCGTTCCGAAACCGTTTGCTGTGTGGGAGTGCGCTGCGTCGCCGAGTGTCACGATACGACCCTTGGACCACGATCCTGGCGGCAGGCGGACTTCTTGACGGGGTGTTGAGTAGAGATCATCTGCTTCTGGAGATGTTTTCAACGCGGTCATGAAACGCTTGCATTCCCATTCGTCGCCAGGGAAGACATCCGCCCACGCAGATTTGAGATCTGCTAAATTTCCGGACTTGTGCGCTGCAGCGAGAGCTTCGTTTTGACCCTGCGTCTGCATGTACACACGGGTCATATCCTTCGAATCCTTTCTCGTCCCGATATACTTCCCCCCCGGAAGATGACAGAAGGTGAAACAGTTGGAGTCTTGAGATTGTGATATCGTGCTGAAGAAGCCGATATAACCTCCAAGCCAATGTCTCGGATCAGGTGCATCAGGACCAAGCATAAGCTGTCTTGTCCTCGACCCCGTTCCATCCGCCGCGACAACAAGATCAAAATCGTCTTTCCGCCCATCATCAAAACCCACATGAACCTTACCCTTCGGGTCATTCTCACTATCTTGTGTCAAACTAGTAACACTCGTCCCAAACTTGTGCTTCACATTCTTCTTCCCTTCAGTAAGACCCATAAGAATCTTAACAAGATCCCCACGCATGATCTCATACTCGGTGGTCAAACTCTGATTCGCACCACCATGATCCGAAACACCAAAGAACGCTTTCGTACGGCCTTTAGTATCGATGAGTTGCGTTCCAGGTTCGTGGATTGTTTTTGCGCGGATGGCTGCTTCGATGCCTAGTTTCTTCATGACAGGCACACCTTGGGCGCGGACGTCGAGCTGTTGGCCTGTTGATCTGAGTTGCGGGTAGCGTTCGATGAGGGTGATTTCTGCGCCTGTCCTGGCGAGCCAGGATGCTAGGGAGGGACCGGCGATGCCGGCGCCTACGATGAGGACTTTTAATGGTTCCATGATGAATGAGCTTCTACGGAATGTTGAGCAATTGGTATGGGCTTGCTGCTGTTGAGAATGGTAGATATAAATGATGTATATATGGCTCAATGGTTGGCCGAGTCATTAGAGCGAAAGCCGAGACCGAGCCAATTCACCGGGCGGGCTATTTACTGCCGTTTTACGATGGAGGCTTACATTGACCTATCGAATGACGAGAATTCTTTATCAATCTATCATCTGTCCAATAACAGACTGGCGCTTACTGTTTATCAGATCATGGTAGCTTGTCTGACGGTCATTGTGTCTCAGTGGTTGGCTATTGACCGTCTGCAAACTCCGTTAAATCCAGTAAATCCAGTAAATCCAGTAACTCCAGTGAAAGTCATTTTACTGACTGTAACGGCCCACGACAGTACCTGTCGTACAAGTTCAATTGAGATGGCCAAATATGACCAAAAACAACTTTGCTGACGGGCCTCACCTGTAATTGGCAATCCCCGAGCATCAGCACCAGATAAGCAAAAGCGCCCCAGATGACCCGGTAAGCACTCAATTGTGATTCATTTCCCCACAGCCACCAGTTCCAGAACAAATGGAGCTCTTTCTTTAAGGATATTCGTATCTCATCCGACGGCGCGATGATGTAATAGGCAATCAGTCCGCCTTGCAATTGCCCTGTTTTGGTGATACAAGGTCTCGAATCCTTCTGTGGAGGCTTGGCTTACAGCGGACGATCAGGTCATGATGCGGGCAGCTGTACTGCACTCGGGCGGTGGCTGTGACGGTTGACTGACGCCTGATAATAGGCTAGAGTGATCGACGCCCCGAGAGCTACTGCACTAACAGATAAGCGCAGAGTCACACCCAGATAGGATGAGGCCTGTTAGCGTCACATCCTCTCCTTACGGATCTTCGGCAGGATCTCCATGTGATCACCCAACTAACCACTCACAGCCAAGACTTCCACACACAATGCACTGCCTCGCGTAACCCACACTCCATGATGTACATAACACGAATGGGGCAACCAGCACGGCACAGTCCCGGGATATAAACACCCAAGATGCCAACTCGATCTCTTGGCATATCTTCTAGAATCCATCTCACATTCTAGAATTCATCACAAAACATGGCTGCACCACCAGCATATCAAGCTGTGGCTGATGGCCCAGCACCAGACCAAGATCTCGGTATCGAAGCACCCTTTACAAACCTCCAAATCGACCCTGTTCCGCACGAACCTGAACCAAACGTCTGTCTTGCTCATCTTCGTCTTCTTTTTGCTTTTGAAGCTTTGAAAGAGGATGTTGGGTACCACGATGGTTTGTTTAATATTTGGGATTCTCGCGCTGATGGGAGGATTGATGTTAGAGAGAATGGCGATGTAGAGGAACATCATTTTGATGACGGTTATGCGCCTGAGCTGGAAGATAAGAAGAAGTCTCTTAGTAAGGTTCGGGAGAAAAGATGGACATTGTTCGTCGCGAGAGCTGTGGATCGGTATGAAGCGTGGTGGAATTCCCTGCCGCTGGATCTGAATCCGTTGGACGAGTATAAGATGCATGAGAAGGCTTCTCTATCATTCGGAGCTTTTGTTGACGGGAGTGGTCGAAACTGGTGGGAGAAAAAGGCTCTTCCGCCTCTTGGTAAGTTCCTCAATCATTATCACGAGCATCGTTAACAACTTCCAGATGTTCTGATGGTATATCACTCCCACCTTCTCAACCCCCACAACTTTTTGGAAGATTGTCTCCGAAAAGGCCTTCGCGACTTCTGGCAGAATGGTATGCCATGGGACCAAGTCAACGCTGCTATCGATGGTTCATTTGCCTATAACACCTCAGACGAGGACAAGGCCAGATGGGTAGCCCAAACCGGTCGCGAATGGGAGAACGCCAGCGATTCTACCACAAAAACTCTCAAGTGTCCTAACAAATTCTGCTTCTCAAGCTTTGATGTTCCATGGACAACCTGCGGTCTTGAAGAAACGCCCAAAACACCAGAGCGACCAGGTCTCGTTGGATCAGGCTACGGCGACGGCAAGTTCGAAACGCGCTGTCCGAAGTGTAACTTGAAAGTCACCAAGGAAACCCTCAGCGTCGTCAAGTTCAGTAGAGATGCAGAGCAGTGCGTTCTCAAGCAAAGACCCATGCCCGGCACACTTCTGTGGCCCGCGAGCGGCACACCAGTCGTTATGCTTAACCGTACAGGCAACAAGATCGATCAACGCATGTTTCCCAACCGCATGATTCAACATGTTCTGCGAACTCAAATTCAGACTCTTCTTGAGTCACCTGATCCTGAGAATCCGCCTACGATGGAAACTGTGCGCAGGCTCATTGAGACGGAAGCTCTGATGAAACAAAGTGCGCTCAAGACTATTCAGGGCATCGAGACGAAGGGGCCTGGACAAGCAGCTGTGTCGAAGTTCTCCAAGGTCGTTGTTCGAAAGATGATGTCGAGATACTGGGAGAACTTTAGTCCTTTCGCTCTCGATCTCACCGGCGCTGTCTTGCGACAGACTATTTTCTCAGAGAAGATGTGCAAGCTTGACTGGCTGCATTCTCCCACTGCTCGTGAGACGATGGAGCGATGTTGTATGAAATACAAGCGTTTCATCAAGATCATATCCAAGAACCCAAATCGAACTGCCGTTCCCACTCTCGACATTGACTTGGCGTGGCACACCCATCAGCTTAGTCCTCTGTCTTATTATCACTTTACCACGCGCAAGCTATTCAAGTTTGTGCGACATGATGATAAGATTGAGGATGACAAGTTGAATGATGGGTTTGAGTACACGAGCAAAGTTTATCAGGAGTTGTATGATGAGGTTTATTCGGAGTGTACTTGTTGGTACTGTGAGGCGACGCGTGCGGCGCATGTTTCGTCTGCAGGAAGGATTTTGAAGCTTTCTCATAACGAGAAGAGTAAGTCACCCTACCTTTGTCCAGGGAATAATGCTGACAGGGCACAGTCACGGATAAGTTTTATGAGTCTGGACAGGCAGATATGTGTCCACCCGACAACTCAGCCCACATCTCCTCCCACAACGCCGTCCGCACAAACGACGAAGCACTCCTCGCATCCAACCAAATCGAAAAAGTCCAAAACAGAATGCGCGCAGTACAAAACAAGCGATTGGAAGATAACTACCAAAAAGCCTGCAAACGAGCTGAGAAGAAAGGTCGTAAGCTTCCGCCCAAAGATCAGTATTATAATCACTGGGGATATTCCTACATGAGTAAGTCCTCCCGACCTCTGATCTTGAGAAATACTGATGGATGTAGTGTACGGTCCGTTTATGGCGCCTGTTATGTTTGTTCCTATCTATGCGTATGGGGCTGCGCCGGCTTGTGCGGCTGGTAGCTGTGGTGGAAATGCTGCTGGGGGTGCGTGTTCTGCTGGTGGTGATGGTGGCGATGGGGGTGGTTGCGGAGGAGGAGGTTGTGGTGGAGGAGGTGGATGCGGCGGCGGAGGAGGATGTGGAGGGGGTGGTGGTGGTGGTTGCGGTGGTGGGGGAGGTGCTTGAGAAACGCGAGGTCTTCTTCTGATGTTATTTGTATAGTTTTCTCATATCCCGATATAATATTGACTTGATTTCCTGTTGTGTCTCTTTTTCATTATGTGAATGGGTGATGGCTGTGCTACCGAGACTCTGTTGCCCCATCGTGAAGGCATCGCAGAACCCCATATCGAAAGGCCTGGTGGCACTTTAGATGTGGTATACCTTCAGCCCTATCCCTATCCCGTGTGGGAATAGTCTTCGTAGCGCAATAGGATCGCCACTCGTGCTAAAGAGGACGGGGGGATGTCGCTTACGCATCAGGAACGACAAGTGGGGTTTGTGACATGACTAGCGGGATTTTGCTGGAAAGACCTCACTTACCATAGCTCAACACATTTCTACAGCTAAGCAGACTTCCATTGTCCAGAAGATCGTGATAGTTCGTGGTCAGGGAACAAAAAAGATCATCAAAATGCCGACTCAATTCGTCATCTTCGACTTCGACGGGACTCTCTTCGACACCCATCAGGCCATCATCCACAGCATCAAAACCACATTCGACACCCTCCTTCCAGACTCGCCTCCCTCTGAAAGTGAACTTAGGAAGCTTATTGAAGGTGGAAAGGGTCTTCACGACGTCCTGAAAGCACTGCATCCCACGCCTGACTCATTTGACGAGGCTGTATGGACGGCAACTTACCGTCGCATCTACAACGACGAAGGCCAAAAGCTTGTCTCTCCCTTCCCAGGCGCAAAAGCCCTTCTCGAAACCCTCCATGCACGTGGTATACCAATGGCCATAGTCAGCAACAAAGGCGTAACAGCCCTTCAAACAGCCCTAGCCAACCACTCCCTCGCCCACCTGATTGATGAAGATTCCATCATTGGCGACAACACACCCGGAGCGACCAGAAAGCCCGATTCCGGAAGTTACACAAATGTGCTTCTTCCAGCCCTACAAGCACGCGGATTTTCAGCAGGGCTGGACGTCTTAGTCGTAGGCGATACGGAAGCGGATTTATTATTCGCCAAGAATATTGGTGCGAAGTCTGTTTGGTGTAGGTTCGGGTATGGAAACCGGGAGAAGTGTGAGGAACTAGGACCTGATTTTAAGATTGATGGGCTCGGGGAGATGGAGAGGATTGTGGATGGGCTATAGGGTTGAGTTGGAGTTGAAAGTTTGACGCGTTGGTATCAGTGGTTGAGAAGTATGGCGAATGGGCATGAAGTCTCCGTAGGTTTCGGGATCTTGATTTGATCTTATCTTGATCTTATCTTTATTAAAGTTTACGAATTAGCCATGAC
Source organism: Fusarium sp. MBC 364 (assembly GCA_030777805.1). Classification (NCBI taxonomy): domain Eukaryota; kingdom Fungi; phylum Ascomycota; class Sordariomycetes; order Hypocreales; family Nectriaceae; genus Fusarium; species Fusarium sp. MBC 364. Next base: position 18,898 of record JAPFSC010000153.1, read on the forward strand.
AGTGGTCTCCCTGGAGGTGATGTCTTTATGGAGAGGGAGAAGATCGTGGGGCTATCAGATTGGAGTTGGAGTTGAAGGTTTGATGCGCTGTCAGTGGCGAAGAAGCACGGCACGAATCGCATCGGAGCCCGGTTCCATGGGTTCTGGGCTGTCGCGCCACCTGCCGAGCTACCGATTCTGGGAGTTCCTCAGCTCCGACTGATGGCGCCGCCCATAGATAAGCGAACTACAGTGCCTGTGTCTCCTTGGCTTGTCATCATGGATAACCTGCGTGAGGTCAGGTAGAGCGTGCAGTATTCTACTACGCGCATTCAAGACAGCGCTGGTCTGTGATATTCACTCCTTACCGTCTGCATGGTATCAATCACAGTCACTGTACCCAATGGGGAAGAGTTTGACAATCTCTGGTTTTCGAGCAGTCACAGTCATTGCGAGAAGCGCTGCGGCGTCTCTTGATTTGAAGAACTCGCCTGAGCAAAGTTTGCTTGGTTCTTCAGGATTCTCCTGGCTCTCATCCCAGGATGCTTCCAAAACGGTGGCAATGCCCAATGGGGAAGAGCAACTCGCGATTGTATGTTGCCTCCCAGCAAAAGATGAAGATTTTTAGCCGCCTGGGTACTTTCTACCTTAGTGTGAAGAAGCACCGAACCACCAAAAAGCTCGCGCCTCGGCGCCTATCCCGTCAATGCCTCCTAAGCGTCAATAGAAAAGTAGGACTCGATGAATCAGCCAGCTTTGTAGTCCGAAAGCAAACCCAGACACTCTCAACGTCTTGTCTGGTTGGCAAGCCACACCAATACAACCGGCGGCACCTGGGGAAGGACAGATACCATACTGATCTAACTCAACAACTCCCTACGCCACGGGCTGAATACGCATCCAGCTTTCCAGCAAATGGAAGACCCGCTAATGATCGTTCTCAACGTGTTTTGTAGGACTAAAGACTTTTACAGTTCTCGTACAACACAGAGGTATGAGTTGTACAAACTCTACCATACCCACGAGATCATCGCCCGCATCCACAAAGAAATGTTTAACCTTCTTTCAGGGCCATGAACATGAAATTAATTCTCGCAACCCTAAGTACCACGATTTTATTACTTTAAATTCGTTTCTGTTTTTTTCCTTTCAGTCCCCCATTTTCTTCTTCTCCTTTATTTCCCTGCTCAATCTCAATTTCGAATACTCGCCCGTACCACCTTCCATCCACACCGAGACCAAGGTACACACAGACCTGCCACTCCTCGCCCTTCAAGATGCGGTTATTTATAATATCCATCTTGCTATCCCTGGTGGCTCTAGCCACCGCGGATCAGGCCCCAGGCTATGAAGGCTTCGACCTCATCTGGGAAGACACCTTCTCTGGTTCCGCTGGCTCCCTCCCCGATCAATCCAAATGGATCATGCAAGACTGGTACAAGAACCTCAACGGTGACTTCCAAACATACACCACCAGTCGCGCAAACCAGCAGCACACAGGTACCGGCACCCTCGTCATCGTCCCCCTGCGCGATCCCTCTGCTGAGCGTGGCTGGACATCTGGTCGCCTTGAGAGCACGTACACGTTTACTCCTGCCCCGGGCGCAAAGACCATTGCCGAAGCTGAAATCAAGCTTGGTAGTGCGTCTAAGGCGGGTAAACAGGGTATCTGGCCTGCTTTCTGGATTCTGGGTGACAGTCATCGTAAGGGTACTTTGATCTGGCCTACCTGTGGAGAGATCGACATTTTGGAGAACGTCAATGGTGAGCCCAAGACACAGGGTGTTATCCATTGTGATAAGAACCCTGGTGGTATTTGCAACGAGAAGAATGGCATTCCAGGCGCTCTTGACCTTCCTGACTCTGGTCGGAATTTCCACACCTACACTGCCATGATCGATCGCACAGCGGGTGATTGGCGACAAGAGAGTGTGTCATTCTTCGTGGATGGACGTCAGTATCATCGAGTTACTGGTGATAGAATCGGCAATGAGGAAGTTTGGGGCAAGATTGCCCACAACTTGGTTCATTTTATCCTGAATGTTGCTGTTGGTGGTGAATGGGTAAGTCAAGACTATCCTGTGTAATGATTATACTAACTTCTTATAGCCTGGTGACCCGAATGAGTCTACTGTCTCCGGCATTGGTAATGCTATGGAGGTGAAGTATGTCGCCCACTACCAAAGTCAAGGTGCTGGAGGCTCTCGTCCCCCTAGTCATGGCGGCGGTGGATACGACCCGATCCCTCAACCTCAGCCTGAGCCTGGTCCTCAATATCCTGAGCCGCCGTCGCCTCACAACCCATACGAGCCCGCGCCGCCAGCCCCAGGACCTCCTCGACCACCCAGACCCCCTTATCCTCCACACGACGAGGTCCCTGGGCCACCATCTCCTCCGCATTTCCCAGAACCACGGTTTCCGGGTCCTTATGGTCCTCCATACGAGCAGCCGCCGTCTCCTGATTACCCATCGGAACAGCCGCCATGTCAAAGACGTCCCGGGGGCCCCGAGCCGCCTTCTCCTTATGATCCATACGATGATTCTCATTCTGGCTATCCTGAAAACCCTTCTTACGGTAGACATAGACATAGACATAGACCAGTGTCTCCAGGTTTACCAGAAGATCCTCCCCCTTCCATCCCTCGTATCCCCTACCTCCCTGATCCCCCGGAGTTCCGTCCAGGAGGTGATGGCTACCCACCCAGACCAGGTCCTCCCATCCCCGGCCATCACAAACGGGCAGAGAATCTCAGCGCTGTCCTGGATAACCCTCGGCCGACCAGACCTGCACCTGTTATCGTGGATGAAGAGCAGAATGGACCTGAACCTTTCTACCCCAACCAAGGTGGACCCCATCCTGCTCCAGCTCATGAGGTAATTGAGGAGGTTCCAGGAAACTCACCTCCTGACTTCCCTCCTCATGTTGACTATCAACAGCCTCAGCAGCCTAGTCATGCGGGTGTTCCCCCACAGACAGGTCCTCCTCGGGATATCCAAGTGCCTGAAGAGATCACGCCTTCAACTCCCGAATTGCCTCATGGTGACTACCACCAGCCCCAAGGGCATTCTCCTCAAGTTGATGGTGACAGTTCTTCTCCCTGCCCATATGCTGATGAGAAAGGATCCAACTGGCCCGGTGTCAATCGCAGGGACCCCATTGTGCCATCCAAGTTCAACGTCCGTGGTCTTGCTGCTTCCAAGCGTAACGCCTCTGAGTCTGAAGTTGTACAGCTAAGCATGCCCAGCCGCTTCAAGACACCCAACTACCCAACTCTCCCGCTCGACGGCACACCGCCTACTGTTCACTCTGGTGACTTCGGCGGTGTTCAAGCTGAAGATATTCACAAGTATCTTGACAAGGACGTCTCTGAACCTGGAGTTGCGAAGCGAAGCCTGCCCCAACCACCAAACCACCCTTGTTTTCCCCCTGATAGTATTCGACCACCTACCATTCTATCTGGCGATCCCAGCGACACTGACAATCATGTCGACGAACCCATTCCCAGTCAATCCACTGCACCCGATGCCGCTCAGCCATCTGATGTTCGACCTGCCGACTTTTGTGGTGTACAGCCCGAAGATATTCGCGACCACATCGAACAGAATGGACCGTACCACATCGAGATTCCCAACAACTCTACCAATGCATCAGAAGCTGTCGCAACTCCCACACTTCAACCTCTGAGTGTCAACGACGGCGGTCCTATTGATGTTTTGAAAGAGAAGTTTGGCATCGGGCATGTTATAGGGCATAATAAGCGGGAAGAGAAGGGTGTTAGTGCGCCGAAGAAGAAGCATGCCGATGAGAGTACCAAGGGGAAGAAGCATGCCGATAAAAGTACCAAAGGGAAGAAACATGACAGTGATCCTTGCAAGGAGAAGGAAGAGGAGCGCTGTCTTTTCCTTCTTTTTGGACGTTGCTTGCAGCGGGGAGTTCTCAATAACCCCAAGGGGACGAAAGCCATCTGTACTTTCCGTGTTCTTGGATATTGCTGGGAGTGGAAATTTGTCAAGGATCCGTGTTCCACGGAATGAAAGAGGTCTGTCTTTTACATCTTTTTGGATATTGCATGCAGCACGGCTGAGCTTGTACACCCTCGAGAGAGCAGCATGGGAAGCAAAAGACAGACAAGGGGGCCTATAAGACACAGTAGTCTTTTAACGCCTTCCTAATTGCCGCTTCTTGGTGTCTCTCTCCATTGCGGCTTCTGACTGATTTTTCCCTGCAGATTGATTAGGTCGCGATGTTTTTGTTCACGGTAGTCCTTCTACAATCACTATACATCAGACACAACACGCATTAGTTATCACCTCGCGCAATATTTCTTAGTTAGTTCAATCACTTTGTTCAACATATCTCTTTCCTCATCATTTTCGTCGTCGTGTAACCGTCAGATGTTCCCGCAGACGCCAAGGCCTCTTGGCAGCGGATATACTGCGTAACGCGCAATCCTTTCCCACCGGTCCAATTATACGTCAGCGCCCAGACTGCCAACTCCTCTTTCCTTTGGTGATCGCAAAACGTGGCCCAGTCTGATTCTGAAGATGATTGCTTTGTGGTTCGCCCAGCCGTATTATGGAGCACGTGAGATGCCGTTTGCCGTTACCGCTCTTGGCTGGTCCAACAAGATGGAGTAAACGAACCGCTGGTTGATGCATTTGATGCATTCACGTATTACATACATTGAGTGAAACCTGCTGTGAGGCCTCTTCTCCAGATCTCTATTGCCTCACTTCCCCGTGGGTAGCTTGGCACATATGCGCCCTGCAGAGTGAGACACAGCCTCAGAGAAGGCCAAATGGAAATGAGGGGAAGTGACAGCTGTTTTCCAAAAGTTGGGGACATATAAAGGGCGTCTTCTTGTCCTCTGGAGTAACTGTACCTCAAACCAAACTCTCCTCTATCTCACACAACTCTCACACTATTCACAATGGGTCAACTCGACAATGGCAGCTGGATGTATCCAGAGGACGCCGTAACGAGCGACAACGGCAGAAACGTTTTCAAGATCGAAGATGACGGCAGAATGTGCATCTACTGGGACGGCGAACAAGTGTGGGGCAACACTGATGAAGGACGTGATGACATCAAGGGTCTTGTCTTGCAAGACGACGGTAACCTTGTTCTTTAGTAAGTGTCCCCAACGTCAATGTCATGGGAAGGTATGCTGACAGGTGGTTACAGCACCCACGATGAGGAGGCTACCTGGGCTTCCAACACTGAAGAGCACGGTGATGAGGTTTACTTGCGCGTGCAGGATGATGGAAACGTTGTGTTGTATAAGGGTGAGGATGATGATGCTGAGGCTGTTTGGGCTAGCAACACCATGCAAGCGCCTGAGGAAGAGGAGGAGGAGGAATAAGCATATCAAATACTGTACGAATAGCTTCGGCAACAAATCTCAATAAATAAGGTACAACAAGTAGCCACTCTTCTCCCCCACCAAGTGAACAGTAGCATGTTGCGACAGCAAAGAACCGTTGATTTTGATGCAAATGGTCCATGGATGCAAACTGCAGACGCTGTTTCAACATCAAGAGCCACGCCCGGTTAGCTCAATCGGTAGAGCGTGAGACTCTTACGAGTACGCGATCTCAAGGTTGCGGGTTCGACCCCCGCATCGGGCTGTTCCTATAAGACGATTTCTAACATCGTGGCATTCTTTTTTGTTTTTTTTGCATTATTGACATATGACATGTTCGCGAATAAAGTTCAAGCACTGTTTTTTCATTGCTTCAATTTAACTTTTCTCTGTTTCGTTTCTGTGGCCGCAAATGTTCAATATGTCACGGCGGTCAGTGCTTTATGTTTCAATTGCGTTACAGCCCACGCGCCTTCATTTTGTTGTTTATTGCATGTGATTATTACCTGGGTCGAGCATCATGCAGCGGTAATGTTTCTTGATTCTCATCCAAATGAGCTGTAGGAGAGTTGACTCATGTATATGCCTACCCTTAGAGTAAGCAACGACTGATTGCGAATCCCCCTCAAAGTCCCCTGCTGACAAACAATAAATGCACATGTGTTTCGCCTTTGGGGGTTTGCTTGTGCCACATCTGACGATAAAAATGCCCGCAACGCGTACTTGATAAAATAACGCTTTCCCATCACACTTTTAAAAATTTACAACCGATGATACTATCGCGCAATAAACGATCAAACTTCAATTTTCAATCAAATAACACCATCGAACGTGGTGGATTTTCGTTTGGTGACGATCCAGCATCTCCCGACGCTCGCGCTACCCTAGACCATCACAGGGTTCACAAATTGTACAAGGGCCTTGCTACAACAAGGACATGGTGACAAAGTAATACCAATAAAGATTGTAAGATGTTATTTACCATTATTGTGGCAGATAAAAATGATTGCAACGGGTGATCGCCATTGTCGTTTCGAGATTCATGAGCAAACAGAACTCGATCGCAGCAGCTGTGTGAACCAATCATCGTTGTGAGAAAATGATGAGTCAGATAATATGTCAGTGTTGTCACACTCTTTTCTCCTTTGTACCTGTCACTGAGTGGTGCAGGGTTCGATCCCCTGTTCATCTGACACATGTGGCTAAAAATCCACTGTTATCCGCTTCTTTTCTGTCTCTGACCCTTCCATTCATCCTTGCTTGCTTCTTTCGCATCGTATATTTCTCTCTTTTCATTTTATCCCATTTTGCTGGTGGCACGGTTACCTTCACAATCTCGTGTTACCCGTTCCACCATTTTACGATTCAAGCAAACCCGCAGACAAACATGCAGCCCCGTAATAGATCACCGATAATTCTCGTATTAAACCCTCGCGAATAATTAACCCTTCCAATCCGTCCTTCTTGGCACTTAACCGAGCTGAAATTCTTCCACCGAAAAAGACCAACCTAGACCTCTGAAATGGGGTTCGCCTTACCTAAATCTTCTACTATCCCCGGCCCCGTCTAAGCTGAAGCACCGTCCTCTATTGAGATTGTGGATAAAGTCGTGTGATTTATTGCTGTATTGAGATTAGCGGTCACGAATCGTATCCAGGGACCGTGATGAAGCTATCACAAATAGTGTCAATTCTAGACCACGAAATAGGTAAGTGAAGTAAACTCCTTTAACGGAGTAATTATTGGAACAGGTTTTTCTTCGGAGCTATAAATCGATAGCGGGATGAGGGACGACCAACAGCAGACAAATCTCGTCCAACGTGTCAGATCATATCTTGTACACCTAGAACAATAGGCGCATTGCATACCCCCCCTCAATTGGGCTGTTGCGGGTTTCAAGAATCAAGTCGAGATCGTCGCAGGTGCGACATCGCTCTCATCTACTCCAGGGGAACAACATGGGGGGTCCGTGCAATGGGAAGCAAACAAAATCATGATCATCACGGTAAACCGGCAATTAATTGCAGGCAGCGCGTAGTACTGTAGTAAAACGGCAGTTGATTGATGTCGGATCTGGAGTGCCGATTTGCTTGCGTGGCAGGACAGGGAATTGGAGTTCCAAGTTTCTGGGAAGAATTGGGGGGCAGGGAACATAACGTCTAGTGGCTATTGTTCAGTGTCTGTTGGATTAATCGCTTTCAGCTGCGTTTTAACAGGGCTGGTCTCTGCTTTAGGTCTGTGGCGTATCCATCGTCATCCATAAGAAAAATCCGCAGCCATCCGACACGTTACATGGATCTCACCTTACAGTGGCAGCCTTTGCTATTTTCAGCGCTCGGCGTTCCCTAACCCAGCGCGCTACAGACGCAAGCCTCAGCGCCTAGAGAGAATGATGCGATCAGCGCAAGGATCCAAGACCTTCCAAACGTGGTTGACAGACAGCATTGCAGACAAACATGTTTCATTTCCCAGCGATCGACAATGACCAGTCTACGTACTCCATGTCCCAAGTATACGGTTTCAAGTTTTCGACATGGCCAGTAGAGAGTCGCAGCACGGTTAGATCGGATGGCACATTTATGGAAAGGACCTGCACGCTTGGCAAAAGCTTGACTACGCGGCGGCGCCTATGACGAAAGGAGTCGACATGTCCATTCAAGTGGATGCATTGAGTTTTGCTTTACGGGGACTCCTCTTTCGTTTAGTTTTTAGTTCGGTGGTGCCATGGAGTGTGCAGTGTCAGTGCTGTGGCAGCTGCTCGTATAACATTAAAGCTTGAGCCGCTTCCTCTTTTTTTGACACCTCTTGGCGCCGCTCTTTCTCTCTCTTCATGACCACAACAACAACATGCGATCCCACAACACCCTACTACGAGGCGTTCTCACGCTCGTAGCAGTCGCTTCCTGCTTTATTATCGTACTGGCTGTTTTTCACATCAAGATCGCAGATTCTTTATCCATTATCCCGGTACAAGAGCGACCGTTCTTTTACGAGCAACAACCCCACCAAGCGTCACCGACCCAGAATGCCTCACCCGAGGAAGACGATGCCGAAGCATACCTCGAGCAAGATGATAAGAGTTCTGCGCACCACGATTATCGCCTTCTTACCAGCTTGAGGAATAACATGGGGTTTTACAACAAGATCGATGCGAAATTGACCGGTCATCAAATTATGAACCCGACCCTGCTGGAGCTTCCTCGCAACGCCAACTCGAGTCACGACTTTCTCATCATCGCGCGCGCACCGCACGTTATTAAGAAGATCGGTGACAAACGATATAAACTTGCCCGACAAGTCGCGACGTTTGCGAATCTTACCCACAATAACCTCGGCCGACCTTTGCTCAAGACCGGCAAGTGGTCCAGACTTTTGGTCAACGATTTCGGAGGTCCCGAGCACCACTGCCAGAGACAACCCGACATGGATCGCTACATTGGACCAGAAGATATGAAGCTGTTCTGGACTCGCACCGGCGAGCCTCTTCTTATTTTTACGCATCAGGTTGATGATGAAGTCATGTGTCAGGGCCAGTTCATCATCGACGTCCGCGCTGCGATGCCTGAGCTCGAACAAGCACTTGGAGCCGAGACTGCCGCTCTCCTCCCGCCGATTCGCTTTGCTGAACCAACCAGCCTTCACCGCGAAGCTCCCGAAGGCGAAGAAAATCACCCTCGTTACCAGCGCGAGAAGAACTGGGCTCCCGCTCAATCCCCCTTCACCAGCGACCAAGAGCTCCTCCTCATGGTCGAGCCAGGTCAATTGTACCGCTACACATCCGCCGAAGACCCCGTCGAGCTCGTCGTTAGCGAGAAAGATCAAATCTCAGCCGTCCAAGAACCTTATCCTCCTACCGCAGACAAGACATGGCACAGCAAACTCAGCAAAACATGCATGCACGATGTAATGCTCGACGAACGCCACGTCCATCAAAGCTCCCCCATGCTAAGCGTAACCCTCTGCAACAGAGGCACCTGCGAACCCAACGAGCAAAACACCATAATGATGGGCATAGTCCAACGTCGCCAAGATCCACCCAAGGCACCATTTACGTGGTACGACCGACGGGTAGCGGTATACGAGTCCGCGCCTCCGTACCGCATGATCAGCGTGAGCAAGAAACTGACGTACCACGGCGAGAGCGACGGACGATACGTGTGGACTGGCAGCATGAGCTACTACACGAACCAAACGGTGTTTCCGCCGTCAAACCATGGATTTCTGGATGATGAGGTGTGGTTGGGATTTGGCATCAAGGATGCGGCTGCTGGGTGGTTGGATGTGCGGGCGAGGGATTTAGTGGCTGATCATTACCTGTGTCAGGGCGCTTCAGCGGAGTACAAGCATTATAGACAGGGCTTGTCGGCATAAGTCTAGCATGTCATCATCGCATTTACATTCCACGGCGTTTGGGGGGTTAAAGGGATAGAATAGCATCGCATTAGCATTTGTTTTTTTTTAATCTTGATCAAATCTTGACATCAACAACAACCAGATCCCCTATTCATTGATTGTCAATTGTTTGTTTAACTGCCGGTTTGCCGTGATTGTCGGCCTTTTACCGAATTCGGTTAGTTTAGGGGTTGATCAGTTTACGAGCGGGACTTGGGACGATGCTCGCTTGTACGACAGCCCTGTGATGGAAATGACATGCTTCCCAGTGGCTGGGTTTTCCAAGCTTCCATCTGCTGACAGGATTCTAGTCAGATCATCTTGTCGTATTTAGATGTCTGTCAGATGAATATGACCGTTTTCAGATGAAGGATCCTTATCTAAGCGCCACCCAGCCTCCAAATGGCAGCCCTGCAGAAGAATGTCAGTCGACAGACGAGACAATGCTTCCGGCAACGTTGTCCGATCGATGTGTCGATCTACAAATGTGTTCCGGAAAAAATGCCGGATCAACATCAATCTGTCTCGTTTTACGGTCCGACCAAGCAAAGTCGTTTAAATTTGTCTCCACGTTTGCACGTGAGGGGGGTACTGCGAATGGAGTCCTTTTTTGCGGGTTTCAGGTTCGTGCGAGATTAGGTGTAGGACGATACGAGCTTTATCGAAGCGATAGTGTTTGATGTGGATTAAATGCACTTTATTGTAATTATACTATCCACAATCTTGAAATATACTATGTGACGAGCTCATGATTTGCTCGGCTGAACATCCTCCACATTCTCATCGTCAATTCTCTTTGCTCGACTAGCTGCGATACCCACATCTTCGACCTTTGAGAAATCTGCTACGCCGAATACTTCGTCCATACGTTCAAGCGAGATCTACACATATCAGCATTTGACGGTACAGTGGGTAGGAAGCACTTACGCCCTTGGTCTCGGGGATCCAAAACGCGGCGATTGCCATGAATAAATTAAATGATCCAAAGATAAAGTATGCTCGATACGGATCGTGAAGGAGCATCACAGGCGTTGATTTTGAAACGGCGAGATTGTGGACCCAGTGTGTGAATGATGCGAGAGCGACGTTATTTGCCCTCAGCCGCTGCGTTGGGATTTCAGAGACGTAGATCCAGGCTATACCATCAGCATCACCTTCAACCTCTGGTAGGATTATACTTACAAACTGGCCCCCAACTCATGTTGAAAGCCGCAGCAAAGATATACACCATCGCCAAAGCGGCGATGCCCGCTGGAGGAGGATGATCATTCTCACCAGGCTCAGGTCCGAAACGCAGGTACTAATCTTATCAGTATGGAGTGGGAAGTATGGGGTGTGGGACTTACGAAGCCGATGAAGAACATGCAGAATGCTTGGATTGCGCCGCCGAACATGAAGGATTTGCGACGGCCGAGGGAGTCGGCTAGGAAGAAGATGAAGATGAGACATGTTACCACTTTAACGACGCCGTAGATCTGATATGTTAGTAAGTGTAGGAGGTGAGGGTGGGAGACTTACTCCTTGAGCGAAGAGTGCTGTGGTAGTTGAGCTCAGACCGAGGTCTTTGAAGATAGTTGGGGCATAGTAATTGATAGCACCAGTCTAAAATCGTCAGCAACTCCCATCACATCATGCATTCAAAACTTACACCAGTCCACTGTCCGCACGTAACGATGCCCACCGTCAAAAGCGCTCTCTTCCTGTTCCAAGGCAAGGTCCAACACTCCTTCTGCAAAGCCCAAAACCCAGTATCCTGCATGATAGCCCTCTCTTGATCAATCTGCGTCTTGAGTTCCAACAACTCCTGCTGAATATACGGATGATCAACGGGTAACTTCCTCACATCAGATAACACAGCACCTGCTTTCTCCCACTGGTCTCGTGACGCAAGCCAGCGTGGTGATTCGGGACAGAAGAGCATGCTGATGAATAGGAGCGCGGGACAGATGGATTGACAGGCTAGAGGGACCATCCATGTTGCCTTTCCAGGGAGATGCAGGAGGGAGCCGTAGTTTATGAAGTAGGCTGTCATGCCGCCTAGGACTAGGAGGAGTTGGAAGAAGCCTACTAGAAAACCGCGGATGGCGCGGGGGGAGTTTTCGGAGACGTATGTTGGTGCGAGCATGGTTCCTGCGCCGAGACCAATGCCTTCGATGAATCTAATTCTGTCAACAAACTGTTTTGAAACATGAATGAGATACTCACCGTCCGATGTAGAATGCTGATAAATGACCATACGAAAAGGCTTGTAGAATACCACCTACAAAACCGGTGATAGCGACCATGAGAAGTGCTGGTTTACGACCTTTGAGATCGGCGTAAGGACTACAGATCAATGCGCCGCCGATGGCACCCGCTTGCATTGTAGTGACAAGGTTGCCGGCGAGATCAGCGGCTGCTTTGTCTGACCGATTATCGAAACCAAATTCCCTAAAAACGTGAGTAAGGTGTCAAGAGCGGTGCGGTTGACGAACCGTTTGAAGTCTGGCATGGCGAGGACACCGCCGATGATACCGGCGTCTACACCGAAGAGTGCTCCAGCAAAACATGCCTAAATCGTTAGTGATTATTGTTAAGTGAGTGAATGGGGACTTACTGATGCTGTCAAGGCGATTACGCGCCAGTTGTAGATTTCAGGTGGATCAACGAGGATAGCATCGTTGCGCACGATGCGTCTGAACATGCCATGTATCGTCATCTTGTCTTCAACTTCTCACAACAATCTTCACTTCACTTCTCGCAAAGAAGAGAATCTTGAAGGAACGGAAATAAATCTTACGAGAGCATCCTTTTAAGTAGTGGAGTCACACGGCCCGGATGCATAAGTGCCACCCTTATTCTCCGGGATTTGAACAATGCGGGGTTGAGGTTGTTTGCTCCGTCGATCATTCGGGACGAGTTACGAATCGGGGAGCCTCGGCTTCGGGGAGTGTCGGTTAGTGACAGATGAGGAACTATGGCGCGCTGTGCTGACGTCGCAATTATGCGAGTTTTCGGAATTACGTTGATTAGATTATGCCAAGTGAGACATTGTTCATGGGATCATGTCTCCAGATGTGACTTCTCACTATTCAGCTTTTGAGATACTGGCTTTTCAGAGGCGTGTTCAACGCTATTAGACATTCAAGATCATTGTGGCTTTTCACTATCTACCATAGAACATCAGGGCTTTTCCAAATTGCCTCCAATTCAAATCTGAGTGACGGCGTTGGCCATCTGCATCTCTTCTGACATGAGTCCAACATATCTAGCACAGCTTCCTTTTGACGCGGATCTTGCATGAACATGCCAGCTACACCAAGTCAATACATACCATATTCATGGAAGAGGGACATACCGATGAAGAGACACTGCGAGGACAGCATACTTGACGCATCTTCCGTGAGCGTCATACCAATCCCACAGACCATCTCAATACTCTGCTGTATTTCCTTCTGCCGCTTTAGCAAACCTTGTATACCATCAAGATGTGGTTGATGGGCGTTGATGAGAATTCGAGAACAATGATGAAGTTGTACTGCGAGTCCTAGACTTGTTAGTCATCTTCAGTATCTGGGAGTGAGACCTACCAAAGCATTGCGGATGTATAAGATGAGGCTTAAACACCTCCCCATCATACTTCCCCATCGTAGGAAGTGCCGAAAACTCAACCGTCAAATGTCCCCTCCACTCATCCAACATTTTCCTCAAAGCCTTCGCCCAACCAACTCTCCCCTCGACTTCATCAACAGCACAGAAATTGATAACCTGCGCCATAATCCACACAGCCCTCGACGCAAGCTCATGGCTATCTAGTTCCGCATATCCCTTCTTGGGCATCCACGTACTATACGTCCGTCTCTTCTCCCGAAACGCAACCCAAATATCCTGTCTTAACCAAGCCCACCAAGTCGTACTTTCCAAACTACTCGTTTCAACCTCGATTTGTCTAGACCTTAAAATCCAGAAGACGCCTTGCAGGTGTTGCTGCCAATCTTGCCGTGAACCGCGGAGCATTTCGTAGGTTGATACCATTAGAGTCGTGGCCATTAATTCTTGACTATTTTGGTAAGAAGAATAGCGCATTGCTTTTTGAACGTAGTGCAGTGTTTGATAGTAGTACTGTAGTGCAATGTTTTGGTCAGGGCGTTGGGAAGGTGGTAGGCTTGTGTCTAGGGATTGGTGATAGCTTGAGAGGGCGAGGATGGCGTTTAGAAGACCAGCGTTGCGGACCGCGAGATGTGGGACTCGCGTGGAGAATGTCCGGGCTGGGTCAAATAGGTCGAGCTATAGCTGTCAGTTGTGTTTGAGGGTGGTTATAGTTGACGTACCCATGAGCATATCCGATGCAGAAAGTTCTGAAATAAGCTCTGTTCTTGATCGAGGAGTGATATACTCTCAGAAGCCTGCCATAGACTCTCCTCGGAGACGCTGCTTCTCCTGTCAGACACGTCGGGTTGTGCATCGATTGCCCGAGTGGCTCTCTGCAAAGGAGTGATATCGCTCTCAGTATGCCCATCTGTGGATGTATCCAGAAGCTCCCCTTGGAGAGCATCTGCCTCTGTGAACACCTCTCCAGGCGCATCATTCGCCAAAATACCAAACCATCGCACGGCAGCTACACTCGCCGAAGAAGCAGGTGTTGTAGACGCTGACTCTGGCTGTCCAGCGAGCCACTCCGTCGGAGCAGTTCTCTGCGTCTGTGCCGTCACGTCACAGTTGCTACCCAGGTTCTGACTCTGAGACAGACCTAAGCCTGCATGCGATTGAGCAGCGATTGCCCGAACAGTCTGCGTCAATTCATCCTGCGACGTGATGATCTGCCCCAACTGCCGAAGGATCTCCAAACTAGCAGGATCAAACCTATAATCCCATTAATACAACCCTCCGAAACAAGCATAATACATACTGCGAATGGTCCTTTTCCGTATTATCGTACGAACAAGGAATATTCAACGACGCGCAAAAGCCACACGTAGGCTGTACATTATCGCACTTTGTCTTTCGCGCTCGACATACGTGGCAGGCCTTTACACTTCGTTTACGAGGATATTTGGGATCTGACGTCGGTTGACGAGATCTTTTGCGCGGCGCGTCTGTCGTGTCTGTGTCTGCCATTGTCCAGTACTGTAGATTGGCAGTGTCTCTTTGTTGTGGATCAAGGATCGGGGAGATTTGCAAAAAGTACCCGAGGGCGGGGGATGCATATTTTGTGTCTGACAACGTTTGTCTTGGCAACTGTTGGTCGTGTGATGGGCTTGCATAATGGTGCTGTGATATTGGTGTGACCCCTCACGGGGATTGTCGGGTTGGGAAGGAGAATGTAGATCAGTGAAGCAAACTGTTGATCGTAAGCAAACATGTTACAAAAGCGCCATCTCCCAGCAGTGAGAATACCTGCACTTTAAGAATTATCATCTCGCTTCAATTGATCATCTGAGCCTATACGCAAAATGGGCGAGCTACACCAACAACCCTGGCAGACAGCCCATCTCCAAACCCGTCCCAAGTCCTTCTCAACGGACATCCTCATTGTCGGCGGCGGTCTAGGCGGTGTCGCAGCAGCCCTCGGTGCCCTGCGTAGAGGGAAACGCGTTTTTCTCACTGAAGAATATGAGTGGCTAGGTGGTCAATTGACAAGCCAAGCCGTTCCTCCAGATGAACACACCTGGGTTGAGCAATTTGGCGTGACGCGCTCTTATCGCGCTCTTCGAGACGGTGTCAGACAGTATTATCGCGATAATTATCCCTTGACGGAAAGTGCGAGACGGAGACCGCAGCTTAATCCGGGTGCGGGACATGTTAGCAAGCTTTGTCATGAGCCGAGGGTTGCGGTGGCTGTTATTGATAGTATGCTTATGCCATTCATTGGGAGTGGATTGCTTACTATCAAGAAGCGGGTGAAGGCTGTTTCCTGTGATATGCTGGGACAGGTTGTGAGGTCTGTTACGTTCAGGAAATTGGATTTGGAGGGGAAGTTTACGGTCGATGCGAAGTATGTCATTGATGCGACAGAGCTGGGAGATTTGTTGCCTTTGACAAAGACTGCTTATGTCACTGGCTTTGAGTCGAAGAAGGATACAGGCGAGCCAAGTGCGCCTGAAGAAGCGCAGCCTCAGAACTCCCAAGCCGTGTCTATTTGCTTCGCAGTGGACCATATCGAAGGCGAAGACAACACAATCCCCAAACCGGAGAAATACGACTACTGGCGCAAATGCCACCCTGAATTCTGGGGTGCACCACTCCTTGGTCTCAAAGCACCACACCCTCGAACCCTGGAAATCGTGGAGCGAGAATTCACGCCTAATCCCAACGATGATCCTGCGTCGGTTATATCCGACCAGCGCAAGTCAGGCGGAGACATGAATCTCTGGACATTCCGACGTATTGCTGCAAAGGATAACTTTACACCTGGTGCTTATCAGTCTGATATTTGTCTTGTTAATTGGCCTATGATCGACTACTTTGAGAAGCCCATCATCGACGTCTCAGAGGATGAATTACAGCAACGTCTTGCTGAAGCAGCGAGTTTATCGTATAGTATGCTGTACTACCTCCAGACAGACTGTCCCCGCGCAGATGGTAAGGGAACAGGCTATCCAGGTCTTCGTCTGCGAGGCGACATAACCGGCACAGAACATGGTCTCGCCATGGCACCTTACGTCCGCGAATCCCGACGCATAAAAGCCCTAACAACAATCACCGAACAAGATCTCTCCCTCTCAGTCCGAGGTTCCCAAGGCGCAGTGCACTATCCCGACAGTGTAGGCGTAGGAATGTACCGCATCGACCTACACCCCTCCACAGGAGGCGACAACTACATCGACGTAGCATGCTGTCCCTTCGAAATCCCCCTTGGTGCTTTGATACCAGCTGAAAGACCGAATTTGCTCGCTGGGTCGAAGAATATTGGGACGACGCATATTACTAATGGGTGTTATCGATTACATCCTGTGGAGTGGAATATTGGTGAAGCGGCGGGGTTATTGGCTGCTTTTTGTTTGGAGAGGGATTTGTCGCCGCATGATGTGCAGGGGAAGAGTGAGGTCTTTGGGGAGTTTAAGGATGTTATTGTTAAGGAGGGTATTGAGACGGAGTGGCCGGATGTTTCTGGGTACTAGGATTGCTTTGGTCTGCAGAGTTGAGAATGTTTGCGAGAGATTAGATATTCAACTAGAACCAAGAGCATAAGTGTCTAATCATTGTAGTCCTGACCCATCCTTCGCTAGTAAACTCACTCGTACGGCTTCTGCAACTCATTGCCCTCAACCTGCTCCGCAAAGTTGGGAATATGCGTAGTATGACACCAAGGCTTCAACCCCTCCTCCTTGCGAATAGTCTCAGCAAAACATCCCAACCAACCCTCCCTCTTAAACAACACATTCACCTCCTCACGGGTCTTCTCATGAATAATCTTTCCAAAATCTTCTACATTCGGATGTTCACCCACATTGTCATAAATCGTAGCCAGTTGGATCAATTGGCCCAGAAAGGTAATGTTTCCCTCCGTACCGAGATCTTGATGACGTATGATCGTCTCGCAGACGGCTTCGGCTTGGTCTTTGGTTGAACCCCAGTCTTGGAGGAGGGAAAGGGATTGGAAGCCGCCTTGGAATTCGAAGGAGAGGCGGGTTGAGGACATGTTCTTGTCGGTGGTGCCGATATCGTGGAGCAGACAGGCTAGGGCGAGGGTTGAGGGAGAGAGGGATTTGTGGTCTGGGAATTGCTGTTCGAGGATGATAGTTGCTGATGAAGTTATTCAGTATACTGGCTACCCTTTGATGGTAGAGGGAGGGACTTACACCAGTAGAAGACTCTCATGGAGTGGTTGTACGTCTGCTTCTGTAGGTTGTCTTTTGCGTGCTGTTGAGACTTTTCGACGATGGGATCGGTTGGGAATTGGATGATCTTGATGTTGAAATATTCGGGCTCATTAATGTATGGAGCATTCTTGAAGATTTTGCCAGCATCGACGGGGACGGCGGTCCATCCATTCTCAGCGATTTCGTTTGTGCTCATGATGAGTGATGAGATTGAGAGGGTGTTTGAAGGGGGATTGAGTGATCAATTGATGCAATTGAATTGGATACAGAAGAAAGAAAAAAATTGAACTGAATGATAAACTTGACTGATTTTATATTCGTGCTGTATTTCTAATCAGACTATCAACCTGAGGACGTCGTTTGAGGGGTAAATTGGTGTGTATCAACCTAAGGCTGGCGTTTTTGAGGGTCTCACAGAAAAAGTCCATGATGGTCCCCGAGCTTATGTCAACACTGCGTCATCATCACCTTTACTCGGGGATACCACGGCATTTGGAAAGAGTCAGTCAATTGACTTCATGAGATAACGCTAGCAGCAATTCTAAACCTTTCCGACGACAACTTCGTACGAAGGCGGCGGAACGTCCGGTGCCTGGTCTTCAACTGGGGTCGGTGGCTCGACTGAACGTGACGAAGGCCCAGCTGTTGTACGAGACAAAACAGGTCCCCTCGGCTCCCCCGTAAGACCAAGTATCTCCAAAAAGTCCCTTCTCTTCAAAGCCTTAATAAACTTAACAGCACCTTCATTAACCTCCGCTGTAGGATCAGCTCCATGATCTATGAACATCTTGGCCATATTAAAATCCAGCCTCAAAATCGCCAGCATCAACGGCGTTCTATTCAACCCGTCCACTTCATTAACATCAACACCATACGCCAGCAGCGTTTTGATGTGATTCCGATGATTGACGTCGATGGAGTACGTTATCATCGTTTGACCTCCCAGCATGCGAATCTTGGTCTCTGCATCGCGAGTGAGTAATTCTTCCACGATTTCTGGGGTTGCTGTTTCGACGGCGTGGCAGAGTGCGGGGAGACCGAATACTTTGTCTGTTGTATCGGGGTCGGCACCGTGATCGAGAAGGATTCGGATGACTTCAAGTTTGTCTTGAGGTTTGAGAAGACAGTTTCTGATGACTTTGATGAGAATGGGTTGATTGTGCGCATCTGTCAATCCAAGATCGACACCAGCGGCAACCAACTGTCTCAGAATGTCGAGGCGCTTCTTGTTAATCGTGTATTCAAGAACAGTGGTGCAGAGAATGGTAGCGGGTTGAGTCTGGGCGCCTTCTTCGAGAAGTCGTCCTACCAACTTAGCATTGCCTTCCTGGATGGCAATGTTGAGTACCGAGTTCCCGTGGATATCAGCACTATTGGCATCGGCGCCATAGTTCAATAACAGATCAACGATGTCACCTTGACCCTTCTTGACAGCTTGAGCAAGAAGACTTCCACCAGGCCAAACCGTCGCATCAGCCTTAGCACCATTCTCCAACAGAAACCGCACACCGGCAAGGTTTCCTTTATTAACAACCTCCACAAAACAAGGCTGTCCATTCTTCATAACCGCATTAACGCCCTCAGTATCAAGCAACATCTTAGCCACGTTTAAACTGCCTAAGGCTGCAGCTTTGAACAGCGGCGGTAGTTTATTAGTCGTCGCGCCCGCGGAAATGAGGATTCGTGCAGCGCCTGCTTGGTCTTGCAGTATGGCGCATTTGAGGGGTGTGTTTCCATCTTCATTGCGGCCGTAGATGTTTACGCCTTGGGATATAAAGGCTTGAATTTGTTGTTCGTCGCCGCGAGAGGAGGCATGGCAGAGGGCTGAGACGAGAGGGTCGGGTTTAGAGCGGAGACTGGAGGTGAGGGCTTTGAAGAAGGATGGTTTGGGACGGGTTGGACTTGTGGGTGTTGTGTATGGCGGAGGAGCATCGCTGGCTACGGCCGTGTTGACTTCTTGTATGACTCCCATGACTTCGCTTGTGGGTTCTCACTTGCTAAGGTCCCGGACTTCCCAAGAGCGGGCTAATAGCAAAGATATACTATTGATCATCTTCCGTCGGGACCGGGAGGGAGCCGAGTCATCCTGGATATTATACAGCTGCCCGACCAGATCGCGCGATGACAGGATTTGGTGTGGTAGACGCCGTAGACCATTGTAGATGGTGACGTAAAACGGCCAGGGCTCTCTTTTAGCGGATTTACAGCGCCATAAGCCCTGTCGCCAATCTCGACAGCGCCACGTCCCATAGGCGGTTGGGAGAAAACAGCAATCCATACCATTTCATCTATCATTTTGCCCTTCTCCAATTTTTCGTCATCGCAATAATTTGTTCTTGTACATGTATTTCTTCTTTATCTACTGTCGAATGACAATCGCACGAAGACCTTTTGAAGAATGCCCTGCCAAGTGCCTAATCAGCGCTAACTCATCCAGGCTTGAAATGGCTGCACCCTCGAATCCTTCCACCACGTCGTTTAGGGAAGTCCTTTCGAGCTGCCTTTTTGGCCATGGTGCCCGTTCCGGATACGGTGATTGTTTCGAAATACATTGAACTAATCAATACAGAGGATTCTGAGCACATCGGCTCTCTTGTATGCTTACTCATCTGGCAAAGTAGTCTACGAAAAGTGCCATTACTGAATGGAGTGTAGAGGCAGGGTCGGCCTACTGGCGAATTGCCCGTAGTTTAGCAGTATTGACTGGGGCACCCCCTGGCTGAGCCCCTCTAAGATGAGGCCAACACCAGATGGCGAAGAAACTGGGGTTTTGTGATTGGCTCGGGACTATCCGCCGGTGCGTGAGTGGTCGAGGGCCACGCGTGCCCCAGTGGCCATCCCCTGTAGCCCACTGAAGAGATCAAACCTGAGTGACTATACAGGAACCTGGCCTGGTCATTGGTTGGCCTGGGCAATTGACCCAGCAACCTCGATTGAGACGATGCTGGGATGGCTGAGAAGGCAACGTGAGGGTATCGTGAATGTACTACAAATGGGAACGTATATGACCAAACATCTTTGAGCCCGTCAACTCTTCTCAGCGAATTGAGTGCTGTCAGCATCAGCATTTGGCGCACTTATGACAGGGAGCGAACAAGCATGGTCAATTGACGATTCGCAAAACGAAATGAACGGTCGGAAAAATGCAAAACGAAACAATTGAGGGCGAAAAGCGCAATGGCCTAATATATGACATACAGCTGGAGGAGTGTCCAAAAGCCGATTAGCTCCACCAACGGGCGGGCAGTTTGAGAAAACGGGTCGTCGGGCGGCAACCTTAATCTGACAGCGCTTAGCTTCCGTCGATCAACAGGGTGCCTCCTCCCGAGACTGACTACCCTATTTGTCGCTAGATCCGAAACAAATGGAAGAGAATGGGAATGAATGTGAGAAAAGAAAGCCATGATACCCAACCCTAATTAGACTCGGGGAAGTCAACGCCCTCCTGAGCAGTGCTGCTTCCGACGTAGAAGTCAACCCCTTCAGTGCAGTCTTCTTCAGTTGACCCTTCGCTCGGCGTCCCTCCCATCGGCCTGTCCATGTTTCCCTTGATATGTTGACCGGGACAAAGATGAAGGTCCAGTACTTCTTTGCCAACCCTGATCGAATGTACATGCGTTGACGACGACGGGTTGCGACCGAGGGGGAGATACTTGAGTAGGGAACTACGTTGAGAGTCACTTTGGGACACCTCCCCATTGATGGGAATGTAGTAGCAGGCCACAACAACTTCGCCTGTGTAGGTACCAGTGATCTTGGCATGCCGAACCTTCTTCAAGGAAGCTTGGGTACCGATATTGGTGCCTGGTACGCCGGTGGCCTGCTCCGAGGCTACTTCAGCAGACACTCCCATCCCCTCTGTCTGGACCTTTTCGCGGTTGAACGCCAGATCGCTGCAGGTGAGGAAACCAGCAATGACAGCCAACTTGCGTGTGTCTCCCCTCTTTACTCTCTGGTGCAACATGAGATCATGAATGCCATCAATGTATTCTTTCTTCGTTAAGAGGTGGCTGACTTTCTTGGTAGGATTCTCGTTTATTTCGACCCGGCGTAGCAGGGTCGTACTGTAGTCGTTACCCTGTTCGGTTTGATGATCACCCCACATTGTGAGTAGCTTCGATAGCTCAGCCTTAGCGCGTTGGTCGACCGATTTCTCCACTAGCCAGGAAGCATTGGTACACTCGACAGCGGTTGAAGGGTACAAGTGGATCGGATCTTCGAACTGATCTCGTGAACTCCACGGTGCCTCGGGTCGGCAGGAGTCAAGGGGTCTCGTAAGGTTAGAGGTTACAAGCCCCAAGAGTCGATTGAAGAGCTTGCCTTCCTCGTCGAGCCGTATTACACCATCGAGTAGAGTATACGGCTGCTTTTGCTTTTTGTCTTCCATGATGTTTCGATACGGATGAGCTAAAAATTGCTTTAATCCGGAAAGAGGCAAACGGATAATTCGTAAAACAATTTATCTTAGCGTTTCATCTGTTTATTTTGGGAGGAAAATTTGCGTCATATCAATGATTCCCACCTGACTGCTCTTGCTGCTCCAGCTGTCGTTAACCCCACCTCCAGGCTGACGAGCTTGGCCTCCGGCCGGGTCAGAGGCCTCATGTCGTTTTGCCACAATGATAGGTGATCACACCACGGTGCCACGTATTATGTCTTATGCAGGGTGGGTTCAGCTCAATGTACAAGGCACGAGATGGAGAGGTAACAAGTACAGTACAATGTCACTGAAGAAAGCCCCTGCCCATCGAGTTCCCTGTTTTGACGTCTTTTGTGATGTCGACGCTCAGGGTGAGAGGGGCTCAGTTTGGATTGGGTATCCCTCTCTTCTCTCTTTTCCGTCTTTCCTTTTTGAACTCCCAACCTCACAGGCCATCCGCAACACGATGGCTCATCTTTGCTCTTCTTGAGCAGACCAGTGATGATTCGCTTCCCAACTTCTGGAGGCAGTCCTTCCTGTCGTTCTTTACAAGTAATAGGCCAAGAATCCTTTTTTACAGCTAACCGACGGAGTTGGCGAGTCGACCTCATCGAAGATGGAGGAAAACCGAAGTCCGTGATTATCCAAGACCCTCTCGACTTGGACGAGTATCTCGAACACGACGAAAGCCTCCATACCACGAACATCAGAGACCTCTGCGAGACCGCTGACAATCCAAAGAGGGATGACCGCATACAGCCATACTACAATGCCCTTGCAAAACAATTGGAACTCCCCGCAGTAAGCCCCGCAGCCCAGTCGAACGATTTCACCGACAAGTCAAGAGTATTAGAGGTTCGTGTCTCGGATGCACATGCAAATGGAAGTTACAGTATACATTCTTTGCTGTGGGAGATGTTAGAGCACTATGATACATCAATTCGTGTTGTGCATACGGCCAGAGTTCCGCAAACCCAAGCACCTGGGTCATCGGATAATCCACTATCGAGAAAGCCCTTTCGTATACTGTTAGTAGTATCACGTAGCTGGCAAAACAATCGAGGCTGTTTTGCAGATTTATCACCGACACTAGTCTTTGATACACTGTGCTACCTGTATAAGACACTTTCACAGGACGGCCGTCGCTTCGAGCTCGATGTCGTTAGGCCAGGCACGGTAAGAGGCTTCATGGAGCACCTGGAGAGGGCAAAGGCATATGGTGTGACGTACAATATGGTGCATTTCGATCTGCACGGTCGGATCGCGTGAGTACCCGTCTCTTCCTTCTAATCAATTGCCATGAACCTTATCTGATGCCCGTGCTCAATCAGTGTCGATAACCACGAGCCCGAGCTGTTGTTTGCTCAACCTTACCGCCCAGCACAACCCCACGACGTCGCTCACGATAATATACTCGGCTTCTCTGACTCATATTTCGAAGCTCTCGGAGCCCAGAAGCTCGGAGACATTCTTCAGACGCATGGAATCACGGCTGTAGCACTTAATTCGTGCAACTCAGCCTACACCCAATCGACCCATGCCAACAACCTTTGCCTTACACTCATGAAATACGGTGTCAAGCATGCCACGGGTATGAGCTTTGCTGTTCGTGGTACGGCAGCTAGGCTGTATTTCCAAGGTTTCTATACCTCTTTCTTATTCTCTGGATCTCCTTTTGAAACAGCCGCGGCAGCCGGCAGAGCGGTCCTTCGCAGGCATTGCCCCGATTTCTTGGAGAAAGGCGAGCACGAGCCGAGCACTTTGCCGTCGGTATACAGTTCTTCCGACGCGCCCGCAGAAACAGATGGGCAGCTCACATTGTTCCAAAGGTGTCTCGCCTTTATTCCTTTTTGGGGCAGGCCCGTCATTATACTGTGGGTTTCGGTCTATTGCTTCCCGTTCTTGAAACCTTGGTGGGACGCAACAGACAGAACTATCCAGATTGCAGTCATTCTGGCCAGCGTATGCACTGCGCTTGTCCACAGACACGGCAAAATCAGGTCAAAAGATATTTTGGAGCACCTACAAAAGGCGTCGTCAGGCCCCTGGCAAGGGTTTGTCAGATTGGCTATCGAGGATCGACTCAAGTTTAATCCCAGTTTGTTCATCGAGATGGACTCTTCTCCCATGTCGATCGAGGCGGAGGCCCATCTCGCGTCCACGATCGAGACTTGGAAGATGACAGGCTTCGTGCAGGATGTGATCATAATTGATGGCAAAACCTTGCTTTCGGACTTCTGGGATGACGAATACATGGCAATGGATAAATTGCCATTCCTACAGCAGGTCAAGTATCTCATATACTACTTGTGGTTGCTGGTCACATGCAGGTTGTTGGAACAGCGCCAAAGCAAGCCTTCCCTTGCGCTACCTACGATGCTTGTTTTTACCAACTTCAACCTGTTGTTTCAAGATGGGACGAGAGATGAGGACCTCAAGAGAGCACTTGGGAGAGTTTCCGAGGTGGTGGAGATTGAATCCGAGACGAAAGAGCTATATAAATTATTTATTGGGACAGATCTAGTTCCATGGGAGTCAGGCGGTATAGACCCAGAGGTGCATCCATGGGTGTTGGGAACGAGGCTTTCCGCTTCACACGACTTGGGGATTCACGAGACGACTTGATTCTGTGGGTTCTAAACGTCGTCAACTGACCTTATATATAGACCCGATCTTTTTATAGAGCCAGCGATCATAGACTATGTAATTAATCTCAAGTAATCATTGTTATCATTGTTATCATTATTATTAAGATCGGTGTATGGCTTTGCGATTCTAATGTACTACTAAATGGCTACATTTTCTCGGGGCCTCAATTGTGACAGTAGATCGGCGTCAGTGAGGAAACAACGATCCTGTTAGGTAGATTGCGATTATGGAATGATCCAGCTGGCCGATGACGGCTGAGGGGCGAGCATGAACGCACTGCTCCCCCTTTGGCAGATGGTTGAGGTGGATGAGGCCTCCCACGGAAACGCCACTTTGTGCATCACTGCCTGAATCATACAGATGGTGTGAGCGCAGATGACGTGGCATCTGTCGGTGTGTTGGAATTTGACGTGACAATTCTTGGAAGTTGGCATTTTGGTGGCTATTACGAAGCGCCGTGGCTTGTTGCATTACCGTGCTGAAACAGTAAGCAGAGATATCTGGGCATTCCTAAGTACCGGTACTTGTATATACATCTGCCAAACCTACCCAATCGCATAGATGGCCTCCACCAAACAGAGTCTGCAGGCCTGCTAGACCCCCTGGAGAAGATACGTAGACCCCTCTCTTAGATAGCAATGATGTGAACATTGGTTCGTAGACCTGTTGTATCATTAGTGTTGCAAGGCAACCTGTTCCAATGTATTTTACAAGGCCTGGAACGTGGCCACCTAGAGGATGACATTAAGTGGAAGAATTATGGTGTTATGACGAGGGTGTGGCAGCAGGCAGCGGGCTTCGTTATGGAAGTTACCTCGATGGCGTGCCGAGAAGCACGAGGGGACTCTTATCGCATTCTGTTGTCTTCCGAGTCCCTGCCCTGCATAACGCCCCCAACTAATCTCCACCCCAGCTTGAGGCTGATACAAAAGCCCGCTGGCGCCCGTCTGCATGCTTTTTGAGGCCCCCCATTCTGCCGTGTCTGCCTTGTCCACTTTTCATGGTCTGGAAGGTAAAAGCACACCAATTCTGGCTTCACTTTACCACAAGTCTGTCGCGTACTTCAAACTTCGATGGATTCTTAGTCACCACCCAGTTGCACAGCACGTACCATGGACCCGCTGCATTTTGCCGCAGCAGCTGTTGGAATTACTGCGGTTGCAAGAGCAGCAGCAAAACATTGCACAAAGATCATCAGATATCTGGAATGTCAAAAGCCTCGTTCGTCTGAGGAAAGCTGTATCAATTCTGAAGAAAGATTTTATCTTGTTGAAGAGTCCTATGAAGATGCGGAGTTCGATATCGTGATCATCCATGACATTCGGAATTCACGACCTTCGACGAAGCCAAAGCACGCAGGGGCCGATCAAACAGTCAAATGGTTTCGAGATAATGTGCCGGAAGCTGGGAGTGCCAGAATATTGACATATCACTATGACACTACCCTCAGAACTTCCGAATATCTCACTCGACGCACATTGCTCAACGAAGCGACTCAGCTAAATCGACGCTTGATTCACGCTCGCGCCAATGTGATACACGGAGAAAGACCAATCATATTTGTCGCTCATTCACTGGGCGGCATTCTACTCAAGAATGCCCTGGTCTTCAGCGAAATGTCTGGGAAGCAGGACGAGAGAGACATTCTTCTATCGACTGCTGGGTGTCTGTTTTTCGATACACCACATCATGTATCGCCCATCGCATTGTGCGAATCCATCTGGACCAGGGTGTTACCGAAGTTGAGCCCTTTACAGTCTCAAGACTCGACTTGGCAACGGCCAGAATTCTTCTCCTGGGCTAAAGACTTGGTTTCTCAGACGGGGTGGTTCGACAACATCATAGGCATGATGGCGGTAGAGCCTCAATACATAAAGCTTGGGAATGCGGATGGGAAAGAGATCCATTCTCGGAAAGATGGTGTAATTGTTCAACGACTTGTCATGGTCCTTGACGATGTCAGGAGGATAAGATGTCGACTGAAGGTTACGTTGGCAATCAATTTAGATGGTGGGTACTTCGCATCTGTGGTGAACTTGTCTAACACTTGCCAGCAATTCTTGAGACTCATACTCGCGACATGATATACGAACCTTATGGATGTACGATGCATACGTCTGGATGTACGATGCATACGTCAAAGGATTTATCGGTGGTTTCAAAACAACCAGAACCGCACTCAGTGCGATTAGCGCAGCCTGCCAGGCTCAAACAACTAATCACAAAGTTCAAGCTCCTAGAGAACCATAAACAAATAGAGTCAATACGAGGCTTCGACCCGGTAGAAGGGTTTGTGCAATCCGACTCGATAGATCCTCGTATGGATAATTTTGAATTCCAAGGGAGCAAGAAGATATTTGTGGAAAGTCGCCACTCAAGCAAATGCCAGCTGCTGCTGAGTCTCCTTGAAACTGGAGAAGATGGAACTATTGTTACAAAGATGCGGGCGCAATGGATGAAGCCCACCTGGGACGCAGAAGTTCTATCAAGTCTGCCAAGTGTTCTCGAAGTCTTTCTCCACGCTATAGGACACTGGGTCAAGAGACTATGCCAGAAGGGTGGTCTACGAACGAATAACAGACCACTGAACATGGATGATAAGCCAGTCTGCCTAGAATTGGAAGAAAACCGAAATCTATCGATCCTTCATCTCCCGAGCGCTTCTCTGATCGAGACCTTGACCAGTAACTTGCGTCATGCAACCGATGAAGTGAAGGGATATGAAATTACGCCGAATTGCGGCATTGCTGGAAGGGAAAGGTCGAAAACCCTTCACCAAAGCAATTATACATATTCATGGGATGAAGGGACCTCGAGTTATGTTGAGGACTTAGCGAGCGTCGTGGCTTCGTGGTCATGCAGCCGATACGATGGTGAGCCAAGCATGCTGGATGCTTCTTTCGTAGATGCAAAAAAGAGAAACCTGGTGACTCTCTGTGCAATAAGTCTGGCCGACGAGTTGGGACTCACAATCAGATGTTCTGGAACAGAAATGGGACGTAAACGGTGGAGGTGACGACCCTAGAACAAGTAAGTCAAATGCAGTAACAGCAGACTGTTGATCCACGCCAGTAGATGCAGAAGGTAGAATTCATACAAACAACCAGGGGGGTCTTTTGAATCACATATGTCAACAGCAATTGCTCAGTGAAGCTTAAATTATGGAGAGCTTATTTTGACCTTACCCGTCTCACCATCGATGATGCAAGTTTAACAACATCTGCTCCATCATTCTTTTGCTTTTCACTATTATATTGACGTTGAAGCCTCGGCTCTTTCTAACCTTCTGAGGGCACCAAGACCTTTGAAGATTGCCCTGCCAATTATCTGATCAGCACCAACCCATCCAGGCTCACAGTAGTTGCACGAGTCCTTCCACCACAACGTTTACGGAAGTCCGTTCGAGCTGCGTTCTTGACCGCATAAACCAGTGCGGCAAGTGTTTCTAGAAGTAATGTATTGACTGTAAAGGCGGTGCTTCGTTTGACCGGCTTGCATTAACGGCTTTAACCTAGAGTTATGTCCGTTTCAGTGAGCGCCATCCTTTCCCAGCGATCTCTAAGCACGTAGCCACAACCGGCTCGGTATGAGACTTCATCTTCTCCATCTTCGACCCAAAGAACATTCATAAACTCATAGATCACCTCGTCATTGTAGACCATCAGTGGCGGGTCAAAGCTAGGCTTATAGGCACCTTCTTGCTCACAAACATAATACTGGTCGTCACAAGAAGTCATAGTGCCCGGCCTGTCGACCCACCGCTCATTTTCATCCCAGAGAGGCCTGAATGGCTTTCCGTCATGGTATATGCTTCTGTGAAACACTCTGTCCTCGTAGCTTTCGTTTAAATCTCGACCAGTTGCGCGTCCCTGAGAAATGGCGATGAGTTTCATTTCTTGGCCGTTTTCACGAGTTGAGTGTCCTGTTATCCGAAGTAAACCTGAGAACACACCAGAGTGGTCCTGGATAACAACCACTTTTGGCGAATGGCCCAATGGCTTTTCTCTGAGCACTGGATTAGCTGCAGCGCTAACGAATGCTGAACCAAAAAGCATCAATCTTTCAGGAATTCCCAGTGCAAGCGTGGCCGCAGAAAAGAAATGTGCACTCGAGACTCGGGCTGTTATCAGATTCGACTGCGAAGACGAAGCTTTTGATCTTTCGCTCAAAACTTCCTCATATTTACCCTCTGAGCCGACAGATTTCCAGGTAACAAGATTCTGCAGCGTTCGGGGGTTTCTTTTGACCTCTTGGTCCAAAGGTTGACCTGGGCTGAAGGCTTTCAGGAGGCTTGTGGGGTCAATGAAGCATTGCCAGCCACACCACGCCCATGAAGGCAGGGAGGGTCGACGGGCCGACGAAACTCCCCATGGAGGTCTTTTCAGTGGCTGCCAAAGCAGGGCATGGTCCAAGTAAACTCTGGGGAGACCAAATATAAAGCCTCCGGGAAATGCTGGTTCAAGCTTGTTCAGGATTCCCAAACATGCAGACAGACCGTCCTCCTGAAATGAGAGGTCACGTCCGTTGTAAGGACATATTATATCTCTGTATAACTCGAAGTCAGGGTGTGTCGGAGTGCCGAGAGTTCTGAGAATCCTCGAGTGTTGCGCTGCTGCAAGTGACGCGACTGATGACTGGTCATGATGATATGTTTGGAGAGAAACTTGATCCCAGATCGATGTCTCACATTGCCAAAAGATTTCATCCTCGAGGAAGAAGACAACCCGTTTGCTGAGGATGTATTCTTGGTAGGTCCATGCCCTTTTAGCCCATCTTGAAAATCTCAACTTTTGGTAAAGGCTTCTGATTCTTGGAATGATCCCCGTATTGTCTCTGCTCGGTACATCTCTTTCATCATAGATTGTAGCAGCAACGATGGTCAAATATGCGCCAGAGTAAATATGATCCATGCGCATGCATTCCGATTCCTTCTGCGGACCATCCTGAACAATGCAGAGCCTATCCACCCATAGCCACCGTTCTCCGAGGAGAGACGTCAATTCCATTGCATCCTTGATGACATCGGGTAACTTCGATACCTCTTTGCGAAGGGTATCCGGTGATTTCATCTCATCGATATTGCTACTGGTTAGTTGCAGGGGCTCCACATCCTTGGGCAGGCCCTTGACATCGAACCAAGTATAGCTGAGAGCAATGTATCTTCCTTGCACGTTTCCCTGTACGATACATAGATCATGAACATCGATCAACCAAGAAGGCCTGGCTGACTGTGTGTTCAACGCATCCTTGCACGTGGCATGGCAGTTGTCGCAAACGGACATCCATTCTTTGAGTGATGTAACGATTCCGTCGATATAGCTCATGCTGTGTGAGATGCTGGCTCAAGGTTAGAAGTGCTGTTGTCTGAAAGTCTAGATCATGAATGGTCCTCTTCGAGTCGACGTTGCTTGGCAGTACCATGATCTGCCAATCAGGTGCTGACACAAATTCAGTGAGGGGTAACCTGATCCTGGATATAAGATTACTCCGGCAGGGGAAAAGACTAGAATCGATATTGGTACTCAAGACAACCTACTTTTACATATGAACTAACTAGCGACAGATAAACGAAGCCACTCATCTATCCCTGTGAGTGACCGTCTTGGCAGCCCTCTATACGCTTTACCATCGTACGTCTCACTCAGTGCGTGTCTCAACATCTTTGCTTTCCTCACCAATATCCTACTCGCGCCAGCTGGATTATTACCTTCCACAAATTCCGTTGCCTTATCCTCCGCCTCCCGTCTTCTCCGTCGCACATCATCACTCTCCTTCTTTTCAACCAGACAAAGCTTACATCGACACTCAAAATCCCAAGTTCTTTTGATAGCTGCCTTTCTGAGTTCATAGTCGCTTGACTCATCGTACGCATGAGTAATCTCCTCGCCAGCTGCAATTCTTCTCGTAGCCCGGAAGAGAATAAGATCACCGATGAAGTTCTTCTTCGCGTGTGAGATGCATGAGTGGTTGATGTAGGATGCTCGGATCCATAGACCCGTGCTCGCATTACTGATGTCTTCGTCCTCAGCTTGTTGACCGGGTCCAAATGCATTGCGCTGGATGATGTCGTGAATTTGGAAGGTATCGATCACAGGAACGTCGTCGAGTTTTCGAAGCTTCTTTCCCATGCCTTTGTAGTCGCCATGAAGATCTAAGACTTTTTCAACTTGTGATGGGTTACTGAGTAACTTCTGCACAACAGCTTTGTGCAAGCCCGCTGGAAAGACTTTGATAGCAGCTTGCTCTCGAGTATCGCATACCAACGCACTGAATGTATCAGGCTCGTGGCTCCACGCAACGCAAAAGGCTTTCTCGCACATGATTATCTCATTTGGCTGTATATCCCTCGTAGCAAAAAGTCCACGACCAGCGCCAGGACTAGATTTGACTTCAGTCAGGCCGTCAAACGATGCAGTATCAGGTCGACCTCCGGTCTTCGTCAGTGAGCCGACGATTCTACCCATGTTGTAAACTCCTTCAGTTGCCTCTCTTAGTCTAACATCGACTCTTCTGAGGTGAAGCCTGACATGCTGGTCGTCGGGCTGCAGTCTCTCCTGGTCTTCAAAGTATTTCCTGGCTTCGAGATATTTCCATTGACCATAAGCCGCCAGCCCGGCACGATTGTAAGCTTTCGCATCGAGCTCATCGTTGGCTTTGTTAGAAATGGAAAATAGGGCATCAGAATTTGCCTCGTCAAACCGCTGTAGTTGAAGGTTGACGTAAGATCGATTTCGATACAGGTCATCACGTAAGGTCCTGTCTTCCTCAACATCGTGTAGTAGTTCGATGCCCTTAGTGTAGTAGAAAAGTGCTCGAGCGAGATCCTTTTTCCTCAACAGAGCGTTGTTACCCTTCTGCTTATAAGCTTCAGGCGAGGGAGGATCGTGTGATGAAGTGTCGTTATGTTCTTGTCGCCACGACTCGGGGTGCTCGCTGATCTGTGTCATAATGAGATCTGATGGATGATCAACTCGGATGGTGGGTTCTCCATTGGTGTTGAGAGTGTAGTAAGGTTCCTTCACGATGAGCTCTGAGGCGGTGTCCAAGATATCTTGCCCATGTTGGGATTTATGAAGAAACATCTCAAGCCGTTCGACGTCGTCTGAGCTGTCCTGTACGACCGCCCATGATGATGCTCCCAGAATGGCAACAGGTGAAACGCGTCGTAAGAGGAGGAAATAACCTCTATGATGTGTTTCCATTCGCAGGTCAAGGAGCTTCATCGGTGCGAGACTCTCGAGCCTTTCTGTGCAAGGCAGATAAGGACTCCCCATCCCGTATGCCGGCATTGTGTCTTTGCTCTTATTTGGTGCACCGAAGCCGAACGCCGCAGACGAAAGGTCTTGCATGAGAGATGTTGAGACTGCCTGCTCGACTAGAGCTTTGGCATCCTGAACTTGTCTTGGCAGACCTTTCTGTTCTTCTCGCTGCTTGATTCTGTCTTGGATAGTCGTCTGGATCCGAGCTGATTCTTCGGGGGACATGAAGAGAGTGTCGGAAGCCATGGCCAAGAACAGATAGTTATGGTCGATATGGTGATCAACGCGGCTATTTCATGACAATATCATGGATCAAGGGCAGGATCTTATACATGTCCGTCCCGTTCAAACTGGCTATATCGGCAGAGGGAAGGAACAGGCTAATCCCTCTAAAGTATCTACACTAAATCCTTAAGACCGGTCCTACCAGTTAATACAACCGTTGCATTGATCCGGGGCTCATTTTAATGAGAAATAATCCATAATAGCAATCTTATCGCCGGGTTTGTTTGCTATGATCCATCTTGTCCCTCCGATCTCACAAAGACTAGGACCAATGTGGCGCTCCCAAATCCGAGGTGACCACTGATGGCGCTCTAAGCTGGTCGATTATTCTTCGCTGTAACGTCCACTAGCAGCCCTGGAGGATTGTGACTCAGTGGGCAAGAGCCAACCAATTACATGGTTCCTTTTCCGAACACACCAATAAGATGATCTCAACACTTCCACATCTGACTGGCAGAATGACGCATACAGAATTTATTAGAAGCCTCTCGTAGGATGACGAGGGTTGATGGTACCCTTTCCCCTAGTCACAGGTAGGGTACACCAGATAACAAAAGTTTAAATTCTTCCTATAGCAGCCCGACAGCTCTGGGCCGTCTCTTCGTCCTTGCTCCAGCCTCTGTGTGATCTGACACTTTTAGTCCTCCACTATCGCCGTCAGTCTGATAGGGAACAACTTGTGAAGCCGACCGGCCTTTTTCTGTAACCGGTCCTTCAGTCATGTAAGGCCTGATAGAGTGCTTATTCATCACTATCGGGATACATGAGGCTCCCAACAATGGCCCTAGCCTCTTCGCAGTCTTCAGCATTGTAGAATTTTAGGCCAAACGTGATCATGAATGTTATCGGGTCACTATAATGCTTCTTGATGAACTTCAGTTGCTCAGCGTCAAAGTAAGATGCAGCTAGGTGTACCTCCGGATGGTAGTCGTTAGGATCGTCCAGACCAAAATCGCTTTCATCGCTGTCGTCGTCGTCGTCACTGCCGGCCATGATGGCCCGGAGGATACTACGACCCTCTTCACGATCGTCTTCCTTATTGATGTTGAGACCGTGGCTCATCAGAAATTTGAACTCGGTGCCCCAGTGATCCTTGAGCCACTGCTTTTCCTCGGTCGTAAGAGGGCCTACCTCCGCCTGCTGCAAAGCTTTGCTAGCGCAGTGATCCTCCCATTTCTCCCGCTCGCTGTCGGCCCATCGCACGTTGATCACGTACATTTTGGAAATCTCAAATGGAGCAGGGCCAACCCGAGGCCCGATCGGTGGACCGCTCAACCTCACCTGAAAGAGTTTGAGGCGGGGGTCAAAATAGGCAGCGTTCCTACCGTGTTTATCTTTAATGGTGCCTTTCGTATCTTTATCGTCGGGGCCCGTGTGGACGGTGTATTCGTCTAGAATCGGATTTCCAATAACATTGCAAATGAGTGTGGGGACATGAAGGACGTTGCGCAGTCGGAGGATACCGTGAGATCGTCGACCGGTAGCGCTGGGGCTCCGTTTGACGGGGAGTTCGACCGTGCCGATCCCCACAACGGGCGTACGGGTCTCCCCCGCCATGGAGCCGACAATGGAGTCAAAGGGTGTGTAATCGGCGCCGAACCATGTCCGATCTTTGGCGGCACTAAAGTCCGATTAGATGACAACGAAAGCCCCGTTTCGGCTTCGTACGTACTGGATGTTGGAATTGTTGGACCAAATCCATGAAGAGCATGGAAGAGATTCAGCCATGTTGCTGGTTCGTTGCTTCGCGCGTTGATGATACGCTCTAAATTGGCAAACGTATGGCGATTGCAGGACAAAAAGAGGAAATCTAGGCAGCCTAGCGGATGAGTGGTGTGAATTGACTAGACCGGCCGAGGGAAAGTATTCTAGTGGATCGTAAGCAATGGTGGAAGGTCGCAAGGTTTTGAACCAACAACAGCGGAGGCATTCGGATGGGGTTGTTCCGGACCAACAAGAGGTGCGGCTGCGCTTCCAAATCAGGTG
This sequence comes from Fusarium sp. MBC 364, assembly GCA_030777805.1. Taxonomy (NCBI): domain Eukaryota; kingdom Fungi; phylum Ascomycota; class Sordariomycetes; order Hypocreales; family Nectriaceae; genus Fusarium; species Fusarium sp. MBC 364. The sequence goes on from JAPFSC010000153.1 coordinate 53,033, forward strand.
ATTGCTTTATGCCAGGGATTCCAGAGCTTAAGAGACCCTTTCATACCGAATAGAACATTATTTCATCTATCTAAAAAGTAGCAAGAGACGTCATCATTCATTTGTATACTCTAACCGTTTATCAAGAAGGTCCCTTCAATGTATAGCTATCAGTAAAAGTCTCGTCCCTCCAAGCGTCCTCAGAATTCTCCGAAACTCGTGAAGTAGGAAGCATGATAGCTCGATCAAGGGCATAAGGAAGACCTCGATGACGTCCACGGATCATCATGAAACAGATGACAACTTTACCAAAGACTCCAAACATGCCACACAGTGAGGTGGCCACGGTTGGGTAGCCGAGACTTAGACCAACATTACCACTGGAGACGTGTTATTGAATATCAAGATAAACATGTCGCATGAGAACTTACTAGGCAGACGTTACTTCAAAAAGAATGGCGAACACAGAAAAGGCCTGGGACAAGGTCAGTATACATTAGAAAGAGGTTTTAACACCGCAACTTACAGGGTCCTTCACATCTGCAATTCTTCTCGACTCCGCAATGCAGATACAAAACGTGCCCAGGAAGATATACCACAGATCGAAGCCGAGCTGGTTCTTCATATGCGTCATAAGATACGACTTGCTGTTCTGCTCATTCAACGACTCCTCATGTTCCCAAAGTCCAAGCGACTTCTCCTCGTACGCATTCGACGCACGGATGCTAATCGCGATGGGGAAAACGGCTATGTACATCATCACAAGTAAACTCAACTGCACAGCAGGATTGACGTTGGCGAGGTTAAATGTTGCTGTACCGGTGTGACGCGCTGAAGCAGCTTGGAAAATGGCCGCAGGGATACGTGCGGAGAGGGGCAAGGAAGATACCTCTGGGTTGTTCAGATCAAGGAGGATGATGAGAAGAACATCAACGAAATTGAGGGCGAAGATAATACTGAATAGAATCCAGGTTGGGCCACTGGGAAAGAGAAGAGTGTAACATCGGCCAGGATGGTTCAGTAGAAACGTGAGGGATTCCTGGGTTTTGGAGTGCTTGGGTGTTATTTTGGACATGATCCAGATCGTCAAACGAAGGAAGACGGGGTAGAGAGTGTTTCCGGCAAAGGCTAGGAAACTCATCAGGATCATTGGCCACTTCGCGTCGCGGAAGGAGATCATTGAGTCGGGTGTTAGGGTGAAGCCAAGATTACTCAACATGGTTTGGGAAGAGTAGAAGCCCCTGGCAGAAGTCAGCATGTGTTTGTTTATGAAACGCGTAGATACCTACCACCACGTTTTATCCTGGCCGGCAGTGGCTAGAACATCAGTATACTTGGAATTCGCAGTATGAATCCAACCGACGAGACAGATAGCTCCAAAAATATGAAGACCAAAGAAGTAAGATGTCACAATTTTGAGAAGCAACTTCAACGTCCTGTACTCGATACCGCCAAGTACCTCCCGGTCATGCTCGGTCAGGTTCTTGAACTGGGAATTTCTTCCAATAGTAGCCTGACGCGATAGGAAAGGGATCTCGGGCTGTTGCTTTTGTTGCGAGGTTGAGTTTACGGATCGAGGATGCGGTGTTGTTTGGGAGCCGAGGATTAGGAGGGATGCTGCTACGTTGGCGACGCGGTCGATGGATTTGGAGGCGGTGATTTGAAGATCGTCGTTGCTTAGACGGCGGCGACGACGCATGGACGTGCTGGCGGCGGAGGTTGTGCTTGGAACGGGCTTGATTCTGTCTTCTGGAAGAAGTTAGCGAGGGAAAGCAAGATTTGGGAGGGGGCTTACCGTCGTCAGAGTCTTCGTAGTGGCCATCATCATGGGCCTTTGCGACGATGGGTTGTCCTAAGATTGTTAACCAGGATGACATGAAGCAGGTGAGCGATGCATCTTACCATGTTCACGAGCACGAGGACCTGGGATGTATAACGTGGTGTTTCCTGTATGTGCTTCGGAAGAGGGATCGAAGGAGATAGTTGTAGTGCGCGCAACTGGTCTCTGCACTTCTCTATTCTCTGCCGTCTTGTCTGCTTCTTGGGCAGGAATACTGGGATCGATGGTGGATTTGCCAGTGGTATCAGTCTTGAGCTTGGATTCATCGTAGGGATCTTCAACATCCTCGCTTCGGCGATCGAGCATCTGCGGTGCTATATACTCATTAGCCCTCTTCGTCAGCGAAAGACAGATAGCTACGTACCAAGACGCTTCAGGTGTCTCTTGAACCAATAAAGACGCACAACAACAACAACAATGTTGATGAAACCGAGGTTAGTAAGAATAGGAATGAAGTAAATGTAAAGCTGCTGATACGTCTTCAGCGCCTTGACATCGATGCTACAAACACACCATCAGTAACTTTAAGCTTCAGCGGATAATCGGCAACAGACGTGTTCAATCCAGATTCAGTCGACGCACTGGCTCCAAAGAACCACGCGTCAATAGCATCCATGTTTCCATAAGGATACAGAATTGGCAGGGCTAGCAAGCCCATGAGGATGATGTACGCATCTACACCGCCCCATCCATTAGCAATCACATGTCGCTCGTATCGCGAAGTAGCTTACAATGCAAAGTGAGAAAGTTTATAGGAGGGCGATACATGTTGGCGACTTTTGACAAATGTGAAAACAGAGTTGAGGAGTACGGATTGACGGCACGAGATGAGAAGGTGCAGGAAGGGAAAGGGCCTTTTGTTTTTGGCCTGAGCAATTTATTTTTCCCGCGTACACTTTCATCGGATTGCTTCATTTGTACAGTCCAGCTAACACAGCCTGTTTAGCTAACTAGATTTGACCTCGCCCTCGTGGGGTGTTTCATTTCATTGATGACTCGTCTAGGGAGGATACTTGCTCCCGAGTAACATTTAGGTGAGAGTAGAAGTGCCTGGAAGTGAGACCCTGCTTTTTGGCAAAGTTACGAATGGACCGATGGTTGTCGAGGGGGCTCAGATGACCGCTGCGGGAGTCCAGGGAAGATCGGAGTCAAAAAAGCTTGATTCTGTTAGCGCGAGGGAACATGGCTGAAGTGGGGGGATGGGAACAGGCTACTGTATCAGAACCATCTCAATGCCTTCATCAGGCTCCTCAATCCGAACTCAATCGTGCGTGTTCTCCAGTTGAGAATTTGGTCTTGAAGCGACTTCTCTCAGTAGCTTCAGAGTCGCGGTTGCCTCAGTGTTTCTTATTCTTGTGCTTAACCTGTAACAAGGGACTGGGAGTCGTGAGATGGTACTTGTTGAGGCCTCCATGAGGCATTTTCAGCTGTAATGCCATTGGGTTTAAACTGACATTTTAAGCATGTGCTCAGTAGCATTGTGACCAATTTCTTTGTCTCTTGTGAGCTCCACCCCGCTCTTTCAACGCATGCAGCCAGGTCTGGATCTTGAATCCCCTGGATGTTTCCCCTTTCCTCTTCCGGTGCTTATATCCGTATCCAATCCACCGCGCACAGGGCTAGCCAAGTATTTTGCCCGATCAATTGTCTGTCTTGGCTAATGTAGCTGAACTAGGGGTTTGTTAACTCAATCGAGGTGTCTTAGTTTCATCTTGCCCTAGTTTATGGTTTGTGTCTGTGTGTTGCTGGGATGTTGCGATTTGAGAACTTGCTGTAGACTACCTTTGTCCGCCCATGTTGGCTACTACCCGAGAATGCAGGTAAAAGATCAAATATCTCACAAGAATTTATGGGTGGACTACGCTTTTCGCGTTTTGATTTCGTAATCGCTCAATTGGTATCGGCCGTCTTGAAATGAACGGGTGACGCCGATATCAGAGAACTCTGGTGCGCAACTTCAGCGAGTCATGGAGCTGAGGTTCGCGGCCGCTCAAAATTCATCAGCGCACACGCTTATGACCAGAATTGGCTAAAACGCCAGGGTGTGGTTACGTTACTGGTTAACACGTTCAAACCTATTTGATCGGCAATGCAGAGTCATGGCGTACACCTCGATTGCTGGAGAGTCGATCAGATAAGGTTTTTGTAGATATTTACACTTTTCAAAGGGCATTATGACTCCTTTGCCCATCTGGAGAGTCAAAGAAAAAAAATAGTGTCGTGGCAGGACAAGCATGTAACATCGTTACGGATATAATGGGTGATTGAATAGTGATGTAAGATAAAGTCTCAACGAACGAAGCACTATTTATATTTCATGATACCCTGCACCATTCACGTTAAAACGTAAGCGACCGTTTCCCTCCCGCTTGTATATCATCGCACCACAGATTTCCATCATTCGAAAGTTTAGGTAGCCTCTGCCTTGCGAGCATAGACGTATCGGACGGTCATGTAGGCATGAACCTTGCGGTTGCGAAGGAACTTGCGCATCTCCATGAGGAAGACTTGGTACTCATCGTCGGGCCACTGGAGGATGGTCTTCCAGAGGAGAAGAGTGTAGCCTAGCCATGTTGGTGAGTGTGATTGTGTTTGGAAAGAGGAAGTCTTACCTTCGAGATCGTTCTCGAGAGTGGCGCGGACAAAGTTTCCGACTTCGCGGAGTTCGGGATCCTTGGGCCATCCACCAATGGGGAACTACACAGGTCAGCAACAGATCTCGGAATTCACATTTGAACGAGCTCACCTTGTACTCAATGCTCTTGATATCCGTGAAACCAGCCTCGTGGATACCCTTCTCTTGCAACTCGTCCTCCTGTACAAAGAAGGAGTTTCCAAGCAACTTTCCACCCTCGGTGAACAGCTTAGCCCAGAGCTTCAGAACATCAAGGTCGTCAGTGGTTCCGTCGTCACTTCGGATGTGCACATCGGCTTCAGCAGATTGAATCCAGCCGTCTTTTGCACAGCAACGGTAGGCCTCCTTGAACAGAGACGTCCAGTCCTTGATGGCGCCAAACAGGTAACGGATGTGGATGAAGTCGAAGGTGTTGTCGTCCCATGTCCAGCGGAGGGTGGCGTCGTCGATCTCGAACTTGACATTCGGGGGGACCCAACTAGTGATGTGAGTTGAGGTTGAAAGTATGGAGGAAGGAACTTACGTAGGCTGGATGGGGGAGAGGTCGGAGCCGATTACCTCAGCTTCGGGGTACTCATCTGCGAAGTCGCTATAAGAGGTAAGTATATGAGTGAGGAGTATAAGACAACAAGCTTACATGGCCCAGATACCTATGATCGTTAGCTAAGTCATCATCAACTTCGCGGAAAACTTACCAGTTCCAGTACCGACATCAAGTACTTTCTATTGAAAGGTGAGAAACACACCACATGACCCTTGATGCATGCACATACCTGCACATTATCCTTAACAGGCGCAAGGAACAACTTTCCACCCAACAGCAGCGTCAAAGCCTGATGACTACCCAACGTCAGCATGACCTCACTCACATCCCTTCGTCTCTACTCACTTGATATCAATCGACGCAGACTGCTGCTCGTCATTAGGAGTAAAGTACTCAGTAGGGTGTCGATCACTATGGAAAGTACGACCCTGAATAGTGCGGTACTCAAGAATGCTGCTCGTAATAGAAGCAGTGGAGCTCGCGCTACAAGAGTAAGCGAAAGCGACGGACGAAAAGGGAAAAGAAAAGTCTTACGCGTCATCACCAACAGCAGAATCAGCATCAGTCTCATCGCCGTCCTAATACAGTCCGTCAGTCAGTTGTCTACGCTGCATCATATCATGTCACAGTAAACTCACCTGTGGATCAGCAGCGGGAACTAACTCTGGCTGCGGCGCCGGAGCCGACTCGACGGCCGACGCTAGATCGGACCGAGCCGCAGGAGCTTCAGCGGAAGATGTAGTCATATTGGCTCTTCCACAGTGTGTTGTTACTCTCCCTGCTTGGAAGGATTTTTGTTGGTGACGGGGGAAATTGACGCAAACCAACAGATCTCGAAAGGGGATTTTCTTGCGTGAGGGGGAAAACTGGACAAGGGGGAGGGAAAAAGAGGCTCGGGAGTGTTGGATAAAGAACTGCTGCTTGTGGGGGGCTTTAGGACGGATCTGGTTTGGTGAGGGGGGCCATTAACCAATTGGGCCGGAAAGAATGTTACACTCGCTTGACGTGTCACTCGGGGTAGCGGAAAAGAAGACTTTGTTGGTGGAGCAAGCATCATATACTCGCCACCCAACCCCCAGGTCGGCCCATTGAGTGACTGATTTATTTCTTCAAATTCATTCTCCCATGTCACGCTTTCTGTTACCAACAAAGTGGCAGCATATAACGGGCGCCAAATATGGGTCTAGACTCTCATGCTTAAACTTGCTTATTACCGAGGAATTGGTTGACACTCCACGCAGCCCATGTTGGTCTGGCCTCGTCAATATGTGAACAATCAGCCGTCGAGAGCCATGGAAGGCAACACAACTTGGTCACATTATGCTACCTGGAGCACTTGGTCGCCAAGATCAAGAGAAATAGCGGCTGAAAGCATCCGAGACGAAATAATTTGTTACATTGTGTTGACATCTATCCTGGTAAGAGGACGAGGTTGAAGTCAGAGAATCATCCCTTAACGCTCAGGGTATTATAATAAAGTAGCCTACGTGCTAGTCTAGGCTGGCGTAAAGCGACCGAATTGTTTCGTCTCTTTTGCTTTCAGGGCCCAATTCTTCTAAGGAGCCTGGTCACTAACGTCGAATTTATAGGTCGGCAATGATCGCTGTATTCCATTTATTGTAACTATAGACGTTTAATTATGATCTAGCGTATTACGAAGCTGAACCATCGAATTGATCAGCGCTTGGTTCCCATCTAGTCGGGCAAGCCGGGCCATGCAGTCGAACACCAAACAATCGCGCACACGGAAATCCAAACCCAGACATAATCTCGTCGATATCGATATTAGTGTTGCCGGCTTGTCTGCGTTGGTCAAGTGCATCTTGAATGCGACGGAGGCACTGGCCCCAGAGATGATGAGTGTACCAGTACCGACGTTGAAGAGTCTCGATGAGTTTCAGTAAAATTGGGTGGTCCAGGCTGACAAGCATCTTGATAATGCTGCCCTTGGGCGAATTGGATGTAGATTGTGATGATGATGATGAAATGTTCAGATTCTTGCTGGGTGGTCGAGGTTGATCAATGGAGAAGGCACAGTTGGCACCTGCCCAGCAGCAAACACAACAGATGAAGTGTCATCTAAGATTCAGGCCACTGAAATAAAATATCCTGAGTAATGGCCTAAGCTAGCACAATGCAACTGAATTATTTTGTCTCTTACGCTCCTGCCGGTCGATTGCCATACCCAGTCCAGCCTTGACATGTTCCTCTCCACAGTCACATCCTACTCAGCCTTCTGCCCCATCCAGAAATAGTAATTTTCATAAGCGTGATAATTCACATTCTGCAAATCCTTTCGCGCAGCAGCCAAAAAGACTTCAATTTCCTCTGGACCCATGACTTTGCGCAACGGCTTGGCTGCCATGGCGCCGAACATGTCACTGACGGCAGTCTTGAGGTAAAGACCGATGAGACGAAGCTTCTTGTCCTGAACCATGTTTTAGTTTGAAAGAAACAAAAGATGGGGGAGGGTGTCTACCTTTGCCCATGTTCCAATGGGGACTTTGAGGACTTTGCAGGTGACATTCACAAAACCAGCTTTCTCAAGAGGTTCACGCAAATTCTCACCAGCGCGGAACTTCATCCCGAAAGAAGCGACAGCTTCGGTGGCCGTGTCGAAGAACTTGGCTAGTGGTGCGTCTTTGGGGAGGGATTCATCGTCGCAGTTGGCGCGGGCGTCTAGTTCTTGGATTTCGATCCAAGCGCCAGGCTTCATATGTCTGTGCTTCGTCAGTATGATAATTGACCAGGAGAGTCTTGGGAGGTGTACTCGTAAGCTTGACGAAGAACCTTAACTTCGTCCTTCAACCAAGGACTGATGCAGCGCATGTGCACAAAGTCAAAGTCGTCGCCGTGCATCCATTCGTCTTCGATGTCGTCGACTAGGAACTTCAGGTTTGGGGGGACCCAGGATGGTTGGATAGGGGAGAGGTCCACGCCTACTACGGAAGCGCTGGGGAACTTGTCGGCGACTGCATGTATCAGAAAGTGGCTCTCGGACGAGATCTGGAGGACTCACCGTCGATAGCCCAGATCCCTGTTCCAGTGGCCAGGTCGATTATCTTTTGAGGGTTTTCGACGATAGGTGAGAAGAATAGGTTACCACTGAGGATGTTAGACTGAACATGCTACAGATTGGGAATGAATTCTTACTCGGTAAGCTCCAGCATCATGGCATGCTTCATGTCATCACGATTCTGCTCAGCATCATCATTCGGAATGGGATATCTACCAAATCAGCACCCCAATCATCATTCCAAGAGCCTACTCACGTTCCATGACGGTACTGATGATACTTTTACACAGTCAGCTCATTATCACCATATTTGATCGCAATTATGTACTCACGCGTCGTCCATTCTCAAAAGCATGCTGATAAATACTCGTGTTCAAACTCGTCGAACTAGAAGACAAAGTCGTCGAATCAAAATCCGACGACTCAAACTCATGTTCCTCCTCAGCATGCTGCTCCACCGTAATCGGCTCGATAGGATCCTGCGTCGTGGTCGCCATCGTCAGTAGCGTTGTTGTTGAAGATCGGTCTGCGCTATCTTCTCCACTTCGGAAAAAAATGACTCAAGTTTCGGTAGCATCGGAAATAAACATTCACAATTGGAGGTGTCGGTCCGAGGCATGTGATTATTCATAATTGTTAAGGAATGGAATGTAATGTTTATTAAGGAACGTATCGCGTTAACTTCATCACCCATATTATCTATCCTCTACTCTAGATTTTCTAGGTATCTCGACAAAAGAAAAACAGAACAAATGAAAAGACATTATGCGTATTCAATCTTGAATTCCATGCTTTGACCGGGTACACATTTTGTTCCAGGCGCGACGGCCATGCTAACTGACCACATACCAGATGCGCAGCGCTGGAATGCTGTACCGGTTTTGACACAGTTCCAGTATCCTTCAGGTGTGCATGGTGTTCCAGGCGTGATTAGACCCCGGGCGGGCTTGGTAGGTGCAGGAGGAATGGCAGTTGTTTTAGTTGAGCGAGTGGTTGATTTGAGGGTTGTCTTCTTGGTGGTTGTAGGAGTAGGGACAGTAATGAAGACACCGCCAGGCCTAGAGACAGTCAGTATGAATCATCCAATTAAGGACAGTGCACTTACGGTTTGGTGGCAGTCTTGGTGGGAACCTTAGTAGTGGTCTTCTTCGTAGGAACAGCAACTCCAGAACCAGCTGGACACTGACCGACCGGCGGACCAGTATTGCGTGAGTTCAAAGAGACATCAGGTCCAGGGTTAGGAAACATAAGATCAACCCCCTCTGAGGTACTACATCCTCTGCCAATATTGGCAGCGAACATAGCAGGGCGCTTGCCCATTGGCGTCTTGGGGGTACCGGACCTGGCCTTGACCTTGATAGCAGCACAGTTCATGTACATCTCGCGATTACCAATCTTGTTAAACCAAGACCAAGCGAAGATCGCAGTACCACCAGGCGTATCAATAGGAAGAGTAAACTTGAACTTGGAAGTGGGAGCGATGGGACAGTTGCCGATCCAAGATTGAATAGCAATCCAGGAACTGCCACCATCGAAAGAGAGTGAGGCTTGGCAGCTTCCACCAGAGTGATCTGCGCCGCCTTGGATCTCGATGTTGTAAGATTTACCTGCTGTCCAGGAAACCGTTGGTGCACCAGCTGGGGTGCCGAAAAGAGTGTGGTAGCCCTTGCAGGGAAAGTTGCTTCCACTGCCAGAGAGGGGAGATGTCATGCTGTAGTCGATGTCGCCGTTGGCGTAGGGGTTCTTCTTGCTCTTGAAGGGAGCTGGGTATATCATTTCCATGTGAGCTTGGGCTAGACCTGCTAGACCCATGACTGTAGCGAGAGCGGTATAGAGCTTCATGGTGAAAGAAAATGTTGCGTGTTTGTAAAGAGATAAGAAGGAGATGAACAAAAGAGAGCCTTGTAGGCTATGTGAGATGAGGAATAGAAGTGAGTGACGAGAATTAATGGTTGGTGTTGAGGCTTTCAATATGTTTTATACATTTCTAAGACCCTCATGTTGAGTCTGACGTGCCAAGGGAATAAGGTGCTTCTCGACTTAGACAGGATTGTGGATGTGATCTAGTGTCCGGGCTAGACCAGGCACCTGGGAGGGACAGAGGCCAGAAACGGTGTCCAGCCTCAACGACGGCCGGAAAAGATGTCAGAGGTTCAGTCACTCGTCACAGGCTGACTACGAAACTTGAAAAAACCCTGAAGAAAACTTGACAAAAACTTGTTACAGAGTGGTCATGAGTTTTGGTTGTGAGACATCTCGTTCACGACAATGGCTGGCGTCTGCGATGAGAGCGGGAACTTGAGATGTTGATGCACGGGACGATGAAATATTGACGCACGGGATGATATCAGGGAGGCTGGAATAGGGGTCAAGCTCGGTAGTTGAGTTCTCACAAGGTCTTTGTCTGCCTTGTCAAACTTGTTTCTTGGTATCTTGTGAGCTGAGACTCCATTCACCCAGCTGGCTGGATTTAAGACATTCGTCAGCGACAGTGTCTGTCAAGGCTGGGACATCGGGCATGACCGTGGACCCTGTCATAATTTTAAAGATGGCCAAGAAACATGTCATCATCAATTGGGATTCAGGTCAGGTTCTAGGGTAAGGCGTTGTTGTGAATTATTGTCGTCGTGGTCAAGGTTGACGATGGTGATGATACCAGCTGTTCCAATGAAGTGTAAAATCATATCAACAACAGTAGAACCAATATTAATTTTCTGACTGCGACATGGGTTTTGCACGTACCCACGCTTTTTTGTGCTTTCTCGACGATGGCTTTCTTCGTGAACAATGAATTGACTCGATCGCCGTTAACCGTTAAGCCATCCAAGCTCTCCTCTGCACGAACCAGCGCCACACGTTACAGGAAGAAACTTCAATGCAAGGGTATCTGTCCCTGACAATCGCATTCCTCAGTTACCGGTTTTTAGCAAGGATCGGAATTTTATTGTGGCTGGGCAGGGGCTTTTGCGCGTACGACTGGAATGCTCCAGGGTAAAACATGTCTGATCACCACTGCTTTCGGCCATGCCACGGTGGGAATGGTTCTAGACGTGAGGCATTATCATTGTCATTGTCATTTTCCATTTCAAGAGGAAGTCCAATTGAGTCGAGAATATTTGAGACGGGAATTTGATCATGTGAAGTTGAGTTCTTTTAATAGAAGTTTGGCTGGTTCCGGTGTTGATCGGCAGGGCCCGCTTTCGGGAATACAGACGATCAACGGGCTTTGAGTTTGAGTCGCTCGCCAGTTATGGCTGTAAGCAATTGAACTTTATCCTTTCACAAACAATGATCAGAACCAAAGGCAGAGCTCGTATTCTGCGTCAGCAAATGTAACAGCAATATCCAATATCTCGTCGCCTCACTGCATATCTCTAAGCATGTATCTCTATTATATAAGATTCCCGACCCACGGCATCTTCGGCAAATGGAAGACGTCACTGTAGGTCCAATCCATGGATCCTCTCCGAAGCACTCAATTGGTAAGCTGCAATATTGCTTGTAAACAAGTTACTAACAGTTACATCGCTTGAATAAAACCCGTTTGTCCACCATTAAAATAGCCATGTCGGTGTATATGTGGGTTCCGTCGTTAGTCGGTGACGACTTTATCATGATTTCTTGGCGTCATCTTGATCAGCATGGGGTTGTATCTACAATACTGGGGATTCGTCATGGTAGCGACATTTTAGCGCAAGATAAATACAAAGAGGAATTGGAAAGTAATTGTGATTCTTCCGTCTTTTTTGAGATTTGGAACTTGAATTGACTTTTCAGCGAATTGACAAAATGCAGCCAGATATCCCTTACCGTCGTGAGTCTGTACCTCATAAGCAGGTAACCATTATCCAATCACTGTCAAAATTAACTCATTAGTAACAAAAGCTGTAGCGTCCAGATGAGTGGGTACTCGAGCAAGGTCTTGAAGCAGCCCGTCTCGGCATCCGCAACCAAAGCAGTATCCAAGTCAACACCGAAGCACACAGTCTAAAACCCTCCGACACTTCCCAGCTTGTCAGTTCGGACGACAATGATCTTGACGTTCAAGATGAGAGAGAAGGCTGGAAAGGCTACGTAGAATGGGAAGATTACCCTGACAAGAAAGTCAAAGCTGCACAGCGCTTTAAGCGGTACAAGTTTCCCCCGCCGCCGGAATTTCAGCTTGAGCCTCTCCCTGCTACAAATCCGGTCTTGGAAGGTAATAGATGGAAGCTATGGCACAAGGCGATTGGAGGGGTCTTGACCAAGATTCCTGAGATTAGTTGGGAGACTGTTCTCAAGGTACGTTGATCAAGAAGATTTGGGGGTTGAGCACTGATCATTGTAGGAAAAACACCCGGATATGCTTCATCTGCTGGAATTTCCTTACAATGGCGAAGCACCAAAGAGTCTTTTGACAAAAGACTACATCATGCCCAATAATCTCCACTTCGTCCGCAACCACGGTGGTATCCCAGACATAGACGCATCAGCCTGGGATCTCCGTCTTGACGGGCTGGTCAATAATCCTCAAACCCTCACATTTGCGGATCTTCAAGACGAGAGCAAATTCCCACGCGTCACTAAACTCGTCACCCTCCAATGTAGCGGTACACGTCGTTTAGAGCAAATCGTCGAATACCCCGGCGAAGGCGACGAAATGATTAACGCGCCCTGGGCCGAAGGCGCCATCGGCACTGCGAAATGGACAGGCGTGTCCCTCAAAAAGGTAATCAAGTACTGCGGCGGTCTAAAAGATGGCGCGAAGCATCTTGAGCTTTATGGCGCAGATACATACTTCAAGGGCGGGCAGTGCATGAATTATGTTGTCTCGGTACCGTGGTCAAAAGTCAGGGCTAATGAAGTTATTCTTGCTTGGGAGATGAATGGTGAGCCTTTGCCCAAGATCCATGGAGCACCAGTGAGGGCTGTTGTTATGGGGTACATTGGCGCGAGGAGCTGTAAGTGGCTCTATAGAGTCAAGGCGATTGAGACGCCTAGTCTGGCGCCAGTGCAGAGTAGGGAGTATTTGTACTTTCAGCAGCAGACTGGAAAGCATAACCAGCTGCCTACGAGTATGTCCCCAATCATAAAGACTCAAACGATGGTGGCTAACAGTCTGTAGTGGGCATTCAGATTCAGGAGATGCCGGTCAGCAGCGCTATCATGTCACCTTGGAACAAGGAAGTCGTCATACACGATGGAGAAATCGAAGTCGCAGGTAAGTCACAGCCTATGAATCTTGTAGCAATCTCTGACACATCTAGGTTGGGCATATTCCGGCGGAGGTCGCTGGCCCGAACGTGTCGAGATTTCAGCAGACGGCGGCTACGTCTGGTATGCCGTGCCCATCGAAAACCTCTCCCCCAAGCACAAATTCGCCTGGCGCACCTTCAAAGGCAAAGTGCCCTGCGACCACGAAGGCTGGATCGAGCTAGTCGTTCGCTGCTGGGACAACAGTCTTAACACCCAGCCTATGGAAGTGCGACACAGCTGGAATTGGAGCTTGCATGTAACGAGCAGTTGTCACCGTGTTAAGGTGTATAGTGTTAATGCGAAGAGGGAGGCTACGAGGAAGAGGTTGATGGAGTTTAATGAGCATGGGGAGGCGTTTACGCCTATTACTAGACCGACTGGTTTTGTGCCGATGAGTATTGAGGAGTATCAGAGGGTTACTAAGGATGCGGAGCCCAGGGATGTTGATGAGTAGGGGAATGAGTTTGCCTGCCCATGTTTGTGATTGCGAGATTATCCTGACTTTTTAACTGCTACTCAATATTATTCTTACAAGCCATAGAAGTATTGTATTTTCCTACATGAGCTTTTGCTGGCAATCCGATTGCTAAATGCAATGCATCATGAGTTAAGTCGTAGATGGTGTCGTGGACACTCTTTTGCCGTGTTCTTAGCCGACGACTGGGTTACCCTCGTCTTCACTTTCCAATACGACCGAGAATTACCACCTCGCGGACCAATTTGGCCGTAATAATCGCGTCGAACCCCATAATAAATGCCATCTATGACGCTTCTGATATGTATCGGCAATCGATAACAATCACGTCACAATTGTGTCTTAGACAGCTTCAAATGCAGGTAGGCCGGATATAAGACCCGTCAAGACCGCCAATGGACGCGCAATTATTTGTCACTGTCGAGAAATATTTTTTTAGTATAAATCTCACAAAATCTACAATGGCTGTGAGTGTCCAGATTTGTACTCGGATTTGCGCATTGGCTAATTGATCATGGTAGTCAGAAGAACCCCCAGTGTATACCCTCGCCGAGGGCATGCCAGTGCGAGATCCAACATCATCCGTCATCCTCAAAGGACCCAGAGGTGGCCTTGGTCTTTTAGCTGATACCCAACTCATCGAGACTCTCGCCCACTTCCCACGCGAGCGCATTCCCGAAAGGTAATCTCATCCCGTCCTATCTTCAGCCCCGTTTAACAGGCAATAGAGTCGTCCATGCCAAAGCCGCAGGAGCATGGGGAACATTCGAATGCACCCACGACATAACATCCTGGTGCTCCGCCGCCCCCTTTCGCCGCATCGGCAAACAAACCCCCGTCCTAGCCCGCCTCTCCACCGTCGCCGGCGAAAAAGGATCCTCCGACACACTCCGTGACATCCGTGGCTTCGCTCTCAAAATGAAAACAGAGGAGGGAAACTGGGATTTTGTTGGGAACGACTTGCCTGTTTTCTTCATCCGTGATCCTGCAAAGTTTCCTTCCCTGAACAGATCGCACAAACGCCATCCGCAAACTGCTGTTGCGGACTCGAGTATGTTTTGGGATTTTCATAATCATAACCAAGAAGGTGCGCATTGTCTTATGCAGCTTTTTGGACCAAGAGGTGTGCCTGCTTCGTTGAGAAATGTCAATGGTTTTGGAAACCATACTTTCAAGTTTGGGAAGCCGGAGGATGGATCGTACAAGTATGTCAAGATCCATTTCAAGCCTGACGACGGCATCAAGAATCTCTCTCAAGAAGATGCTGTTCGTCTTGCTGGCGAAGAGCCAGATTACCACGTCAAGGATATGTACAACGCCATTGAAAAAGGCGACTACCCATCATGGACAATGATGTTGCAAGTCATGGACCCCAAGGAAGCAGAGACATACAAGTGGAACATCTTTGACATCACCAAGATCTGGCCGCATAAAGACTATCCTCTGATTCCTGTTGGAAAACTCACATTGAACAAGAATCCGGATAATCACTTTGCGGAAATCGAGCAGGCTGCGTTTTCGCCGTCGACTTTGATCCCTGGAATTGCGCCTTCGGCAGATCTTATGCTTCATGCGAGGATGTTTAGTTATCCTGATGCAGCGCGGTATCGAGTTGGGCCGAATTATCAGCAGTTGCCTTGCAATCGGCCTTTGGATACTTATTCGCCTTATCAACGGGATGGGCCGATGAGATTGGACGGGAATTATGGATCTGATCCTGATTACGGTAAGTTTATCGTTCTCGTGTTTGTATGGTTACTGACATCTATAGTACGCTCCTCGTTCCGCAAGGTAAGGAGTGGTCCTGCGGACGTCGCCCATAGTGAATGGCTTGGCAAAGTACAAGCCTACTCCTCCGATGTTACAGATGAAGACTGGGAACAACCACGCACTCTGTGGAAGATGTTCAAAGACAATGGCGAAGATGAAGTCTTTTTGAACAACCTTTCCGGCCATGTCAACAAGGCACTTCCTCAAGTTCAGAAGGAGACAGCTGGTGAGTGCATTGACTATGTTGACGTAAGATGAAGCTGACGGATCGCAGAAATGTGGAGGAACGTTGATCCTGAGATCGGTGATCGGTTGGAGGAGAAGTTGGATAAGATGAATGAGAACGTTGATCATTCTAAGGCGCCTCCTAGCCAAAGGGTTCTGGCTGAGCGTATGAAGTGAAAAGAGTCTCGAACTATATTGTAACGCGGGATACATATACTCGATATCACGGTATAGAATTTGTCAACGAGTAAATCTTGGGAATAGCTTGATCATTGTTACTGGTATACTTCTGAGATTATACGATTTCTGTAAGAAGGGAAACTAAGTCTGTTTAATCGCCCGAGAAACACCAACCCAAGTTCCACATCCAAACTTTTCCGCCTCTCAAACAATCTCTTTCGTATCATCCCACTGATAAATAATATGTCGCTCCCCCAAAGCCTCCTTAAGCACAATCAACAAATCGTCCACACTCCCAAGAAACTTCAAATACAACGTCACAGCAACACAATACCGCCGATGATGCTCATCCTGGACCAAGCTTGCCGTCAGAATAACCTCGTCACTCTGACTCTGCACCAAATCCGTCGCCCGTCTTATCAACGGCGCAGGCAGTCTTTCTGGAAGTGGAGATCCTGTTCGTAAAGCTTGTTCAATGATGGCGAGGACGGCCATTATATCGCCGATAGAGCGATCGTCGAGAATTCCTGCGACGCGCACGAGACGGTCTTGGAGGTCTTTGGGGAGGGTAGATGCGAGGTTTAACAAACCGCCGAGGGCTTGGTTCATGTATTGGAGTTGTTCTTTTGTTCGTAGGAGGACCTTTTGGTCGAAGGGGCTGAAACTTAGTTCGCCTTTCAGCAAAGCAATCGAAGGGCTGAGTGCGAGGAGAACTTCTGCGACTTCAATAGACACATTCTCTGCGACTGCGCCCAAAGCGCCATTTCTATCTGTACGGCCCCAGTGGGAGATCAAGAGCGCGTAATGATCCGATAAGCTGCGCACGGAATTCGCAAGAGTCTTGCAAACATGCGTAGTCCCAGAAGGCGGACTCGGAAACAACTGCACAATAAACGCAGCCAAAAAGCCAATCAAGACAGTAACGACTCGTTTCCAAAATGCTTCGTAGCCTTTTCCTGGAAGACCATACTGCACGATGTGATCATGGTCCCAACTAAATCCAATGACAAGACAAAACGTCGCAGCAGCCATGATAGTAGCGAATTGGAATGCAGGAGGCAGAAACAGACGCCACCATAGTAGAGGGATTATAGCGACGCCTGTGGCTGCTGCCATGCCGTACGGATTACCGATTCCGCTTCCTGCGCCAATGTACCAAGTTACCATACCGATTACACCGCCGACGATAGTCCCTGCTGTTCGAGCGACGAGAGAAAAGGTGAAGTCGGCGAGGTAGACTAAAAGAACTGTCTGAGCGCTAATAACCGCCCAGATTCCTTTCTCTCGGTAGAAGAATCCTGCGGTGTGCGGAATGACGGCTGGTATGGATGTCGCTACCGTCACGACTACCATGCGCAGAGCGTACATACCCGCTGGATTCGTGAACCAGTTATACGTCGCCATGAGAACGCGACTGAACTTGTTTCGTCTTGCGGAGGAACCTTTGTAGCCGCGACTTACTTCTAGTCTTCGTCTTGTCTCTTTGGTTTGTTCATCGAAAGTTTGCGCGTCCATTAATTTATCCGGATCTTCCTCCGCTGCGATGTCATGACCCGGGTATGTGAGTTGCCCGTGAAAAAGCCACGATATAGCGTATTGGATACGTGAAGGAACCCAGAAACGGCCTTTTGTGCGCTTCTCGGAGAGATTGAGAATGTATTCTAGAAGATTTTCGACGGCGGTTATCCAACCCAACATTCGCTCTTCTAGAACCATCGCGATGACCAAGCTAGGAAGAAAAGGCCTGTCCGTTCCTTCGATCGGTTTAAGTTTCCCATTTGCATCGAATAGTTCTGCGTGGGCTTCGAGAACGCCTTTGGTTGTGTTGACGGTGCATGCTTCCCTAGCAATTCGTGATCGAGCAAGAAGATCATGGAGATTCCGGTTAAGTTCTTCAAATCTTGCAGGTGGAGTCTTTCTGACCCAGCGACAGTTGTTCACGGCCTTGATGTAATCAGCTGCCAAGTTAACTGCCTGTGGTCCGATCTCCATGACTTCAGCCAGTGTCTCCAAAAGCGTGTTCTTCGTCTTGCTGCGCAATTCAGCGCCTTCGGGCCTTTCGAAAGCACTTAGAAGTGTGACAGTTTCTTGTCGTTGCCTTCGCCCAATTTCGTATTTCTCTGTCCCAATAACTGGTCCAAGATGACCATCTGCTTCGGCTTTTCTATGCTCTTCTTCTTTTTGCTGGCTTCGAACGCGGCCGATCTGGAAGTCAATGAGATAAAGACTTGTGTACATAACCCTGCGTGCCTTTTCGTGTAGAGCCTTGATGTCATCTGCGCCCCATAGACCGCGGGAGAAGTCAAGTGGGAGGAATGCAACAGCAGGTTGTCCCGCTTTGAAAGCAGAGATCATGCCAGCTCTGCTAGCCTGCAGTTGCGCGAGTGGACTAGAATTCCCCTGCAGACCCTTTTTTGTGAAGACGATCGCTTGGTTCGACATGCGAACCAGTCTTTCAAGGCCACTGAGAACAACATGTGATGTGGAATGCGGGAACAAGAACAAACAGCACACCAAACCTAGTCCAATTCCAACAGCGCCGGGCAGAACAAGGACTTGAGCAACGTTCCCTGTGAATCTCGGAAGTCCAGGTCCAAACAAAATGAAAATGTCTGTAACAATGGTCCCGAAGATCTGCATAACCACAGTCTTCGGATTGGCACACCTCAATCTCGCAAGCGCATAAATAAACAAACACCCCAAACACATAAAAACAGCTGTGACCCTCGCATCAAGCATAAACCCATTGTGAATCAAAATCTGCGCCTCCCAAGTGGGACTTTGTCCCGTAGCCCGCGCATTCTGTACAGCCTGCGTCTGCAACTCACCCAACAAAACCTGGGTTTGAGAATCAGGTCTTGCAGCTAGTGCAGCTTTCATAGTCAACAATCCCCAGCACCAAGCCAGACACATACCCAGCAAAAGCGAAAACGCGCCGAGGAGGTAGATGAAGACGATGCTGGCTGGTGGTACTGCGAAGAGCAAGATTGCGCCGAGAAAGGTTGCTTGGCCGAGTTCGACGAGGGATGGGTGGATGAAAATTAGGAGCATCATGACCCAAATTGCGATCCAGCAGCGGATGAAGATTTTGAGATCGTGGATGTTGAAGTGGTCTAGCCATGGTGGGAGTTTACGTTTCGGAGGAGGTGTTTCGACCTGTGTATTTGAGGATCCGTCTGAAGCCATTTTTGCTTCTCAATTGAAGTTTGATGGTTCATGAAGCAATTGAGAGATTTGCTGACGTCCGAAGAATCCGAGGTAAAGAGGTTGGCTAGCTCACCAAGTATGACGTGTGTATGGGGTTTGTGAAAGTCAATATGACACTAGACTGGCGTTAGTGCATGCGGTATGCTGAGAGGCTGGAAAGGTGCTGCATTCAGAGATGCATGGTGACATTCTCGTTTTCAGCTGGATAAAATGTGCATTTCTACTTATCATCCCTCTCCTCACAGAGACCTGGGTGGTAGAAGCTGGGGTTGTATGCTGACTCGATTGACTGAGGTACTGGTTCTGGACTTTTGGTGGGCAGCTCAGCTCAGCTCTGGAGTGGAGGAGAGGTCAAGATTTCCACTGTGGATCAACAGAGCTTGTCCCTGGAATTAGTGGATCCAACAGCATCGCGCTCCCGCTCAAGAACTCCCGAGGTCGTAAACAAGAGAATTACCAGCAGTAGTCGGCCATTTTGCATCTCTGCCGAGGTCTGCACAGCTCACGATGACTCATCCGAGCAAGATTAGCGACTTGGCACCTCAAGATTAGAGTCACATCAGTATCCGTACCCCGCCCTGACGATCTCTGTCGCAATGGCGATCTTGTCGCGTAAACAGTGACATTCATCCAATAAGCAAACAAAGTCTCGCAAACAGCAAGAGCTAGCATCCCCGCACTACACTCAATGCACCTGTATTTGTGATTGTGAGTCACTGTAATGTTGGCGAAAGTCAAGATAAAGGCAAGAGGAACCCTGCACTTACCATCGATGGCGTCTCCCAAAATCTTCGCTTTCAGGCGACTACCCTTCCCTCAGGTTATCATAAGAATCAACCGCACAAGAGACGAAATAATTTGAACACCTTACGACAGCTTAAGCTACAATTTAGGCTGGTTTATTTCTATAGTCTAGGTCTTGGGGGATATCTCTTCTGACACCTACCTGGGGCACAAGCTAACATCCCCGCACTGCACTGCGCCTGCACTTGTGAATATTACAGTGACTCACGTCAACATAAATTAGGTAGCACAAGGGAACTTACACTTGCCATCGATCACTCCCCCCACCATCATCTCCCAAACAAAGTCTTCGCTTTCAGGCAACTACCCTTACAAACCTCAACACTTGTCATTCGATTCTCCTACCTACAGACGACTCACGTCAAATCATGACAGTTTGGGAGCTGGAGCTGTCCCATAAGGTCGCTGTCATCAGCGGCGCATCCAGAGGAATCGGTCGCGCCATCGCGTACAACCTCGCGTCTCGAGGATGCTCTATTCTCGGCACTTGCACCAGCGAAAAGGGCGTCGAGTCGATCTCGACTGACCTCAACAACCAGATCACCAAGGACGTTTACAAGACTTTGTACGATCGACACTACGGTCATATCATCAAAGGCATCGTCGCCGACGTCTTCTCGCCTGACTACGCAAAGACCATCGCCGACGCGGTTCAAGAACACTTCGATGGCCAGGTCGACATCTTCGTCAACTCTGCTGGCGACCCGATGCCCGGTGTCATTGGCGAAATGGGCACCGATGAGATCCAGCGAAGTCTTCTCGGGAACATCCAAACGCCTGTCCTCATTGTCGAAGAACTTGTCCGTCGAAAGTACTTTCAGCCCAACAGTCGCATCATCTACATCTCCTCCGTCCGTTCTCGCCTCCCCTGGGCCGACCAACTGATGTACGCAGCCACCAAATCCGCCGGCGAATCGCTCTGCCGAACTTGGTCGCAGGCCTTCGGTGGCAAAGACGAGCGATATGCCTTCATGGCTGGTACCACAGCGAACGCGGTCATGGCAGGATTGACGGAGACCGACGCGGTCATGGACTGCGGCCCCGAGGCAGTCAAGAAGTTTCAGGACGAATTCTTTCCGTTGCAGAGCAGCCCCAAGTTTGGGCAGCCGGAGGATGTGGCGGATGTCGTGGGCATGCTTTGCGGACACGATGGGCGATGGATCACAGGGTCAGTGATTAGTGCCAGTGGAGGATGCATCAAGATTGGGTGAGCGTCATGGGCATTGGAAGTTCGGCCGATATCACAGGGTCAATCAGGTAGTACAGCACTATGAAGAGGAATGACAAGGTTTTGATGGTTCTATTGAGCTGCTGGGATGATCTGCCAGAGATACCCTCAACGTAATCAAATGCAAACAACGGAAAATAACGACAAAAAAGAAAATGTGATCTTACCTCGTGTTTCGTCTACTCCAAGACTTAGGCTGCAGAAATAAAGTAGCCTAAATGCTGGTCCAAGTTAGCACAAGTAACCAAATTATTTTGTCTCTTATGCTTTCAATGGTTAATTCTTCTGACAACCTGCGGCCTACCATTCGTTGGCCTCATGTCCAATTTCACAATGCCCAGCCCGCGCGAGAACATCATCAACCTCCGAAGGCTGCAAAATCCAAGCTTTGACCAATGCATCAAGAACAGCCTTGACATACGTCTCACTATCACCGCGCGCAGCAACCCTCCCAATCAAAGGCAAAGCTTCCTCAAGAACATACTGCGGAATGCAAGTCACGATAAAATACTCAGCTTGGACAACAGGCACACGATTACAGATTAACACGGCAACCCACGGAGGCAGACGACCAGCCGTCCTAGCTTCGTAGATTCGCCATATGTTCCCCTCTTTCTTGTGCAGAGCAAGAGACCAGGTGGAACGGTTGACGGCTACGAAGAGTTCGATTGGAGCTTGGCGGGTGGAGTAGTATGCGCTTGTGGTACGGAGGGGACCGTAGTTTGGGTCTTCTAGGTCGTGTTCGATGTCGTTGATGAAGAGTTTGGGGCGTTGGGCTTCGAGAATTTCGGCTTCGGACATCCAGACGTCCAAGGGGGGGTTAGGCGAGATGGAAGACATTTTGAACGTGGTGGGTCTTTGCTGTTGAAAAGTGGTTTTTGGCGATATTGAATTTGCTGATTCAAACCGTGATGATATGCGTAATCTTAAAGACTTATTCAATGTGGTATTTATATCTACCAATTCTAGGAGCAGCACTCAATGAACATTCCACTCTTATGTTTCCTCATTGTATGTTTCTTTGTATGAATCTTTGTCGCAAGATCACGCATACTATGGCCGACAAACAGGTAAATTACTGGCATGAACAATGCCTTAGTCTTTGCCAACAATGTTCGGAGGATTTCCTTTGCGACAGAGCATTATGCAGGGGAATAGGGGCCCATATATTGTTCTGAACTAGTCCTTCCTTTGAAAGAACACAACAGGCCCCTCACACACCCTGTCATGAGAACTCGGTCCCGAGCTCGCTACCCTATATCCGACATGGCAAAATAGTCGGACCATGAACCCATCCACAAATTATCATTTCATAGGTTTATAAGTCGTGATTAAATTCCTTGTGGCCTCATCACAGTCTCACCGATAGACGAGATATTATGAGCATGAGAAGAAATTACTGTGGTTACTTGTGGAAACGGAGAATACCATCAAATTAGTTAGTTTTAAGAAAACATCTGTGTGGTTTCGCAAACAAGGAATGTAGTCTATCAAGATTCATCACACTGACTCTGGAGCTATCCACACGTGAGGAAATTCACTACGCTCATATTCTTTACAGTATCAAGAGGAACTTACCTATGTGCTCATTTGCCATGGCATGAGCCCACTGAATCCTTTCGGCTTCGCCTATCTCAAAAGCCCGCGGGATATAAAATATTCCCAACGTGAGGCCATATAAGTGGCGATAGGATGTCGCTTTGACTTGTTCAGGGACGTGGGTTGAATAGCGCTGGTCATGGCATGATATTAGAATCCTTCGAAATCCTTTGCTCTTGGCTCTTTATCTCGCTGGCCTGTCCAGTGGAGACATGCACCGTTTTCCTCGTATACAAGTGGAATAATGTCTCAGACGGAAAATTATACCGTCCTTGCAGTTCCATAATTCTATGAATAATATTTTCACGTGCTCGACTTGTGTTCTACAGTAGATTGGCGATGCCAAGCTCCTTTGTACTACCTCGGCTATTGACGATCATGATCGACATAAAAACCTCCGAAAAAGCCCACAACTCCGTCAACGTGTCGAATAATTCACGGCACTTGAAGTCATAGACTTGGAGACCTCATTCTGCATCCTAACATATTCTGCAAGGGATGCATTATTCGGCTCTTCGCCGGCGCAAAACAATAAAGCATGAAGCCATCGTGACATAAGATCAACACCGATTCCTTCTGCTTAGTCTATATAATTCACATTCTAATAAGAACCTCATCATCAAACGATTGTTCCATCAATGAGAATTGTTCTTGGCTCGCAAAAAACAAGAAAATAGGACCGATGTAGTCAAAGTCTGAATGACAGCATGACCATTCCGAGAGTTGAACTAACCCAGATCTCACATTGACAGCCGTGATTGCATATAAGCGTCCCAAATACTACACAATCCCGCTCACACATTGCGGGGGCGGCCCGAATGGAAGCACAAATGATTACTCGTCCAAACTATACGATAGTGTCAATGACTAGGCTTACTTGCCCGTTCGGTCCCGGGTTATCGGAGCTCCGTCGCCCGAATAAGGAGGTGGATGAACTAGACTCACGGTGAAACGATGCTCAGACCATTCAATCCCATGTTATTTCCTGATTACTTGGTCTGTTCACGGATGATGGCAAGGGTGCCAGAAAAGAACCGGAAGAGACAGAATAATCCAGTTATCAAGTATTACTTCAACAGTGGTGCCGAGACCGTACCATTTTGTTTGCCCAAGCGTCAGGGGATATTTCTTCTGTCACATACCTAAGAACAAGAAATGAAAGGCAAGCGGAATCTCCGCTGTCAAGTGACACTAGACCAGATGAGATTTCGGGCCGATCTGCTGATCCCTGTCTCACTCATGATCTTCGAAACAGCCAACCGCTCGTGCCCCCGGATTCTAAAAAAGACCCCGCAGTTATGCAACTCGGGGGCTTTTTTCATCCTTCTAGAAACTAGTTTGAATCCTTTCACTATGCTTCGGCACTGCAATTAAATCCTTCAATAGTTGGAACATCAGTATAAAGGTGTCTTTGTCCCGCCGTCAATAGGAAACAGAATCATCACCATCACCTTCATTTCTCATTCATTCACCGCCATATCTTCTGTTGACCATGAAGCTTCTTCAACTCGCCGCCCTGGTGGCGTCTCTCAGCCCCTTCACCAACGCTGCTGACGCAAACGCTTGGAAGTCGCGAAACATTTACTTTGCGCTTACAGACCGTGTTGCGCGCAGCGGCAGCGACAATGGTGGCAATGCCTGTGGCAACCTTGGAAATTACTGTGGTGGAACTTTTAAGGGTCTTGAGGCTAAGCTTGATTATATCAAGGGCATGGGCTTTGACGCTATCTGGATTACTCCCGTTGTTGAGAGTGAGTATACCGATGAAGAAGATTATGTGGTCATGGCTAATATTTGGTAGACACGGATGGAGGATACCATGGATACTGGGCCAAGGATCTGTACGCGGTCAACTCCAAGTATGGAACCAAGGATGACTTGAAGAACCTTGTCAAGGCCGCCCACGGCAAGGTAAGACATACTACCAACTTCGGAACAAACCATACTGACTATTTAGAACATGTACGTCATGGCCGATGTCGTCGCGAACCACATGGGCAAGGGCATCCAAAACCACAAGCCAGAGCCCCTCAACCAACAAAGCTCCTACCACAGCTCCTGCGCCATCGACTACAACAACCAAAACAGCATCGAGCAGTGCGAAATCGCCGGTCTCCCCGACCTCAACACCGGAAAGGCTGAAGTCAAGAAGGTTCTCAACGACTGGATCAAGTGGCTCGTCTCCGAGTACAGCTTCGACGGTATCCGCATCGACACCGTCAAGCACGTCGAGAAGAGCTTCTGGCCTGACTTCCAAAAGGCCGCTGGTGTTTTCGCTATCGGTGAGGTTTGGGATGGAAGCCCTGATTACCTTGCTGGGTACTCCAAGGTCATGCCTGGTCTGCTGAACTACGCTATGTACTATCCCATGAACAAGTTCTACCAACAGAAGGGTGATCCTTCTGCTGTGGTTGATATGTACAACGAGATCAGCCAGAAGTTCGATGATCCTACCCAGCTTGGTACCTTCATCGACAACCACGATAACGCCCGTTGGTTGAGCCAGAAGAACGACAAGGCTCTCCTCAAGAACGCCCTCGCCTTCACAATCCTCGCCCGAGGTATCCCTATTGTGTACTACGGCACCGAACAAGGCTACGCGGGAGGCAACGACCCCGCCAACCGCGAAGACCTCTGGCGCAGCAACTTCAACACTGACGCCGACCTTTACCAAACAATCTCCAAGCTCGGCAAGGCTCGTTCCGCAGTCGGTGGTCTGGCCGGCAACGACCAGAAGTTCCTCAAGTCCAACGACAGCGCACTCATCTGGAGCCGCGCAGACGGCGATTTGATCGTTGTTACTCTGAACCGTGGAAAGGGATACTCTGGAGAGTACTGCTTCAACACTGGCAAGAACAACAAGACTTGGGATCGTGTTCTGGGACAGGGAAGTGTCAAGTCTGATGGCAACGGTCAGCTTTGCGTTAGTTACTCTAACGGTGAGCCTGAAGTTCTTGTTGCTGCCTAGGGGAAAATTGATGACTAGTACTGGATACTGTCGGGGGCTTCTTTATTATTCTTTATATACATAGCTTGAGCTCAGCAATTATCATGTCGACATTTACGTTGTGTTTCTCGTTTTGGCGTGACACGGTGACAGCAAATGCGAAGATTGGATGTATGCCAGGCTATCGGAGATAAAGTCGATATTTCAGCACACGACGCAAATCGCTCTCTAAAAATAACCTTACCCCAATAGGTTGACAAACAAGAAGTCTGTTAGTTCTTTTGTGGCTGCTGTCGTGTTTGGGCCGACCCAACCACTAATTTAATTGTCGCATGCCCCATAAAAGGTCAGCTACAGTGAGTCGCGCCAGCACCAGTAGTGCCAATAGTCCCCTGCCAAGTCCAATAGTGCGTCAGGCTAGTGGGCTTGCTCCAATATTGTAATTACCGGAACATGTCCAACATTTGAGGTTGACCAACGACTTTATAATTCGGTTGCCCCCTTAGGTATCTCTTGTTTATCTTTCTGGTACACTCGCTTCGACATCATGAAGCTCAAACTTTCAATCGTTGAGTTGTTGGCTTTGTCTCAAATTGTCACAGCATCGCCATGTAAACCTCTAAGTTCTTCGGTGACGACTGGCTTGACCACTGCCGATGCTATTACAGAGCTCTCTACGACAAGCGAGTACATTCCGATCTTCGAAACTGCTTTGCCTTCCTCGATCGTGACCGAGTCTCAGACTGGGACAACTGAGTCGGTGGCTACTCTGGAGACTGCTTCTGCTTCTGAATCTGCTACCAGCTTGGAGGCTACCACCGCTTCTGACATTGAGGCTGCGTTGACGGAGTCTATAACCTCTTCTGGGGCTGAAACTACATCCGAGATCGCTACTATTCCCGAAGCTACGATGAGTTCCGAGACTGAAGTTGACACTACGATAATCGAATCGGTAACCACTTTCGAGTTCACTGCTACCGCCGAGGGTCCTACTTCGTCTGAAGGTGCTAGCAACTCGGAAACAATCACTACATCTGAAGCCGTTGTTATCAATCCATCCGAAACTGAGTCTCAGACTGTTTCTACTTCCGACCTGTCCATGATTCCAACCACCTCAGCTGTACCAACTACCACAACATCAAGCCTTCCCGAGGGACCAACCAACCTCCTTCTCAACCCCAGCTTCGAAGACGACACCATGTCACCATGGATCCGATTGAGGAACTACGGCGCGTTTGCCCTATCAACGAGTCAATCGCGTACCGGCGCCAAATCTGGTCTCGTCAGGGTCCGGGCGCCCGCTAGTAATGCAGCAACCTACGGTTATGCGCAGGACATTGACGTGTCCCTTCTGGAGGCCGGCAAACGTTACGAATTCTCCGCTTACACAAAGTCCACCTTCCAGACCGAATGCAGTGATCGAATGATTAGCTGCGTCACGAACGAAAATTCCATCATTAACTATGTCACCTATGGACCGGAAGATGATGATTGGGACTATATGAAGATTACTTGCCTATGGACACAGGCACAGTTGGATACTGGGCCTAGGGTCCGTGTGAGTCGGGAATGTAAGAGTCTGGACTGGTTTTTGGATGATGCGATGTTGATTGAAGTTGTTTAGAGGCAGGTGACTTCATATGTATGTTTGTTGACAATGTTGCTCTGATTGAGGTCGTCTATAGCTGGGCTTGCGAGCTATTCCTGTCGTACAACATGTACCTTGCGCCGTTCAGGAAGACGCCAATTGGAATACAGCTTTTTGTTCAAAGCCTTTCTCTATTCAAAGAAATTAACCAGGAGTATCTGCCATGGCAGTGCCTGGTCACGTCGCACAAAAGAATTCTAGACGCGGCTGGCTGCTAGGCTACCATCCCTGTCCAGTATCAGTACCTTTATTTAGGCCCCGCTTCGGTGCGCCGAACAGTACCTCTACTTGGCTCTGTTGTCACTGTAACAAACAGCAGAACAAGAACAAAAGGCGGACTGTTCATCTCCTGCTATGTTTTTTTCTCTACAATCCTTTCGTCGCAACTCATTCTTTCTTCCTTCAAGCATTCTAAGAGACGAAACAATCTGATCATTCTATGCCAGCGAGTAGCTCTTGTGCTACCTTCGACAAGATGGCGTCCCTTGCGAGTGTACCGACCGAAATCATCCTCGCCATCATCGAGCCACTATCGCATTCCGACATCAAAAGTCTCAGCTGTATGGACCGTCGACTTCGGAATGCTGTCGCCCACATCCTTTTTCGTACGCTCAGCATTGCGATGCCGTTGGTGTCACACCTGATGCTCGACCACATGCTCAAGAAGTAAGTACAAGCGCGTTATTGCTGTTGTGTTTGTCTATATCCCTCACGAACTGTGTCTTGCAAAAATCGAAGTAGTTGATCTGAACTGACCTTCGAAAAACTCAAATAGGTACGAGCCCGTCATCTCCAAAATCCACCTTCACGTTCATCTCCGACCGAACCTTGAGGAAGACGGCAACCGCATGCCAAGTATTGGAGGCACGATGAAGAGCGACACATTGCGCCAGCTCGTCAACGGAAAGATCTTCTCGCACATCGACTCGTTCAGCATCCACTTCGACCCCTGCCAATTCGACATCGCTGGTCGTTGGTACGGCAATGACGGCGACTGGGGCGGCGGATACGGCAGCGGTAGCATCACTGTTTTCGAAGACGAAGAAGAGGAGCTCGCATGCCACGAATACGAGAAGAAACACGTTTGGCGTGCACAGTACATGCAGGTCCTCGCGGAGATCATGCGAAACCCGAACATCCGAAAGTTCCGTATCGAGAACCTCCTTCCCCGGCGAACTTCAGTCTTCGATACGTGGGAATGGGAGAAGTTCTTGGGACAGCTCACGCACTTCGATCTGGGTATGTTCGGAGCCGAATGCGCCGGTTGGAGCCTCAACACGGTGCCCGGCTGGTCTCAATTCATGGACTACTCCTTACCCAAGGATATCTTGATGCATTTGGTCAATGTCAGACATCTGAGAATCGAGGCGAGCGAGTTCAGTGTCTTCGGTGTAAGCCCCAGTAGCCGAAGCTACGACGTGTTTCCCCTCCAGGACAACCTACCCCCACTTGAGTCCCTCGAACTCAAGAATATTGCACTTGGCTTCACGTTCTTTCATTTCCTTGAAGAGCAATGCGACAGCCTCCGTGAGCTGACACTCCACAACTGCATGTGCATTTCCCTCGAAGACCCTCAGGCACACGAAAATTGGCCAGAGACAGAGCACGAAGAACTCCAATGGTCAGATATCTGGGCATGCGTCGTGCTCCGCTGCCCAGCTATGAGAAGAGTCACCTACCTGCAGGATGAACTGCCCCCTCTGCCTCCGAGCATTGAGGATGAGATCGAAGAGGATATGGATCTGGATGTGTGGAGGTATGTTTGGATGGACCCGATGTGGGGGACTATTGAGGAGGATGAGTATGCGAATGCTGATGAGCTTTTGTTGGACCATGCCTGTAAGGTGTATGATAACATGATGGAAGTGCTCGCGGACCGCCGAGAAAAAGACGACTCGTGCTCTGAAGCTTAGGCTACAGAAACAACGTAGCCTGAGTGCTGGACTCAGCTATCATAAGATGGTCAAAGTATTTCGTTTTTATGGTCATGGGGGCCATTGTTCTGACACCCCCATGGGAGGAGTAGAGGGTTGGGTATATGCTGCTGGATAGCAAGAGAATTGTTCTTGGTGCTTGGGAATGTCAGAATAGATGGACTAGATACCAGCCTAATGTAATCAAAAGCGTGTGAAATGTTGTGCTTAAAGTCTTTGCGGTGACTTGTCTGATGTCACGGCCGATCGTCTATTGTTGTTGATCCTGCAATTGAGGGATATCACTTTGGAATGTCACCTCCTACAGTAAGATGCTAGGTAATGCCACTGCGGCTGCCACTACTACTGCTGAAAGCTTTCCATTTACTCCGAGCAATTCGAGCAAGTGCACCTAAGTCAGGAGGTGAGGCTAGGAAGAATCACCCTTTACCTAAGGCTTAGCCCACAGAAAGGAAGTACCATAAATGCTAGCCTAAGCTGTTACAAGGTGACTAGATTATTTCGCCTCTTATGATCTCAGTGGTCATCTTCTGATGCCCTGACAGTCAGGCATCGTCAGTACAATGCCCAAGCCCCACTGAAGCACGTCGCGCGGTGCCTCCACTGCCTGTGTGCAAACAGGCAGCTCCACGATTATTCACAGCAACCTACTTTTCTTCTCTTCAACATCACCACAAAATGCCGTCACTGGTGACCCTTCCGACCGAGCTGATCGCAGAGATTGCCGACAGCCTGCGACCGCCCGACCTCAAGAACTTCAGCTTGACAAGTCGTCGACTTCGTCATGCGATCAGTCACATCCTTTTTCGCACACTCAACATCGCATGCCCGTTGGTCTCCGACATGCTGCTCGAGCACATGCTCAAGAAATACCGGTCCGTCGCTCTTTCTGCTACTCGGGGTCTAATGTCCGGCGATTAGGGTGTCGGAAGAATCGTCCGCTGAGAGTGTAAGAGACGAAATACTTTGGTCACCTTTAGCTGCCTTAGGCCAGGGTTTAGGCTACTTTACTTCTGTACCCTAAGCCTTGGAGGACATATTTCTGACACCCTGACGGCGTATCACATATACCTCTCAAGCACATACTGATCAATAACAGGCATGCCATTTCGCGGATCCATCTGCACATCCGTCTCCGACCGAATCTACCCGTAGACCAGTACATCACCGAAATTCCATCTATCTGGGGCACACACCGAAGCGACACCCTACTGAAGCTGGTCCGCGGAAAAATCTTCTCCCACATCAACTCTTTCAGCGTTTATTTTGACCCATCACAATTTCGCCTGAATGGTTGTTGGTTCGGCGACGGCGGTGCCTGGGGCGGCGGCGAAAGCATCTTTGTCTTTCGAGCTATAGAAGATGACGCAGGCTGGCAAGGTCCTCAAGGCACGCGAGGCAACGGACTGATACTCGACTTTGAAAGGACGTACATCTGGCGTGCGCAGTACAACCAGGTGTTCGAAGCCCTCGTCATGAACCCGAATATCACGAAACTCCGCTTCCTTGACCTGCTCCCAAAGCGTGCCTCGATCTGGTATTCGGATGAGTGGGCCAACATGCTACAAAGACTTACGCTTTTCGACGTCAGTATTTTCGGAGCCAAAAGTACTAGCTGGCACGGCAATGCGGTAAATGGCTTCCTCGACTTCATCGATGAGTTCCCAACCTTCATCGGGCAGTTTTTGACAAACGTCAAGCATTTGAGACTTGAAGCAAGCCCTCTGAGTGTTTTCGGAACGGATATGGTGTTCGAAGACGGCGGCCACGGCTCGTTTCCTCTCTACGCTCTCAGCGTAGCCCCTCACTCCGTCGAACTGAAGAACATCGTCCTTGGCATCGAGGTTTTAAACTACATCCAGGAACAATCAGCCACCCTCCGCGAGCTGACGCTTCACAATTGCATGTGCCAGACCACCGACGAAGGTCCAGACATTCCGTGGTCAGAGGTTTGGGACACCGTCTCAGAATGCAAAGCGTTGCGAAGAGTTACCTTCCTTCAGGATGAAACACCTCCTCTCGGCGAGTCTCGGCTGACCCGGTTGTCCCGGATGGCGCAAAGAATGGTGAAGGAGAACAAGGACTTGATTGTATGGAGACATGTCACTATTGATGATCGCTGGGGAACCGTTCGTGAGGATGACGAGGCGAATGTTCATGAGGTCCATGCGAGTCATGCGTATTAGGAGTACTGTGATCTGCAGGAGACGTTGATGGAGCGCAGAGAGAGCACTGCCGACGAGTAGGTGGTGACAGGACCGCGTCCTTCAAGGCTCGGACCAGCGTTGAGGACATGCGCTGCTAGATTGAGGAGTTAAGGACAGTGTTCTCAGCAGCTCAAAATGCCATGTCTAAATCAGACAGCCTCAAGGTAGTTGGGTGATAGCCGAAACAATCGACATTCTCTGAGACTTGGACTACTTCATTTATGTAGTCTAAAAGCTAGTCTAACCTATCACAAGGTGATCAAATTATTTCGTCTCTTGTTTCGTCTCTTGTTTCGTCTCTTATGCTGAGGTGACCAGTTGTTCTGATATGCAGATGCCAGTCCATGGGATCAAGTCGTTTGAATTATGCTTACCCTGAAGTCTTGGCAGTGACTTTTCCAACATCGACGCTATCGTCAGCCAAGGGTCTACGGCCTGTCATATCAGCACGTGCCAGACCAACGGCTTGACCTTGGCTACCAGACTCAAGAACAACCCTCAACGCCAGCCCTACCGTTCAAGCGCAAATGAAAAGGTAATCTCTCTTTTAATAATTGTTCCTGGTATCTGGCACTCCCTCATCGCCATTGGCCAACCACCAATGAGCCAGGGGTCCGAAAGAGGTCTAGACCAAATGACGTGCGCAGTTGACTCAGAAGCTTAAAAATAAGGTCTGGAGATCAATTGACTTTCCTTCCTCACCTCCTCATTTCAACCGTTGAAAGCTTGCGCAATATGGTGATTGGTGGCTTGGAGCACTCCCTACGTAGAGTTGCAGATAACAGTCTGCAGACTCTCAAGGTCAATTGGCACCTTGGCTTTACAGCCTTTGGCGGCCCGCCCGTTCACTTCAAAATTGTAAGCACCAACCACCACCCTCTCTGGCGAATAACAAATGCTAACAGGGCACAGTTCCACGACAAATTCGTGAATAAGCTAAAATGGATTGACGAACAAATCGTAAGTCTGTGTGTTCAGAATATTGAAGAATACAATTAACTGACTGTCTTCAGTACCAAGAGCTGTTCAGCGTCGCCCAAGCTCTTTCTGGCCCCGCCAGTACGAAAATGCTGTATTGTATTAATCTCATCCACGGTGGCTTCCTACAAGCTCTTCTTTCATTCATCATCTGGAGGTAAACCAGGCACCCTCTGTTCCCTTGTACGGACGAGCTAACCTCTGAACAGTTTGCCAGGATGCCTCGGCATGTTCGGCCTCTCAGTCGGTGTATCCACGATAGGCGACACCCTCCCACGAGCAGTCTACGCCCTTTTGTCAGGTCTCAACGCTGCGACTGTTGGAGTAATCGCTCTCGCGGCTGTTGAACTTTCCGATAAAGCTATCACGGATCAAATGACGCGACTCGTTCTTTCATTTACGGCCATGGCGGGTATGATGTACAACGCGCTGTGGTATTTTCCTACTCTTATTGTCGTGGCGGGTATTGGTACTGTGGTATATGATTATAAATGGCTTCATCGTCCTGCGAGGGCGGTTAAGAACGCTTACTTGAGGGTTCGACGGGGAAGGGTTACTGAGACGCATAATGCGCGCGGTGCTGAGAATGGAACGGGTAGCGATGACGGTATCCAGCTTCGTGAGCAAGAGACTACAGAAACTGAACCACGTGTCGTTCCCCAAGAGTATCGCCTTGGCTTCTCATGGAAATCCGGCGCCGCAATCATCGTCACGTTTCTCATCACATTCATCGTCGTCGTCGCCCTCCGAGGAAGTCTTCCCAACGCTCCTCTTCTCTACAAGCTCTTCGCAAATCTTTACCTAGCAGGCACCATCATCTTCGGCGGCGGACCCGTGGTAATTCCTCTCCTCCGAGAATACGTTATCGCAGAAGGCTGGGTCAGTCCCCGCGACTTTCTAATTGGACTCGCCATCGCGCAAGCCTTTCCTGGTCCAAATTTCAATTTCGCAGTTTTTCTAGGCGGTCTCACAGCCGTTCACGGAGGCTATCCCGCTATTGTAGGGTCCCTGATTGCATACCTTGGTATTTTCGTTCCGGGGATGGTTTTAGTGCATGGAACGATGGGTATCTGGGAAGTGTTGAGGGGAAGACGCTGGGTCAAGTCTGCGTTGAGGGGGGTAAATGCTGGTGCTGTGGGATTGATATACAGCGCTGTGTATAGGATTTGGCAGGTTGGGTTTATTGATGAGGGGTTTCAGGCGGGGAAGAGTTTGGCGGATGATCCGTGGTGGGTTGTCGTTACGGCGACGGCCTTTGTGGGAGCGAGGTACTTTAAAGTGCCTGTGCCTTTGGCCATTCTTTTGGGTGCTTGTATGGGGTTGGTTAGATATGGGATTGTATCTGTTTAGTGGACACTGCAAGATTTGTCTTCTTAGAAAACCTTACTATTATCTTAAGCTATTATATTGAAAAATTACTTTGGCTTCTTTATATTATAAGTAGTTAAGTACAGGTAAGTTATAAAG
>JAPFSC010000156.1:0-21239 GCA_030777805.1 Fusarium sp. MBC 364
TGGTAGCCTAAGCCTTGGAAGACAAACCTGCCACCATGATTGCGACTTCAATAATATGAACTCTCTCGTTATGTTATACTGGTTTGCATCTCCGAGCTCAATCGCTGTGTGGGGCCGGACGACCGACCAGACGACCCATCTCCTCCGGCGCCGATACATCTGACTCCACTAAAGATACTAAAGATCAAACATTAAGATAATTCTTTAGGAGAATTTAGACCTCCAGTTAGGAAAGTTAGGGAAGAACAAGCCGCTCCAATGTAGGCAGGTAGCCTTCAGCACTGCGGGGCACCTGTCAACTCAGTGTAACTGATTACAGCTATGTGACGGACGACCCTGACACCTTTACCTCTGCAAACCAGGCAGCTCCCTCCCACCTTTTGACATCAACATCAACACAAGATGAGTGGCCTCACAGAGCAGCTAAGCCGCGGCCAGCCTGTTAGAATCTCCGAACGCGACAAATCGGGGAATCTCGTACGCACATGGAATGATGCTCCTGATAGTCAGGTTCGTTTTAAATATCTGGCTTGTTACGTCGCTAACATTTGAAGGCCATTCTCGAGAGGAAGTCTCGCACCTCTCTACTCCCATCTATGAACGAAGCCTTCATGCCTGTTGGATACCCTCATTCCGTATCGAGAGATTACTTCAACTATCAATTATTCGACTCCCTGCAAGCTTTCTTTTCTACCATCACTTCCCTTCTCGCAAACAGAGCCCTCCTACAGGGTCTGGGCGTCGGCGATGCCAACTCATCCGCCACGTTCGCCATGATGCTCACGGTTCTGAAGGATGCCATTTCTCGTATTGCCACGATCCTTTTCGCCCATCGATTTGGTCTCCGGATTGAACCTGACGCAAAGCGCTTTCGCTTCCTAGCGGACCTATTCAACGACACTGCCTTCTTCATGGAGCTGTACAGCCCATACCTTGGTCCCTACGGCAAGGTCCTCGCTCTTACCACCGGCGAGGCTCTGCGTGCGCTCTGTGGTGTCGCGGCGGGTGCGAGCAAAGCTGCGTTGAGCGTGCACTTTGCTAAGCATGACAACCTTGCCGAACTCAACGCCAAAGAGGCTAGTCAAGAAACAGCCGTTGGTCTTGTTGGTCTTGCTGTTGGAACGCTGATTGTCAAGTACGTGGAGGATCATCATACCGTTGTGTTCTTGATGACAACCCTGGTCTTTGCACACTTGTGGATGAACTACCTCGGCGTGAGCAGTGTATGCATGGAAAATCTCAACCGCCAGCGCGCCACTATCCTTTTCGAAGAGTTCCTCAAGACCGGCAAAGTCCTAACCCCCGAGGAGGTCTCCAAGCGCGAGAGCATTTTAATCTGGCGACCCGTCGTCCGCAACCAGAACGGCGAAGAAGTCGCGCGTATCGAAATGGCAGGAAGCTATGGTGAGGCCCGCCAAGGCCGAGGCCAGGACCAGGTCATTATTGGTGGCTGGAAGAACACCCTCTTCGTAATACCAGGCCATCCGGTCCGTATCAAGATCATGCTTTGGGAGGACTCTACCGCTATTCACGCTATTAGCGCTTGGTTTGAGGCTATGAAGATGGCCTGGGGTATGGTGGGCGTGGGCAAGGAAAAGACAATCCCAGGGAAAGAAAGCAAAGAAATCGACAATGTTGCGCTTTGGGATCAGCTACGTGCTAAGGGTTGGAACTTGGACTCCCAGGCCTTTGAGACACAGGCAGCTACTCGTCTGAATTTGCATGAGAAGGACGAGTAACTTGACATTTCTAGACTTGTGACGAAAAAAAAAGAAGAAAAAAAGAAGAAACATGTAAAAGTAGAGGACAAGGGCAGGTTCGGACCTTGTTAAGGATAAGGTTCAATATCACCAGATGTGTCACTAGCAGGCCCCAAGTAGAAGGAACCAAGATCATTTTGCGTCCTTGTAGTCGTGATTGTGTACAGCTTGGCAGCTGTTAATTTTTTCATTGTCGTTAGAGTTCAGTGGCTGATGTAACTTGCACACCTAACCTTACTGAGATTTAACCTACCGGAGGTTGCAACTGATGATACTTTCTTTAAAGAGAAAACTTATCTTAGCCTTGCTATTTAGAGATACTCTTGTTCTTCGTAGTCGTGATTGTAACACCGTTCTATACTTTTATCAACCCTATTGTACATTTTCCAAACGCCTCCCCGTGAATTATACATATCATACAGATCATTATACACAACACTTATGCCAAGAAAGCCCATCGCTTGGCTCGCATCTTGACACCCTCCCATGTGTTCAGCTTTGGCCGCACGTCGAGATAGAAACTAGGCCCACCAGATCCATTAGGTCGTCCAGAGTAAAAGTCAATAACGTAGTCAACTCTTGTACCGCAGCGGTCGATAACCCAGTCGTGACGGTCAAAGGGTGCTGTGTAGCCGATCATGGTCTTGAAGCGGGCAGTAGGAGTCATGCGATCCATCTTGTTGGCGAAGGATTCGAGCTTGGGGCCACCGCATCTAACATTGTTAGTACATCTTTGCAAAAGAGGATTCGCGAGACTCACGTCGTTCCCTCGAGGTATGGCGCTTCCCACTCCTTGATCTCCTTCCAAGCTCTTTCATTAACAGCATTGTGAATCGGCACAACAGTCTTCATGTCCGCCACCCTCGCATCATAACCCTTTCGCTTCATCGCCTCGAAGAACATCTTCTCGGAAGGATACACCCAGTTTCCAGAGGGATCCATACCAGTCTCCATCTCATGGTTCTTCGGTCTCGCAGGTTCTTTCTCATGATCAACTGGACACGCCGCGGGGTTACCCGTAGTTCGAGGAATCGTAGAAACTACACGATCGGTGTCAAGGCCATCGTTCGTAGGTTTATGCGCAGGTGTAGATGCGGCCGCTGGTGAAGACCATAGGTATGAAGTAAACGTCTGCGTCCATGACTTGGGCTGCTGCTGCGCTGTGTGGTCGACGGGACATCCTGCTGCTTTTGCGGCTTCGGCCTCGCGGGCTTGGGCGAGCCATGCGTCGCGGGTCTTGTGATCGACGGGACAGGCGTCGTTTTTGTCTGCCATTGTGATGTTGGTTTGGTGGGTTTCAAAAGTACATGGAACTGTAAAAAAAGATTCAGGTGCAAATGGCGTAATTGGTCGTGGGGATCGTAAATGCGCCGGGATGGATTGGCGGGAAAGAATTAATGTGGATCCGGGATTTTCCTGCATCGGGGGTCGGAGGTTGACTTGGCCGACTTCACTTACATCCAACTGCTTCACAGGTAATGGCTTGATTGACTAAATAATTGTCTAAGCTAGCGATAAGAGACCAAATGTTTTGCCTCTTGTCTAAAGGAGGTACGAGTAAGGGACGAAAACCCATTCATTCTTTAGGCTCTTGGCTGTTGCTACTTCTGAAGGTAGACATCAGGTGATGAGAACCAATGTATTGACGGCCAGGTCTACAATAGCTCGGGATCCGTTTCAAATCTTCCTCTTACACCAGGAGCCAGCTTCCACGACATAAACCGAATGACCAGGGGAGGAAGCGGAACACCTCCATTCTTTTGCCTTTGCTCCTTTGCAATCTCTTCTATGGTTTTGCATGACCCGGCTACTCCGTGTTGGGTTGTGATGAACATAACTATATCATCCGGTAACTCATAATAGATCCGATCGCGGAGATGAAACGTCTCCGGAGAAGTATCTTCCGGTGTCCTTCTGTGCCTGTGAAGATAGTCCCTCCATGGCGGATACAGTTCTTCAGGTCGCTCGTCAACAAAATTGTGCGGTGGAATCCAAGCCTGACACGGGTCCTCCAGGATATACAGTGTTCGGAGCTCGTTGAGAAAGCCCAACATACAGGCCAATGAGGATTTGTGGCGCCAAAAGGAACTTGGGCTCCAGGGAACGGCGACTTGCTTGACGTTTGTGCCCGTTCCTCGCTTGAAGTGAGAGAGTATATTCCCGTTCCCAAAGACGTTATAGACGGGATAGTGAAACACCATGAGGTCTTGGGATGTATCAATCCTCTTCGTAGGTTGTTTCGGTGGTAGAGGTGATCCGACTCTGTCCATCCGAACAATCCAGGGCGACAGCGGATCCGATCCAGGAGTGCAATTGCATTCCTGATTATCTCTATATGATTCACCATTCTCCAGCAACGCTGTACCTGGACTATCCCTGTCCCAGAATTTGGAGGCGTCCTTGACAAACGCGTATGAACGTCGACAAGTTTGCATCAACGCCTGGCGAACGGGGTAAATTGCTTCAATACTCGGGCGGTCTTTACTCGAATTACAACCGTTGCACTCTCTCTTGATTCTCAGTAGTCGCATCTTCCAGCAGCCGTCGCGTTTTAATTCGACGTCAACGTAATGAGCAGTTGGGACAGATATGTCCAGAGCGTGCTCCCAGATCTGATCTTGGAGTTCTGGAGGTAGTTGAGTGAAGCGATGAAAGCTTCCTAACTCGTCATCTTGTTTCTGAGATGCACCAGCTTGTTGCTCAGACGTACTGGCTTGTCGCAGAGGCGAATCGGCTCGTTCCAAGAACATGATGTGCTTGTTTGGGCATGGTGGTGACAAGTCCTGGGTGCGAAGGTTTTGACATGGCGGAGTGTTATCCATGGTGAATGATAGAGCGACGTATCTATCAGAATAATTAGTTACTGAGAACACAAGGGATGGAATGATTCAGCTACCTTATTCCGGCTTTTACCAGCTCTGAGGCTACTGTATTTCAGTGTCGTAAGTCTTGGAAGACAAGTCTTCTGTTACCCAGTTGAGTGGGAGAAAAGGGGTGACATTGTAGAACAGGCGGCAAGGTACAAGTTCACAAAGAGAACAGACCTTCAGACTGCTTCACACTTTACTAGAAATGCACGTGTATTTTACTTTGATCCTACTTTCCAGCAGTGCTCTTATGAAAGTTCACATCTTGACATATGACTGGCTCAGGACTTCAGACTTGACTGACTAAAGTATAAGGGACGGAATGTGTAGCTGATTCGATGTCAGTGAAACTGAGGTTCTATCTCATAACCAAAAGTTAAATGACAAAGACCTCTCAGGGATTGACATTTGTTCTTTCTAGCTCTCATAGACTACCACAGCCGGTGGAAGCACTCATGAGTCGACCAACCATGATGGCGAGCAAAACATAATGAGCAGCGCCCGGAGCTCACCCAGCGCTTGAAGAGACCTCACAACTTCGGTGGGACTCTGTCAACATGTTGCTCACTTTAGACGGTGTCATTTCAGAAGTTCGAACCAAGAAGACCAAATTTCCTCGCGATGGAGTCTGGCATTCCGATCAGCTGAGTGTCTATAGCCAGAGTTCGGACGTCGACAAGAAGGCACAGCTTTCTTACAACAGAACAATGACAGTATATCAAGATTCCCACTTGGGTTTATATTTCCCGAGACTTCTCGGTGATCTCAGCAATAAAGTTGACATCTTCTACGCAGGTCATACTCAATAGGTCCGAACAATACTCGTTCACAGCAATTGAACTCTAACTATCGTGAACACGTATGTGACTCCAAAATCAATTGCTACACAATAATCGATGCGGTCCGTTAGAGAACAGCACGTATATAAGTGGTACACATTCGGTTTGCGCGTGTGCTTGTATGTAGTCATCAAGGTTAGAATAGATGTTGACTGTTAAGAACCTGAACGACAAAATGATAGACACGTTATGCCATATTAGATCAGCACTCAAGCTACTTTAGGATAGCCTAAGCCTTGGAATATTCTTCTGCAGTAGACCCTGTCTGGTTGTATGCACGTAGTGTAACTTGAAGGCTCTGCAGGGAATAGCTTCAAAACTCCACTTACACAATTTTATATTGATGGCTGACATGTCACCCTCCACCTCTTCATCACAGCCCTGCCCAACAACGACCTAGTTACAGTGGTACCTGAATTGCTGATGTCAATCTACAGCCTCTTTTTGTGGAGATCAAGTCAGGTTCCTGGATTTCAACCAAGGCGTGATGGCTGGTCGCGCACAGGCTGCCAAGGCACTCTGTCGTGTGAGCTCAGCAGATCTCGATTTCTACCACCATTCACACTGGAATAGAATTCTATCAAGGCCCACGATCT
This sequence comes from Fusarium sp. MBC 364, assembly GCA_030777805.1. Lineage (NCBI taxonomy): Eukaryota > Fungi > Ascomycota > Sordariomycetes > Hypocreales > Nectriaceae > Fusarium > Fusarium sp. MBC 364. Next base: position 6,063 of record JAPFSC010000156.1, read on the forward strand.
TCTGACTTTGCGCAAAATGGGGTTCTTTTGGCGGGACAGAGCGTAGAGAGTTCCACATTTCAGTCGTCGTGATGAAATCATCGAGACCCTCGATGAAATCATAATAATGACATCACGGTGACCTTTTATCACTACAAATAATAGAGATCCCAAAGTCAAAGTAACGAATATTCTCATCATCAATCTCATCATACAAACAATCACTCCCATCTACAACAAAAACACAACTTCTTTATACCCCAATCTTCACTAAAATGTCCTCCAACTACGAGCAGATCGCCAAGCAGGCCGAGAAGGACCTCAACACCTACCAGGCCAAGACTGGTGCCGCCCGCCCCAATGATGTCGAGAACGCTGGTGTCAACCCCAACGTTGAGAACAAGTTCGAGAGCGCTCACGTCGAGTTTGGCGATGAGTTGAGCACAAACGCTGGCTACAACAAGCGCATTCCTCCTTCCGAGGGTGGTATCACCGATGACAAGGGCCGGTATGTTTAACCCCACATTCTTCATTATCTACAGTAACTTACTTACTCTTTACAGACAAGCCACCGGTGAGCTCTACGAGGGCACTGGCGGTCCCCTCGACAAGCTCGAGAAGGCCAACCAAGAGCGCGGCGGCGACAACGACAACGATGTTGTCAACGCTGGCTTCAAGCAGACCTCCGGCCTCGGCGCCCAAGACGACCTTGCTACCAAGGGCCAGGATGCCATGCGCGCCAACGTCGGCCGCAACCCTCCCGGTCCTGGCGGCTCTCAGTTCAAGGGCGCTGACTACACCGAGGACAGCGTCCCCGATCCCCGCTCAGCTCAGGGCTACGTTGCTCCTGACAGCGCTATCGAGACTGCTCGCGGCGACTAAATGCAAATGAATCTCAAAATGGAATGGAAAGCAACGGAGTGAATGGATTATTTAAGCGGGTTACTGTACGATTATATTGGTAATTGAAACCGACATGATTTATGACCACAACATTGTTGTTTCTGTCTTTTTAAAGTGATTGATGGTGATAGTTCGGAGAGTTTTGGCCCCCACTGTGGTTCCCGCTAGAGCCCGCAGGAGCTTAAGCATGATCAACGTCATGAGGCCTCGGCCTTATCTCGTGACCCGGCCGCTAATTTATGAAACTCCAACGTCTTCTTATCAGCAACATCACGACCGCGACAACGACTTTCACGCAATGTGCTTGTGTTCTCGACTACAATAGTACCTTCACACTCCGCCGAAATGTCTGGCATATCACCTTCGTCCTCTGGGCTACTCCCTATGCCTGGCGCGCCATCATCTTCTTGGGCCAGATATAAGGCACGAGTCGCGGCTCTGCTGGGTCATCATGACACCAAAGTCATCGTAGCCTTCTGGCTATTTGGTAAGCCATATCGTGGTACTTGACTGATACACGACTGACATCTATTTAGGCCTCATTAACAATGTTCTCTACGTGATTATTCTCTCCGCCGCCCAAGACCTCGTCGGTTCTCTACCAAAAGGAGTCGTTCTCCTCGCCGACGTCGTGCCTTCGTTCCTGACCAAACTAATCGCTCCATACTTCATCCATCGAATACCCTACCGCACGCGAATCCTCATATTCATCGCCCTGTCCGCAGCCGGCATGCTCATGGTAGCATTGACCCCAAGCACCCAATCCGTCGCGATCAAGCTCGTTGGCGTCGTCCTCGCGAGTATAAGCGCTGGAGGCGGTGAGCTCAGCTTCTTGGGCTTGACACACTTCTACGGAGCGATGAGTCTCGCGGGCTGGGGTTCGGGAACTGGCGCCGCGGGCTTGGTTGGCGCAGGACTATACGTGATGTTTACTGATTGGTGGGGATTGAGTGTGCGTAGCAGTTTGCTGATCTCCGCGTGCTTTCCTGCGATCATGTTTGTCAGTTTCTTTGTGATATTGCCTCTTGGGCCTTTGAGAGAGGGTACAAGGAAGGACTACGATGCGATTCCGGATCTTGAGGATGAAGATGTGGATCATATGGGTCAAGGGACTGCTTCGTCGGCGCTCTTGGCTCCTGGTCCTTCTGTTACGTCGACTGCGTACTCTGCGCGAAACCATCAAGAGACGCTCACTGTGAGAGATCGATTGAATAAGGTGAAGAAGTTGTTTGTGCCATACATGATGCCGTTACTACTGGTGTACGTGGCCGAGTATACGATCAACCAAGGAGTTGCGCCTACGTTGTTGTTTCCCCTCGAAGAATCACCGTTCGACGAGTTTCGAGCATTCTACCCGTTCTACGGATTCCTCTACCAGCTTGGTGTCTTTATCTCACGATCATCCACCCCATGGATTCGCATCCACCAACTTTATCTTCCTTCCATGCTCCAAATCGCAAATCTCATTCTTCTCACATTACACGCGATGTACTTCTTCCTCCCTTCGGTCTACGTCGTGTTTATCATTGTCTTCTGGGAAGGTCTACTAGGCGGAGGCGTCTACGTCAATTGTTTTGCTGAAATCATGGAAAACGTTCCCGCCGAGGATAGAGAATTCAGTCTTGGAGCAACTACCGTGAGTGACAGTGGAGGTATCTCCATTGCCGGTCTTATTAGTATCGTGATGGAGACCAAGTTGTGCAATTACCAGGTTGCGCATGGACGGGACTGGTGTCGACGCATTTCTGCACAGGGTCATTAGCGGTTGGATACACAAGGCGTTTGAGCGATGGGTTTATTTGTAGATGATTTGTGGATTGCAAATAGAAGCTCTGATACATGCGTTACGCGTTTTGACATTCGCCTCATTGACGTGTAATTGCACGCGCAAGCAGAACAATAAGCGAGTGTCCATGCAAATATCCATCTAGATAAGCGGGAAAAGATTCAGGGGGATTTTTGTGACAACTCTTGCGAGCTTTCAGCGTCATCATCTTTTTAATTAGAGAACTCAATTTGTCGCTTTGTTCTCCAGAGCCGGGAAGCATGGGCCAATTAATCGGAAACAAACCCCGGTTAGAGAACGTTGAGAGTTCCGGGAGGAAGGTCTTCCTTGTAAGGCGGAGAGAGGCTTAAATTACATGTGGATGTGACGGAAGAGGATGAATCTCTGGATTTTTTGTAGAGATGAAGATATTTTGACAAGAAGAGTTGACTACAGGTTATGCCACCGCCACAGTAGCTATAAACAGATGGAAGCCACTGATTTCATTCTGGAAGTGAGTGCCGGCAACGCCTTGTGGCTGACGGAAAGACCGGAGATGAACAACCACTGTAATGCGGCGCAGACAACGAGACTCCCGTGAAGAAACGGTCTGATGGCCTTCTTATACGAGTTTTGTCAGAGCAGCTGAAGGGCCATGATACGACTTTGCCAAGCGGATAGCGGCCTAGTGCTGACGGGCTTGGCAGGTTTCATTCATGTGAATCGCAATTGAGAGAATGTTGATCCAAATTGTAGACAAGCAATTTTTGGTCCACGGAATGTCTGGCTGAAATGTACAGAGTACGGAGTATGTCGTGTGTTGTTAAGACATCAAGGAATTGAAACATTTATACCCGTCGGGAATGATTACCCGTTTGCTAATGCCTCGTATCTCCCCACGATTGAAGCTTAACGATGAGCCGAGTTTCTTGGTGGAGTCGTTTGTTGGGTATCTGGAGATTTGACAGGCTGTGGCCGTGCGGGCAGGACTATTGATTGTCAAGCTTGACAAGCCTTGACTATTGGAGTTGACAGTTCTGAGATCCTAGATCACTACAAGCTACGGATATTCTGTACGGTGTCGGGTCTGTGGGATTAAATGTCAGACATGCATATTCAAGGGACTCGATAATGTCTCTTTCAGTCTCAGCCCTTCGGCAGGAAGAATGCCTTCTGGTTAAAGGGAGTTCTTACATTCCTGTTATCTTTCAGGGGTCTGCTCTCATCTTGTCGGAATCCAATTCGGTCAACTCAATTGCTCTGCTTATTGTTGTAGCTTACTGTACTTTTCCCATCTGGGCTTCGATTGCAAATTAAAGCAGAAAAAAAGGCCAAGCCAAATTTCCGCCTAGCGAGAACGTTGCAGATAAGCTATTGTGTGATTGGTTGGATGGGCGCATCGCAATCAAGGCCGAACCATGCAAGTGCCAAGTGGCTTCCCGAAAGGGAGGACCATCCAATGTCTGATCGAGATGTGACTGCAGGGGGTGAAGATATGGGATGCATTTACTCTGTATATTGGTGAGAGATGTGAATGAGAAGGATGGTTCTCAAGTCTGTAGGACAAGACGACAAAGTACCACGTGAGATGAAATCTAGTACTGCAGAGGATTAATTGAGTTATGATAGATGACGCATATACACGTAAAGGGGTACTGTACTTTATCCTACCAGATCTGGTCTACTAAGATTGACAGGAACTCTACCTATTGGTCAAACTACCGATACTCCCTAGAATAAGGTAGGCAGGTAAACTCCTTCAGGGGGTTGGGAATAAGACCAGACCAGGCCTTAACAATTGCCTCGAAGAGACAGAACAAAAAGGAGAAGCCCAGAAAGACGAAACTCACTGTAGTCTACCCCCTGATTCACTTGGCAAAAATTGACTTGGCATTGGCTGTTGAGTGCATATCGCCACTTTACTCCAAGCCTCATGCCAAGTTCCCTTGGTTCAAGTGCAAAAGCTCGCCCCCAAAAAGCGTTTAAAGCCGCCCAATTCAATTTTAGCGTAGCCCATGCCAGTGGATGGCCAGCACTACGCTAGCACTAACAACAGCGGGAAGCCCATGGAAAGCCCAGTCGTCCACTCCAGTCCATGCAACCTTGCATCCGTCCAATCTTGCCAGGCTGCATCTCCTCTCACGGGCCTCCTTCTTCCCGCCTCCATAACTCGCTTGGTCTTCCTTTCCCCCCTTCCCCGACCATCTCCGTCGTCACCATTGATCTTGCTTGTCTCTCTCCCTGTCCGCTTTTTATTTAATTTAATCCATCCCACCTAAAAGCAGCAAATCCCATTGTCAACGCCCACCCCCTGCCCTTGCGCCTTTTCTGACCTTATCAGAACCTGGTTCCTGTTTTTCTTCCCACTTCTCCTCCTCTTCTTTTCTCTTCACCGTTCGTCTTTTCTTCATTACAGATACCATAGTTCGCTTTTTTCTATACACCCAGGCGATTCAAGCTTCGGGTTTGGTTTTCTTAGTGTCCTTGTCGGCACCTTTCATTCCCTTCATTTGTATGAACATTTTCTGCTCCACGTTGAGATAATACGCGCGTACGGAAAATAAAGGAATCGCTTGCCCATCATGTTTGGTCAAGTGCGAACGAACCGGTCGACGGTCCTCATGGCCGGCACCGTCATCTTTTTGGTCGCTTTTGTTAGCCTGGCCTACAACCATCTCGACACTTGGGAGCCTCCCACTGATGTGTGAGTTGTCCTCTTCGAAAGATCGCCGAAACGATTGCTAACGATGCGACAGCGCTACCGATACCGAGACTTCCATCATTGGCGACACCCATGATCAGCCTCACCACGACGATAAGGAGAAGACTGAGCCTGCGCAACCCGCTGCTCCTGCTACTCCCCACGATGCCATGTCCAAGCCCGACCACCCTTCCAACGCTTCCACCGAGCTTGGCGATTACTACTTCAACTACATTATGAAGGCCAAGGTTTCTCCCACCGACAAGAAGTACGCTCCTTTCGGCGCTTTCCCCATGGAGCTTCCCGGAGCCCCCAAGTGGACCGACTTGGTTGGCGAGGACCTTTGCATTATCGATCTTGACAACCGACCTTTCAACGAGCCCGGCCAGATCTTCTCTGACAAGTTGATGAGCTGGGACCGCGCCGACGAGGCCCACGGTCTTTCTCTTGGTGTCCTGAACCACTGGCTCTACGGTTCGTACAACCCCATTTGTGTCAGTTTCTGTTGCTAACCCCTCACAGCCAAGAACCACGGTTACAAGTACTACTACGTTGACATCACCGACCCCTTTGAGGACCGCCGCAACTCGTGGAAGAAGCCCCCGATTCTGTCCAAGATCCTCAAGAAGCACAAGGCATGCATCTTCCTTGACTCCGATGCCGTCTTTCACCATCTCGACCTGCCTTTTGAGTGGCTCATGAACTACTGGCAGCTCCACCCCGACACCAACTCTCTGGCTCTCGCTTACGATCCTCACCACAAGAACAACATGGACAAGTTCGAGAAGGTTTACCTCAACACTGGTTTCATCGTTCTCCAGAACAACGAGAAGACCTTTGAGATTCTCAAGGAGTGGGAGGACTGCCCCAACGAGGGTGGCAAGCACCCCGACTGTGTCGAGTTCCGAAAGAACCGCCCCGGAAAGCCTACCGACCAGGGTGGTTTCGGTACTTACATCCGATACGATTACCCCAAGGACATCAAGGATCTTCCCTGCACCGAGGCCAACGGTTTCCCCGAGTCCAAGTCTGGTTGCGAAGGAAAGTTCATCAAGCATCTCTGGACCGGAAAGAAGGACCACATCAAGGTCGTCATCGGCCAGCAGGTCCCCGGTGACTTGCTGGAGATGTTCCACAAGCAATTCCTCGACGAGAAGCCCAAGTTCTTCATCTCCGAGCGAGACGTGATGGCCTGGTCGGACTAAGATAACGAACGATGCTGCATGCCCTTTAATGAAGAATTAGAAAAGAACGGACATGAGGACAACTTTTCCCACAAACAAAAACAAATCTTTTTTTTAATAACTTTGTACTTTAACTTATACCATCCAGGAGAGAGGTATTTGTACTCTCCCGGCCTCTTCATTATGGTGTTTCTGGGAGTGTGTTTTATGGTCCGTTGAATCCGAGACATTTGGATTTTGTCCTTTGTTGCGACGTTATGTAATGCATTCGGATTTCAGCATGACTCGGTTTATGAGTAATAGGGAATAACATGAGTTTTGATGTTAACATCTGTCTGTCTGTGATGTCGAGTGTTTGAAGATGTCTTGGTGATTGTGCATGCTTTAGTGATGAAGAGATGTTGAGTGATGAACGTACGGTACGGAATGGTGATATCTTTATTGGTATACGACATGTAGATGGGTTTTGGACGGAGGTCTAATACTCGTGTATGCGATCGACGTCCCTCGTAGCTGACTGTCTGTAGGGCTGAGTTTCCGCCATGCATGGTGATGCTGAACGATCGGTACTCCGTACGGTGTATGAGCGCGGGTTTATCTCGGGGGCTGTTGCTCCGGTCTTGAACATAGGGTAAGATACTCGAGACTCCATTGAAGAATGATGAGTCTAAGCCTTGTAGGACAATTTATCTGATACCTGTCTGACCGGGTACCTTGGAAATGGCGTTAAGCGATTCATCTTTATAGCATCAAGTCTAGGCATGTTACCCTAGAGTGAGTACCTGATGAATGGCATTCGCGACTCTGGCTCTCAAGATAAATAATTCCGATTTTATTTGTAAGCTACATAGCACCCAGATACGAAGTCACATTGGATAATACTGTACATCATAAACAACGGGATCAACCAGTGATTCCAGGTCCAGTACCCGAGGATCTCAAGCAACACCAGTGTCATTCGCTGATTGTGAGGGGACAGCCGAGGCTATCATCACCACGTCAAAAGAAGATGTCGGATCATCTTTATAATCATGTCAATTAACAATAAGGACAAGGTTTAATTACTAGGGATGAGTACCGCGTTTATGATCATTAATCTTAAACCCGAGCTATTCGCAGGTTGGGGGTGCAGCTCGATCAGTAATCACCAAAACACGCGGACAAAACACATAAATACGCCTGCGGGACAACAATGCCGCTCTTCCAAAACACCGGTGGACTACTGCGGCTGAAGTATGGCGCAAGAGTGTATTGATAAGCCATTGTGATAGATATAATGCGCATTTGGTCGTTGAATTGAAGAGTGATCGTATAGTTGATGTATATTATTTACTATGGATAATACTGAGAAACACCAAGGCGAGCTGGGGAATGATTCCACGACGGAACATGACATGGAAGTCGCAAGACCAGAGACTGATGATTGGGATACGAGTCCCGAGAACCCCTTCAATTGGCCATCATGGAAGAAAGCATTGCAGGTCGTCATGCTCTCCTCATCCGCCATCCTCGCGTGAGTCTATTCTCCCATCTACCCACTACTCACTCTTCTGACAGACCAGATCAATCGGCACATCAATCATGAGTCCAGCACGCAACGAACTAATGGTCGAATTCAACATCAGCTCAACAGTAGCTCTCCTCCCATTAACGATGTACGTTCTGGCCTTGGGCTTTGGACCCATCATCGGCGGTCCGTTGTCAGAAACCATCGGTCGCTACCCCATATACGCAGCCAGCGTTCCTCTTGGTGCACTGTTTACCGTGGGCGCTGGCTTTACGCATGATTTTGGGGCGTTGTGCTTCTTGCGCTTCATGGCGGGTCTTTGTTGGGCGCCTGTTCTTGCTGTTGCGCCTGGGACATTGGCGGAGACGTTTACGCCGAAGACTAGAGGACCTGTTTCGGCGGTGTTTATACTAATGCCGTTCTTGGGTCCCGGATTAGGGTGAGTTTGTTGGGTATGGTTGGGATGAAGCTGACGTTGTAGACCCGTTATAGGATCCTTCGTGGTTAATCGCAAGGGATGGCGCTGGACACAGTGGACGTTGGTCTTCTTCTCCATCCTCGCCATGATATTCTCAGCGTTCGCACACGAGACGTTCCACCCTGTCATCAAGCGCAGGATAGCGAAGAGGAAGGGACTCAAGGTCGATAAGCCGCCGCCGTTGAGTGCAAGACTTAGGATGTTTGCTCTCGTAGCGGTTGTTCGACCTATTCGCATGCTTCTCTTCGAGCCGATCACTGGATTTATTTGTTTATACGTGGCGGCGGAGTTTGGAACACTGTTTAGCTTCTTCGCTGCTGTGCCGTATACCTTTGGGCGAGTGTACCAATTCTCTATCGAGGAGTCTGGCCTAGTATTCCTCTCCATCGTCATCGGTTGTATCCTCGGTCTCGTCACTGTCATCCTCTGCGACGTATTCCTGTATCGCAAGCAAGCGGGGAAGTATCCTCCTCATCAAATCCCACCGGAGCATCGTCTTTATCCTTCCATGATCGGGAGTATCGGTCTTCCCATCGGGCTCTTCTGGTTCGGCTGGACAGCTCGAGCGGGAATATCATGGGCAAGTCCTGCGGCTGCGATGATCGTCTTCGCGTGGGGAAACCTGTGCGTGTTTGTTAGTACGATGCAGTATATTACTGATACGTATCATGGGAATGTTGTTGCTAGTGCCGCGAGTGCGAATAGTCTTGCGCGATATGGGTTTGCGGGAGTGTTTCCGCTGTTTACTATCCAGAGTAAGTCCTGCCGCAGTTTGTTTATGAGACGGAGCTAACGGGCGATACAGTGTACGAAAAGTTGGGTATTGATTGGGCTAGTAGTCTGCTTGGGTTTGTTGCGTTGGCGCTGTTACCGGTTCCCTGGGTGTTGTTCAAATATGGTCCGACGATCAGGGCGAAGAGCTCTTATGAGACGGTGCAATTTGGTTGAAAGTTGTATTTATCACTAGTCTCGACAAGAGACAGCTTCTTGAGAACTATGTCAAGAGATCGATGACACTTGCAGCGCTTATTCCTTGCCAAGCTCAATCAACTTGAAGGCCTCATCAAGATAATACCAAAGGTCATACGTCTCCGGCCGTTCGGCAGCAGGAAGAACCTTGGACTCAGCAGGAAGTCCAAACTTCTTGGTAGCATCCTTGCTCTTCACATAACTCTTATACTTTTTGTTGCTGGTCTGGTTGTAGTTGATCTCATTGGAGTCAACCTTGCCTCGGACGAGGTCCTGCCAGTCGCCGTGGCTGCTCTTGATGGTCTTGGCCATGAACTTGGCGTCTTGGTAGTCTCCTCCGATGATCTCGAGAACGGAGTCTCCGCGGGGGACTTTGTAGTACTGGGATTGTCAGTAAAGGTGACGGAGGAGGCGGGGATAACAAAAAGAAGCTGTCGTCTAAAGCTTAGAGTACCGAAACAAAGTGGCCTACATGCTAGTCTAAAATAGCATGAGATGACCAAATCATTTCGTCTCTCAGGGTCTTGACGACCAATTCTTCTAATATCCTGACTAGGGATGGGGTTTAGACGTACGGTGAACCAGTTGTAGAAGGTCTTTGACAGACCGGGGCGGTACTTTTCGAGATCGGCAACGGCTGGGGGTTGTTAGATGTATAATGGAGAGGAGAGGAGGGGTTGACTTACTGTCGACGAGCTCGGCGAGAGGATCCTTAGTGTCGATGGCGATGACCTTCCAGTCAGTCCCACCACCCTGTTCAAGTCAGTAACTTCTTCATGTACCGTCAACTGCCCAAACTTACATCGTTGAGAGCAAGGCCGCCTAGGACCTTGACAGACTTGACTTGACCAGCATGGGCAGGACTATCACACATCAGCTCTGTCGCTCCAATTGAAGAACAATACTTACACCTCGCTGATGTCAAACAGATCAATGGGATCGTTGTCACCAGGATATCCAGTGAAGTCATGGTCAAAGTTGGGGCTCTCCCAGGTTTGGGGGATGGATCCGTAGTGGAAAGGATAGGACTTGTGAGGCCAGACACTTTCGACGAAACGGGGCTTCTTCTTCTTGTCGTCGTGAAAGATGGGGTCTGCGATCAATCAGAAACGTGAAGTTCAAGCGTGATGGATGGTGTCGTACTCATAGGCTCATCGCGACGAGTCTCAATCTTTCCATCAGTCCATCTAGGAATCTCAACGACGTAGCTCACGATGCGGTTGTTGCCCTTCTCAGGGTACAAAGGAACATCGTGCCAAAAAGAAATAGGCAGGCCGTCTTTCTCGAGCCATACACGCCAATCCTGAACATATTAGCAAGTGTTCAACTGAACAAGACATGGCACTCACAAGGGTGTTCCGAGCGCCGACTTCTCTTAAAGTAAGAGAATCATAGTCAAAAGACTTGGCTCGAGGCGCAATAGAAGATCCGAGGACAAGGCAAGGCAACAAAGCCAGCTGAACAAGCGAAGAGGTAACGACCATTGTGAAAGCTGCTGAACATTGGAGTTACATGGCTTTCGTCTCGTCTTTTAAGCATGTTTCAATAATGCCAAGACGATAACTGTAAATCGCTCGCGTGAGGCTCATTTCTTTCGGTGACGAATAGAGTTGTTTCGATCCAACGACGATGGGAGGCTGATGCACGTGGAGAGTTGGGGAGGAACGTGGGGGTGCACCAGTTGTTGTAAGCCGAGAGGCACGTGGGGTTTGTCGATCCTGAGACATGTCCCTGGCTACTGCAGGTCAACGAAAACATTTGTCGGGAATAATAAGGAAGATTGTTAATCGTTGTAAACATGGTTCATGTCATGGTACTATAAAAATCACATATCCACATCGCCAACAGCCTTGGTGAGCGCTAGTACCTCCTTGGTTTTCTTGGTTGGGATCGCCACCTACCAGCAAAAGCATCAATCGCGGAGACCATAAGAGATGAAATGTTTTGGTCGCTTTATGCTAGCTTAGACTAGAATTTAGGCTACTATACTCTAGTGCCCTAAGCATTAGGGGATAATTTAGTTCTTATGATATCCTGATGTTGGAGCGATTGTAGAGATCTTCCTGCTCAGGAGTATGCTGACCAAGCCGTCCAATCAAAGGACTTCACCGGGAACCCGAATGATGTTGACCCCGATAGAACAGTTAGCAACACACGGCAAGAAGTTGAGCAAGCGTTGCGAATCGGGTCATTGAACGTGAATGATCGCTCACTCACGAGTGGCAGTTGTCATAGGGTGGGTCAATTTATGGTAGATAATTTACATCTCCATCTCGCCAGTGGCCTCGGTCCGGGACGCCACTTCCATCTCAGACTTCTTCTTGGGCTTCTGGATGCGGTTTCCCTACGAATCAATCAAGTCAGCGGATGGTCAACGTCGATAGAAAATAGAATTCACAAGTAAGATAACAGTGCCTGGAGGCGCAAGAGGAAACCCCTCCACGATAGTAACACTGAATTAAGATTATTGAGGCATCAAGCAGAAGCATGATTTCCCTTCTCGAAGATACAAACCATTCGGCGGCGCTTGGCTCTGTTACCAGAGGCCAGGGCCTCTCTGGCTGGATCCCCAGGAAGGATCAGTGTTCAAAGGCTGGAGAGGCTTTTGCAAGACGGTCTCTACTGCAATGCCCGTGAAGGTACGGTACGATTAATGTGTGCCCGAAAAAGAGATTGTTCAATTAAAAAACGAAAAAAAAAGAAGGAAAAACAAAGAAAGAGAATCACTCCTCCTTCTCCTCCTGCTTCTCCTCCTGCTTCTCCTCCTCCTCGGGCTCATCCTTCTTCTCCTCTTCGGTCTCCTCCTTCTTCTCCTCTTCGGTCTCCTCCTTCTTCTCCTTCTCGGCCTTCTCCTTCTCGGCCTTCTCCTTCTCGGCCTTCTTCTTCTCGGCCTTCCTGGCCTTCTTGCTCTTCTTCTTCTTCTGCTTCTCGGCCCCGGGCCGAAAAAGGACATCGGCGGACTGGAAATCGATCAAGTCAGCATATGTTTAACATTAACAGAGCCAGGAATTAGAACTTACATCAACCGACAGAACTGTGCCCGGAGGGCACCAGAGAGCACCGCCGGAAACAATCCGGACATGGTTTGCTAGGGAAGTTAACATTTGGTCTGTAGGGGAGTAGTCAAGTAACAGAAGAATTGTCCTCTTAGACTTGGGCTGCTCAAATAAAGTAGCCCAAGTGCTAACATAACGTGACAAAATCAATTCATCTCTTATGCTCTCCGCGACCAATTCTTGTGACAACTTGAGGGTAGAGAGGACTTACGATTACGGCACTAGAAGGGGGTTAGCAGGTAAAGATACTATCAGGACTAGGAAATGGAACTTACAAAGGAAAGAACAGTCCCCGGGGGCAAGAAGGGGTGCCCCCCCACGATCGTGAAGTGTGAATCAGTCTGAGAGCATAGAGTTAACAGGTGAACACAGTAGTGAGAGTAAAAAGTACGTACGGGCGCCATGGTTGTTTGTGAAAGAAAAAAAAAAAGAAGAAAAAAAAAAGGCTTATTTTGAATGCGTACCTGTTTATATATGTTAGTGATGGCAATTTACCACATGAAGAGAAGCAATAAAGAAACGAAGAGGTAGATGTAATGGGAAGTGCTGAGGTATGAGGAACTCGCGCGAAAAGCACCAAAGAAGATTCGACCTAGACGGGAAGATTGAAAGCAATGAACAAAGAGAAAGGCATAAACAGCAGAAGAAAAAAGGAGACAGGCAAAGGAAGTATGAAAACGCGAGGCTCGAGGCGTGATGATAAAAAATGATGCTCGCAGACACATCGACTCCAACAGCCACGTAGAACGACCGGGAGAGCGCGCAAAAAGGAGAAGAAGAGAAGAGCATGTAGCCAGGGATTCAAACGAAGAATGCACGAAGAACAACATGATCGTGATGCGTTGTGATGGAGTGGGAAGGGGAAGAGCAAAAGGAAGATCGCGAACTCACGTTTGTGAAGATGGCTGAGGAGAAAAGAAAAACAGGAAGGCAGGAGAGATCGAGAGGTTCATATCTAGACACGATTAGCTAATCGCGTTGCGCAACAGGCTGGGCTTGGGATAGCCAGCGGTGCCGGCTGTTAGGCAGCTGGCAGGCAGTGACAGCAGATTTCTGGCTGCCATACTCCAGGATTGTTCTGACATGACCTCCAAGAGACAATAACCGGTGGGCTTTATGTTTGCGAGAGTGTTATATCAGTTAGTTTCCCCGAAGTCATCTCGTTATTGTGGAGTGTTGGGGTAGACATAGTCGTTATGTGACTTCCAAGCACCTACAACAAACCAAACTCACTGCTCTCATGACAGTGGGAACCGTGTACTATAGTAATTGGCAAGTGCGTCCAAGTTATAGAAAGCCAGGAAAGATCTTGAATTAAGAGTGAGCAGATAAAAATGTATTCATAGTGTGATTACTTGCAAGTTCCTGAAAGACCTTTTTCCAAGACAAAGCAGCCCCTTTACCGACAGAGTACCAAACTTGACCTGGTGGTGCAATGCTCCGCGGTCACCCTTCTGTGTCCTCGGCCATAAGAAATAGAACGCGAAATTCTACTATGGCTATTTAAGAGACGAGGGACTCATTCGTAGCGCGAGCATTGCTTCGCATATGTCAAGATTCCGCAATCCGGCTGAATGAGTTACCTCTGCATACTGCCCGCTAAAAGACGATATTGGTAAAGATAGGAGACTGTCTGCTGGGTCTTTATTCTGGCATTCTTGTTCAGGCAAGGGGACCTCTAAGTGGTATTGCCAAAGGTCCAAGAATTTTCTACAGTCTTGATTGGGACCCGGTGCTTAGTATATCCCAAGGAGAGGGCTCGATTTGGACTGCAATGGCGGCTTTCATTGTAAACATGCTCTGAGAGTCTGGCTTCTGGTAACTTTTTATTGAAGCATGCCCCCAGATTCGAACTTGCAAATATGACCACGAAGACTCAGTTACGATTTTCGAATGCTGGGTGTTACAATCACATCCATGCTATAGGGTGACATTCGGTGGTAGCATCGCCAGCGCAACACATGGAATGCGATGGTAGCGCGAAAGGCATGAGTCCAGCTAATCAAGAAAATTGGAGTGTAGTTCTCAGAACTATTAATCTGATTTCTTCTTCTATGTGTGACGTTCTCATAGTATTGAAACCGTATCATTGCAATGGGATTGGAAACACCTTGTATCCGACCACATCAGTCCTTGTCATTGAGGAATGTTTTTTGTAGCTGCGCTGGCGTCTTGGTTAAATATTGATACAACCTTGTATTCCAGGTGACTGGAATGGCGCCATAAATTCCCCTTGCCAAATTCTCCCTCGCCATTTATCATTGTCTTGCGATGGTCTTCAGGAAGGTGCTCCTCGTGTCTCGGGCCGCTCCCGTGGGAAGTGGTCGTTTGACTGGTTCGCTTGCGTCGATGGATCTAACCTTAAAAAGATACGTACCTACGACCATGATCGAATGAACTTACACGCACCAGTCGACATCACAAAAGTTCAATATTTAGTCAACGAGCTCAACAATTAATTCAAAATGTGAACATGGATTGTAGGAATGAATGTGGCGTTGTCTAGAGCAGATAAGGTGGTGTGGCGGTGTGGCGGTGTGTGGCGTCACCGCAGAGTTGTGTATACCTTCACCACATATGCTCAACTTTGTCGGCAAAACACCAACAAAACACAAGGCAACGTGACGGAGTGGTT
>JAPFSC010000157.1:0-19823 GCA_030777805.1 Fusarium sp. MBC 364
GATCCATATAGACCTATTAATATAAATAAAGGAGGTAATATACT
This sequence comes from Fusarium sp. MBC 364, assembly GCA_030777805.1. Taxonomy (NCBI): domain Eukaryota; kingdom Fungi; phylum Ascomycota; class Sordariomycetes; order Hypocreales; family Nectriaceae; genus Fusarium; species Fusarium sp. MBC 364. The sequence continues at coordinate 45 of JAPFSC010000157.1, forward strand.
TTCAAAGAATATATAGAATGACATTATGTCTAAGCTCATAAAAACTGCTAATAATAATGTTTCTAATAATAACATAATTATTAAATAAGATTTTACATTTTCTTTTATAGAATCTCAATTAGATAATAATGCTATAGGCATTATTATCGTAGTTAATAATATGAAATATATAGAGATACCATCTACACCCAAGTAAATGTCGAATAGTTGTACATTGTAGTGTTCTTGTACAAATTGAAATTGATTAGTACTGTTATTAAATAAAATAAACATAACTAATGATATAATTAAATTTATAACACTAGTAGTAAGCGCAATCGTTTTAGTAAATAACTCTGAATTTTTATATGATCCTGAACTAGCTACAATAATTGTCCCTAGTAGAGGTGTAATAATTAACGAGGATAATAACATATGTTGAAGATTGATATTTATTGCTCTTCAAATAATTTACTATGTCCGCCTATATACATGTGTCTCATGGCCTTTAGGATAAAGAATATAGCATGCTGCGTACAAATTAGTGCGCAGCATGCTATTGATACTTTTTAACCTAAAGAGTTAATACAGCAGTAAAAAAATAAAGCGTAGGAGTAGCCGAGCGAGCCCGAGCCCCCAGGCTACGGGCTAGGAGGGGCGATTTTCTTCGAAAATAGCCAAGCTTTATTTTTTTTCATGCTTGTTCTACCTTCACTATTCCGGCTTTAGCTTGCTGCTGTGTACTAAAATAATAGTGCCGAGCTGGCGCCCTCCCTTAAAAATAAGCCTTAAAGCCAGCTTTATTTTTTTTTTACGAAGAGGCGGAGCCTATTCCTTCGCTTTTAGTAAATAACTCTGAATTTTTATATGATCCTGAACTAGCTACAATAATTGTCCCTAGTAGAGGTGTAATAATTAACGAGGATAATAACATATGTTGAAGATTGATATTTATTGCTCTTCAAATAATTTACTATGTCCGTTTATATACATATGTCTCATGGCCTTTAGGATAAAGAGTATAGCATGCTGCGCACTAATTTGTACGCAGCATGCTATTGATACTCTTTACCATAAGGCGTAAGCTCTAGCTTGCGCACATACTCTTTTAAAGAGCTAATTTAAGCTGGTACTTTTTATAGCTTCATTACTACTGCTTTAGTATTCCTACGGAGAGACGAGGGCTTTTTTTTACCGAGGAGCTTTGCTGATTCGTGAAACGAATACACCGCCAGTTACTAAAACATGTTCACATTTACTACAGTTATTCCGAATATATATAATAAACAAGGAATTAATATTATAAAAGCAAATAAAATAGGTAATAATACAGTTCAACAGAATGACATTAACTGGTCAAAACGTATTCTAGGGAATGAAGCTCTTACCCAGATAAATATAAATACCATTATTGAGCTTTTTATACCTAAAGTTATACTATGTAAAAAGCCATCTACACTTGAACTAGTCAAAATTCCTCTTAATTTAAAATATTCTAAAGATGTAATTCAGTTTATATCGAAAATATATGCATATATATAATTTAATAAGTCAAATCAATATACAATGTCAAATTCTAATAAATAACCACCTAAAAATAAAATACTAGTAAATATACACATTAATACAATACTAGCATATTCAGCTAAGAAGAAAAAGACAAATATTACTGCAGCGTGTTCTGTCATAAATCCACTTACCAGTTCAGATTCAGCCTCTGCTAAATCGAATGGGGCACGATTAGTCTCTGCCACTGAACCTATAAAGAATATTATTAATATACATAATAAAGGTAAAGCTAATCATACTATTTTTTGGAATTGTACATTTATATTTAAATTTAAGCTATTTGTTATCATTATTATTATTAATAATACAGAACTTAATACTAATTCATAACTAATTAATTGAGCTGTACTTCTTAAAGATCCTAAGAAAGCATACTTACTATTAGCACTTCATCCTGCAAGTAAAATACCATAAGTAGCTAAACCTGAAACAGCTAACATATACAATATTCCTAATTCCATATCCCCTAATGATAGTCCAGGACCGTAAGGAATAACTGCATAACCTAATAAAGCAAATATTAATGTCACTATAGGTCCTAAGAAAAATAGTATTAAATTAGCTTGTGTAGGAGCTACATATTCTTTTAAGATTAATTTTAAAGCATCTGCAAATGCCTGTAATAGACCATAGTATCCTACTGCGTTAGGACCAAGTCTTCTTTGCATACTTGCCATAGTTTTTCTTTCCGCTACAGTTACATAAGCTACCACTAATAAAGCGGGTAACATTAATATTATATTTTCGATTATTGAAATAATAGTAGGAGAATAATTCATTTTTTTTTATTTGCGCCATCTTTCTTTGTTAATGTGTTCTAACTCACTAGGCAGATTTCTATAGCTAGTAGGAGGCGGCAACTTCGTATTTTTTCTCCGAGCTCGCGCCTAAAATCGCGCAAGCTCGCAAGCTCGCCTAGCCTTAACTAGAAATAAGCTAAGTATAAATATAGTAAGCTAGCTATGTTTTATTTTGTTTTGTTTAATCTTATAATATTAATAATACTAAATTAGTGTACGGGGGCGTAAAAAATAAAGTTTTACTTTATTTTTTTCCTCGAGACAGTAGACTTCGTCTCGAGGGCGCGTTAAAAATAAAGCGGCGCGTAAAAAATAAAGTTTTACTTTATTTTTTTCCTCGCTTTATTTTAGAGGGACGCCCTCCCTATTTTCGAATAAAATCGCCCCTCCTAGCCCGTAGCCCGTAGCCTGGGGGCTCGGGCTCGGCTCGGCTACTACTAGATAAATAACAGAAGAATAAAGCTAAAGTTAGAGCTATTAATGTTTATAAGAAGCATTTAATCTATTAAATTCATTAACTTTATCTAATATTTGCGAAGTATAGTTAACATTTTCTTTCTTTAATTTACCTTCTATTTCTAATCCTTTCTGTAATAAATCATTTATTTCTTGACCACGTGTTGTTATTAAACGATCAATAATACTTATTCTTCTACTAAATTTCTCTGCATCAGTGTCCGACATAGTACCAGGAACATCTAATGACATATTACCCGCTGCATCTGTTATAACATTTATATTATTAGTCAAGATGATACTGTGAAATTGACTTATAAAATCAGAAAGTTGAGGTAATAGTTCATTAATCTTTAAAGTTATATCTGTAAGCTCTACCGGTGAAACTGTACTTTTTAACGGAAGATCCGCAAAGACATGAGGTCTAGGTATATCTATATCTTTATATGATAAAAGATTAATTAATTTTAGGGCTTTTGCCTTCATACTTTTTGTTATTGTAATTTAATTATAATACGTGCACACCGCGTCACTCGTAGGTAAATAAAAAATATATAAGAACTTTAGCTAGCTTGGCTATATGCTTGCTAAAGCTAACCTTATATACTATATATTAAACTATTCATAGAATAATCTAATACGTTTAGTTTATGGCGAGTAGCGCATATCCTTCGTTATTTTCGGAGAAAATAACGAAGGAAATCGGGGGCGCTAGCTCGCTTATCGGGAATAGGGAGGCGCGAACGAAGAGTATATTAAAAAAATACGGCGAGTAAGGGTCGAGTGCTTATTTTTTTTCGGACCTTCGCTTATTTTTCGGACCTTCGCTTATTTTTTCGCCGGGGCGTAAAAAATAAAGTTTTACTTTATTTTTTTCCGGCAACTTCGTTCGCGAAGCTGCTCCTAAAAAAAAATATATTTTCCTCTTATTTTTTCGGAGAAAAAATCCGCAAAGCTAGCCTTATTTTTTTTTTTACTCCACGAATAGTCCAGCCTCTGCGCGAATTTTTTTCGGAGAAAAAAAAATACAGAAGAGTAGCTTTAGCTGGCTATTTTTATTTATATCTAAGCGTACTCCTATTTATGAGTACGCTATTCGTGCTTTAGCTTTATAACTTTAGCTAAACCAGCTAAGTTAGATATTAAATATTATGATCTAGAAGCAAAAATAGCCGATAAAAAAATTTTCTTTATTGATTTAATAGACTACTTATTATCTTTATAATATAGATTTCTCTATACCTATCTCATCTTAGACTCGAACTAAGATCTAAATATTAGAAGTATTCTGCTCTGCCATTGAGCTAATGAGACTTAAATCTAGCTTTTCTAATTTGTTAGAAAAGCAGGCTATACAACTAATTAGCCATCTACATAAAGCTAGGAATATCGTACGTACTATGTAGCGTCAATATACCCTGCGAGCAGGTAGGTAGTAAAAAAAAAATTACATTTTTTTTTTCGCGAGCTTGCTTATTTTTTCGGAGAAAAAATCCGCAAAGCTAGCCTTATTTTTTTTTTTTCCTCGCTAGCCTATTTATATCTTGCGCCTTCATAGCTAGTGCTAGTGCTAGTGCTAGAATATACTAAAAGCAAGTAGTCCTACGGAGGCGCTATAAAATAAAGCGAGGAGTAGTATTTTTAAAAAATACTCCTTTATGGAAAGGAAAGCTAGATATAAGTAGGCAGTACGCCTACTGCGTAGTCCGTGCTTAATTTAGCTTTGTAAAGGTAGACTTACAAATGCATGAGGTTTAGGTGGGCTTGATAATCCTCATTCTAAGCTAGTGTAACTTCTATTTAAATTAGCTTGTAATACGTCTGTGTAGAATCCTGGAGTTAATCAAGGATTTCTAGAAGCCACTTTTCCTTCTACTAATTGTGAATATACAATATATAAGAATAATCATGCAGCTATTACACTTACTATAGAACCTATACTACTTATTAAATTTCAACCTGCAAAAGCATCAGGATAATCACTAATTCTTCTAGGCATTCCTTGTAAACCTAAGAAATGTTGAGGGAAGAATGTAAGATTACATATTGTGTGGACTATATATTGATTATTTTAATTAATTAAAATAACCTCCTTCGTGAAGTCTCTGAGGATCCTACTAATAACATGTGTTGTTACTTTGGTTTCCTGCTGATTGTCTAGATACACTTAAGATTTTTACGAGTAGACTGCGTCTAGCAAGCTCGCCTTAATAAGTACTTAAGCTTTATGAGAGTTTCCAGCATATAGAAGGATTGGGAGGGGCTAATCAAATTAATTTTGTTTAGGGATAGATTGTATTAATCAATCTTCACCATTAAGAGTTATTCATTCATTTTTATCAATATTATTTTTTACAAGAGTTCATCTAACTTTGAAGTGTTGTCTAGCTCCATTTATGGAAGGGAAAATCAATTCTTCACCTTGTCTATTATAACAATAGACGAATTTACCTCCTATACCATATTGAGGAGCTAATGAACCTTTCAATCCTTTACTTGGATGGCTATTTTCTGTATAAAAATACTTTATACTGTCACTAATAGCTTTCTTTGTCTCAGTTGAAGTCACACTACCAAACTTAGGATGATTCTCTTTGCTTAGTCTTTCTTTTAATTTAGTAATTGTGTCGATACTATGTTTGTAACCTAATGAATTGCCAGCTACAGTTAAAACATTATATTTAGGTGTATAATGATCAATTCATTTTTGTTCTAATATTAAACAAAGATCTTTTTCACATAATTCTAGAATTGCCAAAGAAAAATTATCTAAACCATATTTTTTCATAGCTCTAATTATAACTAACTTAGATGGTTTTTGTGAGTTAGTATAGTAATAATAACTAACCATTCTGCTAGTTAAATTTGCGCTACTACCTATATATAAATCATTAGTAATGTTATTTATAAACAAATAAACACCTGATTTTTTTCTTAATTCTTTATATATATTTCTTTTTTCTTTGTTAACATTTTCAAAAAATAATTCAAACTCTTTAGGATCAAACTGAGAATTTCTACGCTTTGTAGAAAATCATCTATGTAATCTATCCTTCATTACAAAAGTACTTCCCTTTAGAAAAACCCCTATGAATAAAAGTCAGAATTGAACTTTAGCTAAATTTAAGTTATAATTTAAACCTAATATTTTAGGTATTCAGAAGTATCAACCAGCAAACATTGCGAATACAGCTCCCATACTTAATACATAGTGGAAATGAGCCACAACATAATAAGTATCGTGGAAGGCTATATCAAGTGAAGCATTAGCTAACACAACACCACTTACGAATAAAATTCATTAATTTTTTAATCTCTCATAACTAAATATATAACCATTAAATACACCTTCTAATTTAGCATATTTTTTAATCGTACTGTGGTTTATATTTAAAGCTTTTTGAGCGTTTGTTACTCCTTCATATTTACACAAGAATTTTTTATTTGTGTCATACACAAATATTGCTTTTCTAATATGACTATTGTTGTTTATACTTAATATTAATTCTTCAGATTCTTTAAGAGTTCAATTAGGTATAATAGGAGTATCATCTATATTATAAGGTAAATTAGTAAAATACCATTCTCCTCTAAATATAGTTTGTTCTTTTATAACATCCACTACTGTAGAATGGTTAGATTTAATTAAATTAGCTAAAGTTGAAACAGAAGGGAAAATAATTAATAATTCTTTAAATGAATTATATACATAAACAGGGTAAGCTGATTTAGCTTCTATCATTCTTACCTTGCTTTCAGTAGAATGACTTTTATTATAAAAAGGATTATTTTCACCAGTTAAAGCTTTTACTATTAAACCTTTAGTTATATCACTATGTACTCTATTTTTCGCTAATTGAGATAACAGTTGTTTAGTTTCTTCTGTATGTTTATAACCTAAAGAAGAATAACCTTGTTTTAATACATTGTAATAAGGCATTACGGTTGTTATAAAATAAGTTTCTCTAATTGTTAAAGATTCAGGGTTTACCTCCTCTAATATTAGTAGAGTAAAATTAGATTGGTCATATTTAAGTAAAGCCTTTACAATTGGCATATTTACATTTTGTCTACTTTTTAAAAAAGTATTATTAAGATAATTTCTCATTCTAGAGGCTAAATTAATAGAACTTCCTATATAAGAATGGCCATTTATCTTATTTATTAAGCAGTAAACACCAGATTTGTCTTTTTGTTCTTTTAAAATCTTCCCCCTTTCTTCTTTAAAATTATCATATACTCTTAAAGAGGTAGATAGTAAATTTATTGTATTATCTTCTTTTTTAATACGGGGCGCCGAAGGGCTCGAGTAAGTACGAATAATATTTTTATTAAAATGAATATTATTATATAAATGAATTAATGAATTTTTATTTCACGGACTGTATTTTCTCATAAATATATTATGAGGATCACGTCTAGTCTCTGAGGTTCCTACTTGGATATTTTTCTCTATCCGTTGGTTACCTGCTGATTGTTCAAAATTATACATTTTCACTGAAATTAAGCATGAAGCTATAAATTCTAGTAGTCTAATTGTCAGAAGTTGCCAGCATATAGTGATCTTTAAAGGGAGAACTAAGTGGTTTTTTATTAATCCTCCTATTGTAAACATAAATACAAAACCTAATGAGAATAACATAGAAGGTGTCATTTTTATAGAACCACCATAGCAAGTAGCTAATCATGAGAATATTTTTATACCTGTAGGTACAGCAATTATCAATGTAGCAGCTGTAAAGTAAGCTCTTGTATCCACGTCTAATCCAACTGTATACATGTGATGACTTCATACTATAAATCCTAGTATTCCTATAGACATCATAGCATACACCATACCTATATAACCAAATATAGGTTTATTTGAATTAGTTGAGATAGTTGTACTAATTATACCGAAAGCTGGCACGATTAATATATAACAATTGTTTTGATTAATATAATAGTTAGCTTATTAAGGCGAAGACTAAAGCTTGCCATAGTTCTATACTTATTATAATTAATACTCAAAGACTCATATCTTTGTTAGGACTCTATCTTATATTGAATGTCTATTCATTGATTCTTTAAATTTTCTAATTTTATTTAATCCTTTTTCTGTTAAATGTTCTTTATTTAATATAAGTAGATAAACTTTTCTTCATTTAAGATAGCTTATATGCTTACTAGATTGTAAATGAAAATGATCAAAGTAATTTATTACTTTTTTAGCTGATCCATAACTCGTAGATCCATAGTAATAAGTATCTTGACTTGATCTATAACCAATATTACCACCAAAAAATTCTTTTATTAATAGCAAAAGATCGTTATGTTTTTGATCAATTTGATAGTTTAATCTTACTTCTGGTCTAGGCTTATTTTCTCTATTAATAACTTTTACTTGAAAGCTAGCATCTGCATCAGAAAATCCCGCAATTCAAGGATTACGTAAATCACTAGAATCATTTATTTTAAATTCTAGATTTTGCGCTTCTTTTGCATAACTAGGGTTAGCTAATATATTATTAATAACTTGATTAAATTTATTTAAAGTTCTTAATTTACCGTTAATTAAATTTATTGTTCTAATTATACCTTCTTTATTAGATATAATATATAAATAAGCATTTTTATCTTTAACTTTTTTAACATTTCCAAATCCTATTACTTGTTTTATGTAATAGGCTAATTTAACATCGAAAGAAGTAAATACAATTAGTAATTGCTGTTTAGAACTAAAATGTCCATCTCCATCTATTAAACCCGCTAAATAATGTCCAAATTGTTCATCGTTTAAGGGTCTTAAATGAGTGGGCACATGAATAGATATATTGTTAATTGATTCAATATTGTTGCGTATAGTCTCTGAGGTTCCGCTAATTAGGTATGTAGCTCTAAAAGCGTTACCTGCTGATTGACTTCATCGTTTTAACTTTTTTACTATACCATTTAAGGGGGAGTATTTAAAACTTAATACCGAAGTGTTTCCAGCATACAGCAACATTATGAGGCTTATATATTTCACCTCAGGGTGTCCGAAGAATCAGAAAAGATGTTGGAATAATATAGGGTCTCCACCACCGGCTACTTCAAAGAATGATGTATTAAAATTTCTATCAGTTAATACCATAGTTATACCACCAGCTAATACAGGTAATGATAATAAAAGTAATACTGCTGTTATAACTACGGCTCATCCGAATAAGGCTAATTTATGTAATCTTATTCCTGGTGTTCTCATGTTCACAATTGTTGTTATAAAATTTATTGATCCTAATAAACTACTTACCCCTGTTAAATGTAAAGTAAATATTGCAAGATCTACACTTGGTCCACTATGACTTTGTAATCCTGATAATGGGGGATAAAGTGTTCAACCTGTACCAACTCCACCTTCAATACAAGCAGAGAATATTAATAATAATAAACTAGGAGGTAATAATCAGAAACTAATATTATTTAATCTAGGGAATGCCATATCCGGACCACCTACCATTAAAGGCATTAGGAAATTACCAAATCCACCTATTAATGCAGGCATAACCATGAAGAATATCATTAATATAGCGTGAGCTGTGATTACACTGTTATATAATTGATTATTAGAAATATATTGTACTCCGGGTCCACTAAGTTCAAGTCTAATTAAGACTGAAAAGGCTGTACCTAATAATCCCGAGAAAAGAGCGAATATTAAATACAATGTTCCTATATCTTTCGCGTTTGTAGAATTAAATCATCTTTCCATACCCATAGACATTTGCGATTTTAAGGTTAAATTAGGCTGGTGGGAACAACTTTCCTTATCTAAAGACAAAATTAGAAAATTATTAAAGTACTCTTTGTGTACATAATTTTTCACTTAAAAGTTATTAACTAATATTTTTAATTAATAATTACGTGCTCGCGCCTTCCTCCCTCTCAAGCGAAGGGAATAGGGGTGCGCAAGCTAGGGATAATAAAATAGGCGCAGCTTGTTATCCATATCCCGGAGGGATATGGATAGCGCTCTCTTTATTTTTTTTTTCTGGGAGCTTGCTATAGCTCCCTACTATAAATTAATGTGATAACGGTCCTACAAAATCATACTATAATTTCAAGATTAAAACTATCATATTTTGCCTAAGTTGTCTTTTCTAAGTACGGTGCTTAGTTACCCTAATAAAAACCGATGGCTATATTTATATAGGGAAAAAATAAGGCGCGCCTTATTTTTTTGTATACGAGGAAAAAAATAAAGTTTTACTTTATTTTTTACGCGCCCGAAGAGAGGAAAAAAATAAAGTTTTACTTTATTTTTTACGCGCCGACCTAAGAACTTAGTTATGTGAAGGTATTAAATGAAGTGCTATTTCTTAAAAAAAATATAAGTGAATAATGATAACGTGGCTTAGATTATATCTGCTACTTAGGATGCAAGCAGGCAGTAATAAACTATGTAGCCTGATCTATATAATTATTCAATTATGGTTACTAGTGGTGCAATATACGTAGTATATACTTCTAGTTTGCTAGCTTGCGGATTTATGCTTAGCCTATGTATTGACACGAGGAGGGCTATATTTATATAGGCAAAGCTGCTCTAAAGTATATTTTTTTTAGAGTAGCTTTTCTGCGCCCGCCCTCGTTAGGGACACCATTCTAACTAGCAATACTCGAGGGGGAAGTTTTCGTTTGCTTTCCCTCACTCTCGTACTAGGAACTTCGTTCACCTGGAGGAAAGCTAAAATACGCAAGCTAGCAGCCATTAAAGTACTATGCTAAACCATTTTAAATACAAATATTTTTATCGCCAGCTAGTTCTGTTGGCTTAGCGGCTGCTTCTTGCTTTATACGTATAAAGCAAGAAGCAGCTATAACATAAACCGGTATTTAGAATAACCACTATTGTGGCTATTTAGTGAAATTATTATAGTATAGTTAAGCTTTTTCGCTCAATAAGTCCCTTAAGCTCGATACTACGTGCTAAGGTACTAAAACTACAATAAAAAAAAAATTCATCTGTATTAGTAGTAACTTATTTGTAAATAAAAGTATTAGTTAGAATATTTAATGAGGGATTAAAACATACAGTTAGTAGTCTCTCCGTAGAGACTTCGTCTACCACGGCGAAGCTGCTCGAGACTAATAGTATATTTAAAAAATACCCCTACTGCTTATTTTCGTAGTAGGCGGCGAAGCTGCCGAAAAATATATATTTTTCGGCAGCTTCGCCGCGGTAGACGAATATATTTAGAGCTTGCGTATTTTCGAAGAAGAGCTTGCTTATTTTTTCTCCGAAAAAATCAGCAAGCTCGGAATAAAAAAAAAATATATTTTTTTTTTATTCCTCGGACTAGCCCTCGTAGAAAAAATAAGCCCTCGTCTCTTCGTGATACGAATACAGCTTTATTTTTAACCGGCGCGCCTTCGAAGGACTACTATGAAAATAAAGAGAGGGTTGCGTCTATTTAGTAGTCCATATCCCTCCGGGATCAGGAGAGCTTGCTAGTGCTAATCCATATCCCGGAGGGATATGGATATGTACTACCCCCTTACTCGTTCGACCCCTGCGTGTAGCCTAGACCGGCTAAGTAAAAAAAAAAAGATTAAGGAGGAATTGAACCTCATTCAAATGATCTGCAATCACCGTGTAAAACCGTCTACAATCTTAATCTTTACCCGTACTACAAAGCAGTGCCTTACTTAGCCAGCGCTGCTAACGAGTATTCCGGCTTATAAGCGCTCAGCACTTATAAGCCGGAATACTCGCTCTAGCAAGGGACTTCGTTTGTGTGTAGTATTTTTTCTGAGGCGAGCTCGCTTTATTTTAGAGGAGGGGGAAGCTCTCGTTCCTCCCTCGCCTCGAAAAAAAAAATCGACCCTACCACAGCATTACTTTGTAGCCAAAGGCAAACTATACATAGCATTAAGCCTATATATTTTTGGCATTATTTTGTAATTCTAAATCTACAAGAGTATTTTCTAATATACTTACTGCCGGTAATATGAATAAGAAATGAGAAAAATATAAAGCAGTACTTAGTTGTCCTATTTCTATAAACGGACTTTCAACATGTTTAGCTCCTATTTGCATTAATATTAAAAAATTCACTAAAAAGACGTAGAAAGCCGCCTTGCTTAACGGTCTGAATTGTAAACCTTTTGTTAAACCTAGGTCAGCCTTAGGTAATATTAAAATAATTAATATTGCAGCTAACATTGCGATAACTCCTAATAATTTATTAGGAATAGATCTTAAAATAGCATAGAAAGGTAATAAATATCATTCAGGTACTATGGCAGGTGGTGTTTGCATAGGGTTAGCCATTATATAATTATCACTATCACCTAAAACATTAGGCATAAAGAATACAAATATTCCTAAAACAAATATAAAGATAAATATAGTAATTAAATCTTTAAATAAGAAATAAGGAGCCATAGGCATTCTATCATAATATACTGGAACTCCTAATGGATTACTTGATCCAGCTGTATCATGTAAAGCTATCATATGCATTAAAACTAATGCAGCTAATATAAAAGGTAATACAAAATGTAAAGCAAAGAATCTGTTTAAAGTAGCATTATTTACGCTAAAACCTCCTCAAATGAACTCAACTATGTCTTGTCCAATTCATGGAACAGCACTAATTAAATTAGTAATAACAGTAGCACCTCATAATGACATTTGTCCATAAGGTAAAACATACAAGCTTTGCCTATTACAAGCTTGTTGCTTAAAAATTTTTTTTTCTGTAAGAATAAGCAAGCTAAAGCGAGCTAGCGCCCCCATAATTATTATCAACCATTAGCAGCTTCTCATAATTTTATTGCTTGATCTTTTCTTATAGCCCGTATCACATATCCTGAAGATGGTATTCTCATATTATCCATCCTTATCCTTTCGTCACTATTGTACTGACGTATTTTAGAAAACATTTCTGCTGTTTCATACTTAAATGCTTCACTTTGTAGCAGTAGATTAGACCTTGCCAATCCTATTCGTGGATCACTTACCCTAGATTCCGCGTCAATATTATATATTTGACTTAGAATAGGGCTTTCCCTTACCATAGCTGCAAACTTCTCTAGCTCATTTCGTAGTAAAAAATGTTCACCACGATCAATTGCATAAAAATCCGCATATGATATGGGTATGTCGGGAAAACTAGACATATTAGATTTATGTTGACCAATTAATTTTATGGTTAATGGGTAAAAGTCTGGATGTATATTAGCAGTCTCCAGTATAGAATCCCTTATATGGATATTTTTATAGCATAACAAAAATCTAAGGTTTGCTTGAGGATCATGTTGTAATCACTCTGAAACCAATTGTTTTGATTCTCCTAAACTAAATCTACCCGAACTTAGTGCATTATAAAATACACTCTTTATATTACTACCTGTAATTCCCTCTCTAATAGTTTCTGTGTCTGGAATATAATCCATACTTATTAATATATCGTAAAATTTTATCATCATAATAGCTGGCTAGAATCAGTCGTTAACCCATTGGGAGCAGGTTTAGCAATAACTATAGATCTAGCAGGAGCTGGAGTAGGAATAGGTGTAGTGTTTGGGTGTTTAATTATAGGTGTAGCTAGAAATTGTTCTTAAGGCTATAAATTGTTCTTAAGGCTATAAATAAGTTAAATTTATAAAATAAATTTAACTTATTTATTTTAAAAAATTAATAATAGGTAGAATAACTTTGAATTCGTATATTCTATTAGTAGTATTTGGTTGCTAATTTCAAATTAGCGCTACTATAAGCCTCGACTGTACATTAAGCAGCATTTCAGCTACCCACCAGTGACCCAGTCTGTCGCGATTATATGGATAACCGACGATATCTTATATTAAGGCGAGCTTGCGCCCTCATACTTTGATCGTTTTCACTAGCATTGCCAAAGAAACGATTTGGTTTCTTCAATAACCTTGTCAGGTTACTCTGCTTTAAGTTTTATTTCTTTCCATAAATTGCATAAAACTATATACTTGCAGGACTACAACTATAATAATAATTTAAGGGAGCTTATCCTTCGGAGCCCGCCTTATTTAACATAATCAACTATTCAACGTCTTTTTAATCTTTTGCTAGGACTTTTTAATGTTCTTTGTATAGTTTTAGTTGAACAATTTAAAGCTTCTCCTGCTTCAACTATACTATTAAATTCGCCATATACAGTATTATTTAATTCTTTTACTATAATAGGCTTAGAATTCTTTTTCATATTTAAAACACCTTGTTCTGTATAGTCTAAAGGTTTTCTATTTAAAGCTGATTGTCTCATAGTTTCTATAGTTTCAGAAGATAAAGTTTTACCTCTATTCAAACTACCTATTTCTTCTCTACGCTTCTCACTATAATTAGCTTTCATCTTTATTCTATTAACTTCAGTATGTTTATATCCAAAGCTAGATCCTGCTTCGGTTAATATATTATAGTCAGGTAAAAGAGATTTTAGATAAAAATCTTCTAAATCTAATAATTTTTTATTATTTTCTTGATTAACTATTTCAGGGAATAATTCTAATACAATAAAGACAAAATTATGTAAACCATATTTATTAACTGAATTTTTAACTATTTTACTACCATTTAAATATATTAAATGTTTTGAAAATCTAGAGTTAATTCTATCTGTAGAAGCTGATCCTATATAATAACTTAAAGTTTCTTTATTTAAGATCATATAAATACCACTAAGTCCCTTAGTTTCTTTAGCTATATTTCTACGAACTGAATCTTCATTTAGATTATGATAGATAAAAACAGGATTAAGATTTTTGGCTAATAAAAACTTATTTATACGTGGGAACGAAGTCTCCTCTTCATTATTTCTCGATGTTGAATAATATCTTTTATCGTTAAAGGTTGTTGTAGTTGTTATTTTATTATTATAGTCGTTTTGGACTATTGTAAGGTCACCCAGGAATCCTGTTACTATCATAACGATAAGGATTATTGTACCTATGACTCATGTCAATGTTCTTGGTGCTCTATATGATGCGTAGTATATACCTCTTCCTATGTGTAAGTACACTAAAAAGAAGAAAGCTGATGCTGTGTTACTATGTAAGTAACGTACTAATCATCCATTGTTTACATCACGCATAATATGTTCTACAGAATTAAATGCTTCTAATACTGAAGGATTGTAGTGCATTGCTAAAGTAACTCCAGTTACAATTTGTATAACTAAACAAAGTAATAATAAAGATCCGAAATTTCATAAGTAACTTATATTACTAGGTTGTGAAGCGTCTATTAAATAACCATTAGCTAATTTTAATAAAGGGTGATTTTTTAATATTCTCATAATAATTATAAATTATATATATGTAGTAGTATATAAATATATTTCTAAGGATCGCTCCCCCGAGAAACCATCTCGATTGTAGCTTCTTGCACCATGACTGTCGTCGGTGTAAAGCCGCTATTAATCTAGATATATTTATTTGTTTTTATTGTTTTTTTTAGTAACCTTACTGTAAACAGTAAGAGGTATACGTTTAACTGTATAATTTACAGAACTATGTATTTTTTTTTTACCTATGCTCCGAGTCCTAATAAGCGGCGTAGTCGCTTATCTGCAAGCTCGGAATACGAAAAAAAGACAGAGTTATAAGGGAGAGCTTGCGGATTTTTTTCTCCGAAAAAATCCACCTTAATATTTATCAATGTTAATCAAAAGAGCTTACGGAGACGAAGTCTACTCCCGATTAGTAGGCGTGCCTCTCAAACATTGAACATATCACTTATGTAACTCTTTATCGGGATTATTCATCCCGACTTTCGATCACTTAGAATGAACAAAGCGAGGAAAAAAATAAAGCGTCCGCAGGGGGGGGTCCTAAAAAAAATGTATTTAGGACCCCCTGCGGACGCTTTATTTTTAACGTGCCCTCGTAAATATTCTTGGGTATTTGCCCGAGACTAAGTCTAAACCTTGCGTAGACGAAGATATTTTTTTCTCTCGTCTCTTCGTGAAACGAATACTCAAGTATAAACCTTAATTAAGAGCTTGCGCCTATATGGTTACTACGAGCTTGCGGATTTTTTTCTCCGAAAAAATACTAATAAGGACAATTCTTGCTTCCTACGCAAATGAAAGTTATTCGATCACTACTAGTTCTAACCCTAGCCATTCTTCGAAGAGTGGCTAAAACCACTCTTCGAAGAATGGCTAGAACCACTCTAAAAAACAAAAGTATCTTAACAACTAAAGGTGTTGTATAACCAGGAAGGCGCAAGCTCTAAATAAAGCGAAGCTTTATTTAGAGCTTGCGCCCTGTGGGCAGCCTAGCTTTAGTCAAATAAAACCTACCACCAAATCTATAAAGGGTGATTATTGGGTAGGGCTAAGGCGTTTATCTTTATAAATTTTCTCACTGTTGTACCACTGATAAAACCCAAGGAGTTGAAACTAATTTTTCACCCGTCGTTCTTTCAATAACGGCCCTCCCATCCCATATATAATTTGTTCGAAGTTCAGGGACGGTTTCAACAAAAAGGACTAATTTTCTCATAAGTTGATCATCCAGATAACCCCCTGAACGTCAACCAAACATGTCATAAGACTTCACATACACGAAACGATTATGAAAGTACTGCATTCGTAATGCTGGTAAAAGCTTTCTATCTTCCATTTGTTCTCTAGCTCCCCTATTTTTATTTTCGTATTTTGATTTTAATTTAGCAACGGATTTAAGAAGATGATTAGACATTAAAATAATAATCAAACCCCCAATGATCAGTGTACTAAATATATATATGAATTCTAAAATTAAGGTGCTAGCTATAAATGAATTTATATGATCATATAGCGCCATAGAGATATGTAAAAAATTTAATTCCATCTTAGTAATTATAATAAAGATTAGTTATTTATTATAAATATACGTCAGACTAATAGATTATGAGGGAGCGATCCTTATAAATCTATTTATATACTAGCTCTGCGCCATATATTTTTAGTTAGAAATTAAAAAACGATCTTTATGCAACATAAGAATTACTAAGCTTGCTATTGTAATAGAATTTACCACATCATCTACTACCTGTACAAAAGTAAAAATAGATAAGTAGAAGCAAATTCCGATTAAAATATAAAGAGCGTAATTAGTAACAATTCCGTTACTTAAGCTAGAAATTATTTTACTAGCTTTAGTTAAAATAACACCAAACCCGTAAGGACCTATTGATTCAATACTACCTTTATCTAAAACTTTTGTAGTTTGACCTCCTATTTCTAAAACTGAATTAACAATATATTTATTATAAAAGAATTCAACTAAGAAACGTTGATTGAAGAAACCATAAATATAATATCCTAAATTAGATAATTTAAAGTTAGATATTATATTTGGCATAAATTCAGAATATATTATTGCTAATGCAGAGAAAGATACAGTAAGGATAAAAGGGATTAATTTAAATATAGTAGGTACACCAAATTCAGTGTCAATCATTATTTCATGAACAGGGTGAATAAATATACTATTGTCTACAA
Organism: Fusarium sp. MBC 364; assembly: GCA_030777805.1. Classification (NCBI taxonomy): domain Eukaryota; kingdom Fungi; phylum Ascomycota; class Sordariomycetes; order Hypocreales; family Nectriaceae; genus Fusarium; species Fusarium sp. MBC 364. The sequence goes on from JAPFSC010000157.1 coordinate 17,335, forward strand.
AGAACCCTGAACCTAATCCTATGAAAATATCTCTAGTGATATATCCAAAATATATAGAGAATATCGCTAATACCACTAAAGGTAAACTGATAAATATATCACTTTCATGAGCATTTCTATAATAATTAACTGGTCCATTAGGATTAGTTAAGAAAGTTAAGTATATAACTTTAACTGAATATAATGTAGTAAATATAGCACCTATTACTGCTATAACATATACATCTATACTACTAAAATGATATTGACCATAGGCAGATTCTAATATAAAATCTTTACTGTAAAATCCTGTCATAAAAGGGAAAGCGACTAAACTAAGACTAGCGATTAATATCACAGAATAGGTTAAAGGTAGGAAAGATATTAATCCCCCGTATTTTCTTAAATCTTGATTGTCTACTACTGCGTGTATAACTGCTCCTGCCCCTAAGAATAATAATCCTTTATAGAAGGCATGATTTATTAAATGAAATATTGCTACATTATAAGAAGATAAACCTATAGCTATTACCATCATACCTAATTGACTCATGGTAGAATAAGCTATAATTTTTTTTATATCTTGTTGAAATAATCCAATAAGAGAGCTAAACACAGTTGTAGTTGCACCTAATCATAAACATATTGCCAATACCACTGCACTATATTCAATTAAAGGGGATGAACGTATTAATAAGTACACTCCTGCTGTAACCATTGTAGCTGCGTGTATTAAAGCTGATACCGGAGTAGGACCCTCCATAGCCATAGGCAATCATATATGTAAACCTACTTGTGAACTTTTAGCCATTGCACCAATAAGTAAACATATACCTATAATTGTAGTAATATTTTCATTTATATAAGGAGCTAATGAGAATACAGTACTATAATCTAGAGTTCCTAAAGTTCATAATAAGATAAACATACCTATCATTAAGAAAGCATCTCCAACTCTATTAGTTAAGAAAGCTGAAAGAGAACTTTGATTAGCCGCTATTCTAGTGAATCAAAAACTAACTAATAGATATGAACAAACACCTACACCTTCTCATCCTACGAACATAACTAAATAATTATTACCTGTTACTAGTATTATCATCATAAAAGTGAATAAACTTAAATAACTAAAGAATCTTTGATTGTGAGGATCATGACTCATATATCCTATTGAATAAAAATGAACTAAAGAACTAATTATTAATACAGGTATTAACATTGATACTGTTAAACTATCAAATTGAAAGTTTCATACCATATTAAATGATTCATTATCTAATCATTTAAATAAATTAATTGAAACCGGATTATTATTAAATCCTACTTCGAAAAAGCTAATAATAGCTAATATTGTTGTTGTCATTATACTTAAACAACCTAAAATACGGCTACCTGTAACACCGACTTTTCTACCAAAAAAACCGGACACTATAGATCCTAATAAAGGTAATATAATTATACTTAAATACATTATTTATATTCTATTGCAATACTTCCTCTTAGTCTATAAAAAGCTACTAAAATAGCTAAACCGATAGCAGATTCTGCACCAGCAACTACTATAATGTATATAGCATATGTTTGTCCTATTATATCATCGATATTAACAGAACTTACCAATATTAAGAATGTTATAGATAATAGCATTATTTCTATAGAAATAAGCATTAATATTATATTTTTTCTATTAAATACAAACCCTAAGATTCCTATTAAAAAAAGTACTAAAGTTAAATTCATATTTTATCTAAAACTACTAATTGTTCGGTGTAGCCGAGCCCCTCCGAGCCCCTCCTAGCCTCTCCTAGTCTCCCCTAGCCCCTCCTAGCCCCTCCGAGCCCCTCCGGGGCTCGGAGGGGCTCGGCAGGGGGGAAAGAGCTTGCGTAGACGAAAAAAAATATATTTTTTTTCCCTCGTCTCTCTGGCGCAAGCTCTCGTTCACCCCCCCCCTCGAGCTTGCGTAGACGAAGTCTACCTCTCGTATTTTTTTAGGGCTAGCTTACTATAAAGCAGCCAGCCACCTATAATTATGAGCTTTACCTAGTCTGTGTGTGAGTAAGAGGAGGGTAATAAGCCGCACCCTAGCTAGCCCACCTTTATTAGCCTCGCTATAGTAAGCTAGTATATATATGCGAGCTATGTATAGCAAGCCCGTATTTATAAGTATAACTATTAATAAACAAAATTACCTATAACTATACTAAGGATATTGTAGACTTGAACTACAATCAAGATGACCGTACCATCTTGTTCTACCATTAAACTAATATCCCTTTTTTTTAATAAGTAGCGCTAGCTTGCCGATTTTTTAAAAAATCGGCAAGCTCGAGACTTCGTCTACCAAATTAGTGCGAGGGGGGGAGAGCCGTAGGCTCTCTCCCCCCAGAATATAAAATAGGCAATATGCCACACTGTGCCTCCAAATTTAACTTTATGCAGTAGTCCTACGGAGGAGTCTCGAGCTCCAGCTAGCGAGAAATAAAAAAAATAAAGAAGGGGGCGACGAATTC
>JAPFSC010000158.1:0-112212 GCA_030777805.1 Fusarium sp. MBC 364
TCATCTACTCCTCAATCGTCGGGAACCACCACGGCTCCTTTCTTATCTTGAGTGGGATCAATAGTCGTAGAGGATTCCATGCCCTTGATCTATCTGTAGTATAGAGGCATGTTTGCGATGACAAGGTCAATGGCACAGAAAGCGTTGGAGAATGTATCGTGTGTGTATTCTTTCGATCGTTTGGGTTCGTTTACTGCGGTTCAATGCGCCGCTGTCTTGTTTTCGCTTGTATTCTGCTGGCAATCGTGTACGTCGGCAGTCAAGTTGTCCTGTCTTCGTGTTTGTCTCACAGACTTTCCGTATATCTCGAGATGGGATCGTGTCAAGGTGTATCTTTAACGCGTTTTCCGTAAGCTCCATATATGCTGTTGCAGCAAGTCATTATAGGTTCTGTTGCCTTTTATTCCCAAGGCCGTCCGTGTTTGTTTTTGTCTGTTGTCGCTTCATCACTCTCGTCGGACCTTGCTCTTGACTCCTCTTCGCTGCTTTGCTTGTTGGTTGTCGACCTCGCTGTACCCGCAAGCGGCAGTAACAAAGCTGCCTCGTGTACACTGTCCAGATAATCATCGATCGACTGCGCACCCCGGATCTGTCTCAACATGTCCTCCAGCTCACACCCCTCCGCGACGCGCAGCATCTCAAGCACCGTCACCAAACACTGATATCTTTGTCCCATATACGGCAAGTCTTCCATGTTGATGGCTCGACCTCTGAAGCGGGACATGGGGAATCGGCATTCTTGATTCGAAGAGAGACAGGCTGTGCATTTCGGTCTCCGGTTGTCGCACTGCAAATTCGATCAGAATACCGAGCAAAGGTTGGGGACAGGACGTACTTTGACTTTCCGGCGTCTGCAGCCTGTGGATATCATCGTTAGTGAGTAGGTAGATGGTCAAGGGACTGACAACTTACCGCCACATGCTATAGACACCTGTGATCTCTTGGGGATTCCCTCACAGATTCTCGTGTTTGGAGCATCTCGCGTCGCAGCATCTGCTCCCTTGGGCAACAACTCACGCATTGTAGAATGTTTAACCTAAAAGTCTAGACGAATAAAGGGGGGTGAGGAATATATAACTTGTAGTATTGGATGTTACACAGATTGCCGTAATCGTGATATGGCCGTGACATCAGGTAGTAACAGATACCTACCTAGTGAGTGATAAGCGGAGTCTTCCCAGGCGGGAATGATCTGGGAATGATCTGATTTGCATAAGTGCATAAGGGGGATAGGTATGCTAGTGACATAAGGCTGACGGTTTGTCTCGCCTCGGATAGTGGGCTCGGGGGTTAATGATTGGCTTTTCTCCGGAAGAGAGATGTCTCTGAGAAATAGCCTATCTGCCTTTATGTATAGGCTATTGGTAATTGTGAGCGCGAACGTCGTTTCACAGAGGCCTCAATACAATCCTAAACTGACCCCCTAGAAAATGCTCCCCATATCAAAAATAGATCACTTCACGGTTGGTAAATTGTTCGTTGGGTACATTATATCTGGATGGAGCCAGGGGTAGTAGCTGATGATAGGGTCAGATTTAGCTCGGTTCTAGCCTTCTGCTAAACACCTCCTCTTAGCCATGAGTCCACGACAGTTCCCACGGCACCACGACGTGAAGGTGGAGCCACTATTCCCAGGAAACATAAGGACAGTCTGGCAGTTTGTGTATGTGCATTACCCTTGCATAGCGAGTGATACATTGGCGATGCAGCTTCACTCTCTGCTGTTATGGTGGCACTGCATATAGTTCCCTTCAGTATGTCACATCCGCAACATGAAATACACAGGCAAGACAGGAACTAACCATGCAGTATCCGAGCGTAATTGGGCCGGGAATTGTGTTGGTCCGAAGTATCACAATGCAAGGGATGAGAAGAACCAGTCAGCACCGCTGAACGTTTTATGCTCAGGATACAATTTCGTGCATCCCCGCAGCCTACCATTGCCGGAGGGAGCGACAGGTACTATAGATAACAAGACAAGTCTGTCAACTTGGCATTGAAGGACCTGACATCATGTGCAATGACAGACTATACTGCATCAACATCCAGTTGAGAGCCTTAGTCTGTCATTCAACTAATTATGTCTAGAAAGAAAAGAGCCATGCTCCCGCGACGGTAATAAAGTAGATAACCTTACAGTAGCCGCTGTTGTGAATCGCACGATCCAGTGCGGGCGATTGTGGCGAACCGGAAGTGGCGTGCAGCTCTACGCGCGGAGATGCGTTTGGTGGGTTTGCTCCGGCGCGTTCGAAACCTACAGAAAGTAAGGCAAACGGTAGTTTGTTGTGAGAAATCACTGTATGGGGTGATGCTGCCCATAGCATAGTACGCGGTATCGAGGAGCAGTGTTACATGGCTGTATATCAATGTTACTGGAAGATGGCTGTGGGAAGGGGTGTAGTGGGCGTGTAGAAGGTGGTGTCCTCAGCATCTATCGTGGTGCGACGTAGATAGTAGCACTAGAGAACTAGAGCTGGGCAAGAGGTGGCGTGAGGAAAATACAGTTCTACGCATTACTATCTAAATTAACTATCTTGTCGTAACGTCTAGAGTAGAGAACAATCACGTAGATAGAGAGTTCAGGAGACATTTGCTACAAGGTCGTAGTGGAAGACATCCCAAATCTGTGGCATCGACATCAGGGTGTGTCTGTCTATTCTAATGAATAGGGGCAGACGGACAGCGCACCCATGAGACCAAAGCCGTTTCTACAGTACGCTGAATGGAATAGTCTACTGAAGCCTATCATGCAGGAAGATGTAGTACTCGGATATTGTTCTTCGTTTCTATCTTCGCGCTTCGTGTCGTTTCGTTCGTGGAAGGCGTCAAGATTGTCATTCGTTGTCTGAGTTTTCTATCGAGGCAGTCTGTCGAAGGGGTTGATCGTTCGAAATCTCGTGTCAAGGACCGACAGGTTCAGAGTAAGGATATCGCTATCGTGATTGTAAATTACCCTTCGCGTTCGATTAATTGTATGGTGAGGGTGTCTGGCTTTGCGGTGTTTGGGTTGATGTTGAAAGCGCCTCGTGAGTAGGGTCGGTCTCGTGCGTTCGAGGGGAAAGAGTTGCCGTTCATTGCATTCGTCAACCGTGTTTCGATACTAAGCAGATGTGTTAGATAGCCCTGTCAACCTACTGAAGGCAATTAGAGAAGACGAGATGGTAGTCTCGATTGTTTGATGGTTGTTGTGTGTTTTCGAGGCTCTAGGTTGCAGGTAACCTGCGCATCGAAAACATCGACTTCCACGTCTTTTCCTTCAATGATATTGATCCGCTTACTGATGTCTATAACATTGTATCGTTCGTCTTTTCTATCGATCGTACTCGGGTATTCGGTATCGAGACCGTCGTCGTTTTGTTTGGGGTTGGAGCAGCGTAGAGCAAGGAGGCGAGGGTCGTACGAAACCAGGCCATAAGACAAAAGAACCAAGAAAAGGAAAAGAAACCCGGCGAGAGTTTCGAAAGATATATGAAGCTTGCTCCAAGCGATGACGCGCAAAACCCATCAATCTGACGCGTAGATGACTATGTTAAATCTGCATATCTATTCTACCGTATTGTGAAAAATTAGGGGGAGTTGTAAAGGGCTTTGTATCCACAGGGATGCACCAACATAGCCCAACACATGTCATTATGACGATAGTGCCAGGGAATAATGAACAGCGAGACAATAAGAGCTACATCTCTTTGTCTACCTTTTAATGATCAATTGGTTGTGGTATGTGGTGACTCGGGTGGTTGCGATCAATGTCATCAAAATGCGGTATCTGTTGGGTAATCTAAAGGAGCACTTTCGCCTCCAGCGCACGATGTGGTTAATTCTATGGCTTTTTTAAGGAACAGTACATACAATCTTGGCTTATCTACGCACGCGTTACTAACATAAGAGTCTCTTTATACGTTTACCTGTCATGAATACTTCTTTCTGATTGAGGAGGATATCTACCGTGCCAGCGACCAACGTAACAACCATCTTCTTCCAACCTACCTACCCGGTACTCACCTAAAAGTCATATGACCTGATGCAGCTAGAGGACAATACCGAACCCAAAGTCGCCCCAAGCCGTTTCGATGCCCTCAAAACAGAGCCGAGCATGCATTCAACCATCATCACAATCTCTATGGGTCATCGAAACCAGCGACAACCGGCAATTTTCCTAAACGAATAATGTCATCTATTGATTAATAGTCAAGAAAACGCAGCTATTATTGGTTGAGATTTCTTCACGGAGTCCTCGCCCGTGCGACGCTGACTGTTAACCCCCAAACGTATGGGTTCTCCGTATGATGCTCATTAGCCGAAGACCCGCCCACAATACTCTGCCATCTTCTCCAGTAGCTGATGATCTGTGATGCTTGCCTATAAAGTCATTCCGGCCGATACGCATTGTGTTGTCTCCTTTTGGCGTAGAACTGACTTCTACCTGACCCTCCAGGTTTGTTTTGATCCCTGCGGATCGGTCGCGGTCAGAGCACCGTACGATCACATCCAGTCTCAACATTCTGCAGACCCCGGAATCCTTCCTCCTCGACATACCTCAACCAGTTTAATCGGCCAACGTCTTATGGAGGCCCGCGATCCTCCGATCATGGGTCTTGCTCCAAGGAGCTAAGCATGCTGATGTGTTGCATGACGCCTTGGCACCGAGTCTCATAACTCAGCTAGAATAATCTACTATTGTAAGAGATAGTGAAATAGTTTTGGTCTGCAAGATAGCCTGACAAATGCGATTGATCGATCCGTAGTTTGTCTGCGTGCTGTGTGAAAATACTGTACATAGTGCCCCTGAGCTGCAGCCACATTTGACAATAGGTATCTATTCACGAATATACCAAGGTGGAATTTATATAGTTCTCGAAACACCAGAGAGTGGATTTCATCACTTTAGAATCGAAGAGCGAATATAACAGGACGTGACTCGGTGGGGAGTAGCCCGTGAGGCTCGGTCGACCAATGAACAGAACTTGGGTTCCAGTGCAATGTGCGTGGACGCAGGTAGACGGACAGGAACCTTCAGATAGCGATTCCTAATCAAGGGTGTTTCATTTCACCGAGCTGTTCTTTGTGTGTACAGTAGAACTGCAACTTACGATCTTAACCCCCCCTGAGACGAGCCACTCGCCACAACTGGAGTTTCTCCCTGCCTTCCGGTAGGTAGTAGTTTCAGGATAACCTTACCCACGTATGTACGGTACAGTAGGGTCTGCAAGATCTATCCCATCTACGCGAACAAATACAAGTAGAGTACATTACGGTACTGTAGGGTGGCGCGACACGTCACAGGGCGTGTTGAAAACTTGGGGCAGATCTCAAGCTGCTCCTGATTGGCGGAGATGCTCCGGTAGTTCTGTGTCGCCGCCGAACGAGCAGATGATGTGATCGATCACAGAAAGGTGGCCGTGGACAGTACAATACTTTGATGTCAGATACAGTACAGGTAAGAGCTAGGGTGGTCGAATACGGAAGCACACCCGACAGGCGTACGAGGCTTAGAGACTACTGCATAACTGTAGGCCAAAGAGATAAATATGGTGGATGGGGGCACGGCAGCGGATGGAGGGAAGAAGCGTGTATCTGCTACAACCGCCAGGACCCATGCAGGCCTGGACCATCAAGGCCGTAAGTAAAGAACTATAGTTCTACGCATAGTGTTACAGCAATTATTGTTGTGTTTGGCATCTCGCCAACTAGTCAAGAAGCCTCTAGCTAAGTGGAAACTCTACATGGAAAGGCTTTTCGAGACTTGATAGAGCGCTGGCTAAGGAGACTTGGTAGGTCTGTGGCATCACTGCTGGCTAGACTGTTCCAGCGGAGGAATGCGATAGTAGAACTGGACTTATTTCTTTCTGGACAACGACTGCTTGAGTCGATGCCTTGTTGTGCATATGTTGGTGCTTGTTCTTCGTTCTTAGGGTCAGGGTTTGTTTCGTGGCTGGTGTCGCGTCGTGACATCGAGCTAAGGAGTTCGACCAAAGAGAATGCTCTCGTCTCTGTGTTATCTTGTCGATACTGCATGGCAATAAGCAAAGGTGTTATTTTCGTTCCCGTAGTACGTCTCGGACAGTCGTTGGATATCGTGGCGTCGTGGTATATTGTCGAAGGCTATCGGGACCGTTTGGAAGGTGATCGGGAGTACCTGGAAGTTTAACTCGGTCTCATTCGTTCTCGGGAGACGTCTTATCGTTGGCCCTGATATCAGTGCTAATATCGTACCTCGTGTCACATTGTGTTAATTTGTCAGATAAAGGAATAGCAGTGCTGGCCTCGAGGCTGTCGTTTGCCAAGCTCTTTCTCGACTCCTGATTCGTCCGCGATCGTGCGTATTGAAGGCCTGGAAGTATGTATATGGCAGCTCTTGGAGAACCCTATTCCCTTCGTTTGTCCTTAGTCCAACCCAAAGGATTCTAATATTTTATCGAAGAAAGACGTGCGGTTTTGAACCTGAATCCGTTGTTGTTTTGGGTGTTCGGTTGAGAAGCGTGGATCGAGGAGCGAGCGAAACCTGGTTTTCAAGTACAAAGAAGACGAGATATAATCGCAGCCAGGACCCTGGCAGTCTAAAGAGACTGTTCTAGGCGTTTTGGAAGGGAAATTGCATCAGTTTGACAAGTAGTTGACATCGTCGTGTCTGCTGTTGTGTTGTGAAAATCAGGGGGGAAGCCATTATGTCGTATCCACTTGACCGAACCAAGCAAAAACATCAAGATTACACAAGGCGACGGTCAACATCGTAAGATAGTTGTAAGATGAGCGTTTCTATGTCTGTTTAGGCAGTGGGAACGTGCCCCGTGTGGTATTTTGTGACTCAAGCTGTTCGTCACGGTTACGATCAATGCCATCAGGATGCATTATTGGCGATATTAATAACAAGCACAGCCGCTCCAGACCTAGTTATAAATACCGCCATCTAGCACTACGTTTGGAATCTGGCAGTGTCGACCAAGTCCCCCAAGATCAGTTATCGGGTGGTCTTCCTTTGGACTTGACTTTTGTTGCTTGGTTAGGGTAATGCTAAATCCCAAGGTCCCGTCGACTCCCTCTTACCCTGCACTTGTGAAGGAGATGTTCACTCATATTGGAAGGTATAAGAAGGTCATGGGATTACTGATTGAATCATTCAAGCCATGGTGGAGGACAAGGACAGTGGGAGTTCGATTGACCCTGAAAGATATGCTTTCACAACAGGGAACAGAACGACCATTTGCCAATGCAGTCACCCTCTCCCGGTCAGTTGATGCAAGGAATGTGACGTATATCACCAATTTCAGAGGTACCTATTCCCTGCAAACCCTGAGGTCATTCTTTTCCGTCCGCAACGATTCCATCACAACCAAGGCTTTTGACTGGAGACAACAATATATCACGAGATAAGCGACCGTGATTGGATTAGATCTTGTCACAGAGGGCTCGCCCGCGTGACACCAATTGGTCGAGGCCTGGACGGAGAAAGTATCCGTGTAAAGATGATTGGCCGGAAATCTTGTTGGTCAGAGCTGCATGCGTTGAATGTACCTGTACCTGTACTTATTGCTGTGGCACCCGATACACACTGTACACAAAGCGTCATCTCGTTTCAGTGTACTGTAGAATCGCTTGTCATCGGGCTCGATTGTGACATCCCAACATAACGGTCATGTTCACCGCACAGCTCTGCACGATGATCCCATCCAGATGTCTGTCAGATGTTTCTTTTTTCTACACCCGACAGTTTTTCTATCGGCACATCACCAAACTACATCTACCGAGCGGTGGCGGGCGATCCTCCGATTATAAGGCTAACCCAGAATGGCCAGGTGCGCACAAGAATTTTGGCTTAAAGAAATGGAGGCTGAATGTTGGATGAAAAGCACTTATGAACTGAGGGGAAGTCATTCATCAATATCTTTTGCTTCAAGGTTTGTATTCATTGTCATGCTTGCTTAGAGGTAGGTAGGTTCGCTGCAAAACATCTTGCTAGAGTAGAGGTAGTACTGTAAGCTCAATGGAAGGGTCCATGCAATCCATATCTACAGCACCCAGACAGTGGGACTGGCGCCGACCTTGGCCAGTCACTATTCCCGGTAGCAAGTCCAGACCCCTGAAGCCAACCTAACTAAATCACCGTGTGTCATACTGTACTAATCTTGCATGGGATGGCGTCCATTCATGTCGCATGGAGCTGCCCAAGACCCTGGACGGGTCAGCCCCTCAGGATTTCTTCGTGAGGGGCGACCGGCCTATGTAAGATAAAGAGGAAAGAGGGGAAACTCAATATTTGCTTCTTTGGGAAATAAAGTCGTTGATTTGATGTGTTTTGATGGCTGCGCTAGTCGGAGCTACGCCGGCGGTTGAGTATTCGCTGGTTGCAGTAATGCAGCTGCAGCGCATTGTCTCACCAGAACAAGGGTAGCGGAGCAGGACGGGCCAGACTACCCGCGGAATTCGCACAACCAACTGTCAACACCCTTTGATCGGCCAACAGCCCTCAAAGGTAAAACAGATTTAGAACAAAGACGAATTCTATATCTTTCGCCATGAAACAGTGAAAGAACAAAGATCTATCCGTGAATCCAAGCTACCTAAGCAAAAGCTTGTGTAATCTTTGTACAACACACTTATATACCGTATGACATACCCAATCATCATTTTAAACAAACGCCGCTTGACCAGACCCAAACCGGAATAATTAACCTCCAACGTCAAGTGCCTGTTACTCCTCCGCTACTTTTTTAAAAAAAACACAAGGTATGGTGAGTCGTGGGCATAACACGCACCGTTTTAATGATGGCAATGTTGCTGCTGAAACATATGCGGAGGAGGAATAGGGGGCGTAGAGTTGGGATGTTTTCCATCGCCGAGATCCTTGATATAACGCTGCGCCTCGGTCGCGATGTAGTCCTGGATCAACAAGCAGTCGCAGTCTGTGTGCTGCAGAAGCCTCATCTTAAGCTCGTAGACTTGGAGGGTAAGGTCGGATACGCAGTTCGATAGATCGCGGTTGGCGCGCTCCATGTCCTCCTCGTCGGCGCGGAGTTTGATCGCATCTTCGCGCTTCTTGACGCGGAATTTGTTGGAGGCGATTCTGTTTCGCTCTTGGACCTTTTTGTTGTGCGTGTCGTATATTTCTTCGGTGTCCAACTCTGCGTCTTCGTCTTCCTGCTTATATTCTTGTCGTTCAGGTTGCTTTTGTTTGGTGGATGCCTTTGACTTGCTGCCTCGCTTAGGCTTTTCTGTCGTTGCGGCAGATTCCCTTTTGGAGGTCTTCCTTGTCGAGGCGCGTCTTGTGGATTTTGTAGCTGGGGCTTTCGGGTTGGACTTTGTCACTGCTGCAGTGCTTCGTTTGCGCTTTCGCTGGTCTGGTTGTGTTGAACAAGATCCGCGACGACTTTCATTATCGTGGCCTAGTGAATCGTCGAGACTTGTGGCTTCGGTCAAGGGTGAGGGGGCAGGGTAGCTGTGTATTGAAGTAGAAGGGGAGTCCCATTGTGTCAATGTGTCTTGATCTAGGATATAATTGTTATTGTTGAGTAGGAATTGCTGGTCTCGGTCTTGACCATAGACGTTTGGAGCAGCCATGTTGGCAGATTCGGCAAAGGCAGAATCTTTAGCTGACCACAATTGACCCCAATTAGTTTCTGGTAGTATGCCATATGGATTCATGGCCAAGGTACCATGAGTCATAGCGTTCATATCAGGCGCCGACGTGTAGCTGTCAAAGGCCTGCACCTCGTTGCTGTGCTGCTGTTGATGTTGATCGTGATAGCAAGGGTGGATAGTGCCCATCGTAGTGTTGTTTAACTCAATTTAGTTTCTTGTATGCCAAGAGGGTGCAACAGTCTCGACCGTTGAAATTGAGGCAGTGAAGTGGATATACTAAGAAGAGGGGAAAAGCTTGGACGACAAAACTGTATTGAGTCAATGATTGAGGATGACGGTAATTCTAAGTAGAAGAGGGAAGGAAAGAGAAGAAGGGTTGGATAGGTACGTAAGAACCACCAGTTCAGCCAAAGCAAATCATGCGTGCATGCCTACCTAAAGTGGCGAGTACGTACAGTACAGTGCTGAACGGATTGCATTTAGCGAAAGGCGTTGATCAGCAAGGGAGGGTGGGGAAAGACTTCGATGGCTTGAGAGGTCAAGCCATGGAGAAAGAAAACAGCAAATGGTAGGTATCAGAACCAAATACGGGGGATGGCTGCAGCAGAGTGGATATTCAGGTGGACTACCGGTTCTGCACTACAACAAGTCCGGGATTAGACAAGTTTGTACTGGTAACAAATGCGGAGGGATAACTACTGTACTGTACAGCAGCTTGAATGACCTGCGTGGTTTCCGAGTAAAAGATGGAATAAGATACATCATAATGAGCCCAACAGTCAATCCGATTAACCTCTGTAGATCAATCGATGTGATGTGATGTGTCTGTATCGTGTCGTGTCGTAGAGTACAGTCAGTCCATGCTGCGGGTAGCCAACCAAACAAGCCGGAGAACATCGAGGCAGTATGATGCTACATATCCGTACTGCTGTTCACTTCAAGTCTAGACTGAAACCATGAATGCATATCACGTTGCGCAAACAACAACTCCAAGTCTTCAGTAAAGAGGAATTGTTTGCTACAAAGGAAAAAGAATGTTACCGTACACATCTCCGACAGGGACCACACCAGAGTACCTTTGGCGGTTGCAAGATAAGAGGGACAAAGAGAAAAAGGAATTCTTCAAGAGAGGGGCTGAACGTGCTCAAGGGACCAGCTAAGCTATGATTGGTCACGGAGGACTGCCCCGTGAAATCTCATTGGTGGAGAGATGTCCGAGAATGGTGATTGGACGGATAGCTGGGTCGGGGAGATTGGCAATACAGTACGGATACGATGTTATTATCATTACCTTACCTATACCACGTAGGGATACAACATGCGGCACAGAGAGGGGCTTAAGACATACAGCAAGCTGAATGAACAAAGGAGAACGACAAGAGAAGAGGGAAGAAGGATGTAAATTTGTAGCTTTGAACATCTATAATAGGTAGGGTAGGGTAGGTAGTACTGGAAGCTTGCTCGCTGCCTTGAGAGTTAACCACTCCGTACGAGAAAACAAAATGGCATCCTCGGCATTTAATTTCCAAGAGAGAAGAAAAACCAGACTTAGCACAAGTAGACTACTTCGCTGTCTTGACCCGTCTCGATTCCATTGGTCGGCTGGTCATCTGCACCAATCAGATCTTGGGGGGACTTAGCCCGACTGTTCTGGCACAAACAAGTGTGTGATTTTAAACTGGAACCTTGGCAACAGGGAGCCAACCCAACGACGGGATAGCCATTGTACAGTTGAATCTACAAGTCAGTCACTGTATCCGTACATTCTTAGAAATCCACTGAAAAGGATGCAAGGTGTTGTAATATGACATGACCTGTTCCGTTCTTTGTGGGAGTGACGTGCATCTTGACCTTCAGTATTGTATTCTATTGCACAGTGGTACTCGGTTGTCTGGAATAAAGTCCACTGGACTGTCAAAATAGCACATATCTTGTTTAGTCGTTGCAAATTCCTGCAGGACCATGACGAGGCGTTTGCGTCGATGTTTCGTGACCGAAAGCCACCGCCGCATGCATGCATGTCCATACCATAGTGCTTCTCTCTGTCCAGGCCTCCGGTGTTCTCCGTGTTGGAAGCCTCTCTTTTGTTATTGCCTCCTACTTGGCTGTTGTTGTAAAACAATCTCCTCGTCGTCATGGTCAACTGAGACCGGGTGAAAAGGAAAGCATCAAGGCCAAGGACTAGACTCCTCACACCTTCGGGCTTGTTTTTCCTTTTCTTTGGCCAACGTACGGACTGCCATGAATGACAACAAAGACGGGGACCAGGCATTTGCGCCGTCGGGACCCTGGATATTGCATATTACCTGGCCCTGTTCTTGTTCTCCCTTTCTCCAGAATCGCTCTGGGATGGGGCTTACGGTCTGTATCTCCACCCCTTGGACGTGATAAGGGATGCAGCAACCTAGCCTCCAGAGTCTAGTTGACCATAGACATCCAACGGTGCAGGTCCGGTGTGCGAATCTAATTTACTGGAGGGATACCCGAGCCAAAGCACAGTGCCGGACGATCTTGTACTGAAACCACCTTGACTAGAGCAGTGTGACTTGTCATTCCGCGATAAAAAGAACGTCGATGAGATGTAATGTTTAGCATACTCCGGACGCAGAGATTGCACGAGCCGGATATCGAAATACGAACCCGAGATCTTGGAGGGTCTATGGTGTGTTCATGTCGAGCTTTGATATGTGAAATCAGTTGGTGCAATGAAAGGCTTCGGAGGTGGCCTCCGAAAAGGAGGATCACAATCTGCAACAGAGAGCTTGTCACAGCTCGGCCTGATAACTGGCACCTAACTCTTCCATCCGTCGATATCCCGCTGGAAGATATTGATAAACATATTTTCTTACTGCTATAATATAGTTGATTCTGGCTTTATTGATGATGATTGTTGCTGTCATTGAAGCTAGCTTGCTCAGGGGTGCCAGGGAGGTAGCGGAGCCTGAGCTGCCCAGCCCAACTGACACTGTCTGCTAGACTAGCCGGTTGATCCATATTACTCCGGGGAGTGCAGTATTTTGTTGCTTTGACAGATTTTTCAACTTTCAATCTTGAATGTAGCACTTTCTCTGTCGTGACTTTCATTGTGGTGTTTTGGTGCAATCTCCAAAAACACTTCAACTCGTTCACGATGATTCACTGCAGCCATGCCTCTCGCCCACAAGACCTCGCCTCTTGAGGGCGACTTCGAATAATTCTCCTTTCTTCCAACAATGCTCTCAACATGAACGAACCGTCCTTCTCAGACCTTATCGGCCAATACAATCAACCTTCCTCCTCAGCCTCGCTCAATCATCAAGCTCTTCATCCCCCCGAGACCTTCGCACCTCCATCGACAATCCCCTCAGCTGTTAAAGAAGAAGACTTTGAGCCAGAACTAAATTCCAGCGACGCAGCCCCCCGTTCTACCGCCGTCTCACGTCAACGTCTCTTCGCTGCACTCGAAGCAGGCGATTACTTCCTCCGACCACCGCGCCCCATAACCTCAGCCAACGCCCTCGACGGACTCGAACTAAAGCGATGCTTCGAGATCCTTCACGCGTGTAATATCGCGACGGAGATGGATGCGACCCTTGTTTCGACCGGGAGGACCATGGAGGACTTTTTGGAGGCTGTGTTCGAGGATGATTCGCTCGAGAAGCCGCGATTGCAGTTTGTTGCGAGGGAGTTCCTACAAGTCGGGAATTTTTGCGGTAAGAATTACCTCTATTGGGTTGGGTTAATGCTGACATTCTTAGGTGAACCAAGCAATCATCAAACAGTCAGCGCCTGCGAAGATTCACTATCCTGCCAAACACCCGTCTACGGCATCGCGACATACCGCAGTTATCCAGCGCAACTCAGTATCAGCTTCTCAACACATGGGCCACCTCGTCGATCAAGCGAACCACTGCAAGGCCTGTTCTGTCCTATGGAACGAACCGATGTACGCTTCCAGGATGAACAGAACTGGATGGCTGAGCTGCGACAGAACATGAAGAAGGCATGCCTCAAGAAGGTGCATATGCATAATAAGCGTCTCGCAGTGTGGTACGTAAGAATCTTGGCGAGAGGTTGGGCCAAAGGGAGTATCTGGATGGGTAAGGACTTCAAGGTCCTTTCTTTTGTTTCGCAAGGAGCTGTTGATGCTTCTTTCGCTATGATGGGGGATGTTCATGGACACGAATGAGATACCCAGCCAGGCCAGCTAACGGTAAAACAAATTGACTTCTTTTCTCTACCTCTTCTAGTCTAGTCAACCTCCTGCAAATGCTTCTTAATCGATCTCAAGCCACTGTGCTCATGATCATGATCATGCCCTTCATGCTCACCATCTCCGGACCAATCCGGAAACCCATCGTCGAACAAGTCCTCAAGCTTCTCCTTCTTCTCCTCATCAGTCGAGCTTTCCCTCATAACACTTTCCCAGTCCTCAAACTCCTTGTCTGTGAGCAAACACTCGTCCAGAACCTTCTCTAGCGCCACCCGATCCAGATTCTCTCCGATAAATACAAGTTCCTGTCGTCTGTCACCCCATTCACCACCTTTCTGGATATCGTGTTGCACGAGACCATCGACCTCTGCATCACCGGTAGTGTAGTCTTCGGGCGGGAGGGTGCAGAACCAAGGTCGACCGCCAGTCATGGTTAGCATTGCGCCAGCTTGAGACCAGTCTCCTGCGCGGTGTGGACGTGTAGCGAGGAGGAATTCTCCCTTCGAGCGGAATAGGCGGGAGAAGATGGGGTGCTGTCGCTTGGTCACAAGGATGGTTTCGTTGGAAGGTGGACAGAGATCTTCAGCTTCATCCATCTCTGTGGAATTGAGCTTTTGTTTCTTGGATGAAGGCTCGGGGGACGGGGCAGATGAGATGGTAGAGTGGGAGCTTCGAGGTGATGAGGGAACAGAACGTTTACCGCGTGAAGAAGATGAGTCTGACCCGTCTTGCTCCTGCGTTGATGTGACTTGAGACGGCTCCTCAGCGTCCGCGTAGTCGACCATCTCAAGATCGTCGTCTTCATCTTCTTCTTCATCCTCTTCATCTTCTTCTTCGTCCTCGTCTGGATGTTCAAGCTGGAGAATGAACTTGTCGTACAGCAACGCCCAGAGTCGACGAGGATGGAACGGTCTGTGACGGCTGTAGATACAGCTGCGCACCGAGTACTCTTCCGTTTCGGGTTTTGGTGTAATGACATTGCGGCCATTGACCTGGGGCTATTAGCATACGTACAGCATTCAAAGTGAAAGGTGGGTAACTTACCTCCCGAACGGTCATGGCATGGAGATCCTGGAGCCAGCCATAGCCAGACTGGGCAACCTGGAGGTTGAACATACCCGTGTTGACAATCTGTTCAACATCGACCTTGCCATAACTTGACTCAATGACCTTGGCTCTATGATTCAGCCTCTTGATCAAGTCTAGTAAGCGAGGCTTCGTTGAAGCATCGACCTACAATCTTGTTAGTCACCGACGGCAGAAGGAGAGCAAAGACTTACCATGTCGAGCTTGTTGAGGATGATAACATCCGCAAACTCGATCTGATCAACCATGAGATCTGAAACTGTTCGTTCGTCTTCAGGTGTAACATCATCACGTCTGGAAGACAAGAGATCACTCGTGTCAAAGTCATGCAGCATGGTGAATGCATCAATGACCGTGACAGTAGTGTCCAATCTTGCAAACTTCTCAAGACCACCAGCATCCTTCCTGCAGTTATGTCAGCCATCAATCTCGCAGCCCTAAGAGGAAAGACTTACAGCTGCTTCAGCACTGCAACCATGTCCTCATCCAACCCAGCTCCTTCCATTGAATCCATCTGCTCCGCCAATCTCGCATCGAAAGTTTCAGCAACCTGTTCCGGCTCACTGATCCCGCTACTCTCGATAATTATATAGTCGAATTCCTGAAGTTGGGCAAGGCGGACCAGTTCTTCAAGGAGATCGCCGCGGAGGGTACAGCAGATGCAGCCATTCTGGAGGGCGATCACCTTTTCTTGAGTCTTGGTCAACCGGTGGGTTTGTTTGATGAGAGAGGCGTCGACGTTGATACTAAGAGGGTTGGTTTGTTAGTGATGAGTGAGAGGAAGAGGGGAGGGGGGGAGCTTACGCTCCGATATCGTTAACGACTACTGCTATGCGAAGACCGTGTTCGCTCCGAAGGATATGCTGAAGAAGAGTGGTTTTACCAGCGCCCTGACATTGTTAAGCTTGGATCGTATTGGAAATCTCTTGTAACTTACCAAGAACCCAGACAGAAGTGTCACGGGCAAAGCCTTTGGAGGAACGGAGTGCTTCTTAGCACCCTTGTTCTTGTTTCCCTTCTTGACTTTGTTCTTAGCCATCCTGATCACTGAGGGAAAATGTTCGATAGAAAGAAAGAAGCAATATCTTGAGAGAATGACTGATCTAAAGAGTCAGAAGCAAGTTTTTCTTTCTCAAAGCTCATATTTCTACCCATTCTCGACTTACACGATGTCGTCTGTGCTCATCAAGGTGAGGCCATCAGGGTCGATGGTGTAAGTACCTTGATGACAATTTCGGCAAGACAATTGGCTACGGCTGTCGAAAGCCGAGAACGGGGACCTGATCTACTACTGAAATGGTCTAGAAAAAGCTGGGGATGCGGAGCCGCCACAAGGGTTGGCGATAGCTATGGCCTGAAGGCCAACCAGGTTGGGTGCGATTCTAAGCACCAAGCTTTTTTTCAGCAAGGACACTAGTCAGAAGTCTGCTAAGTATTCCAATCCATTCTCTTCGAAACGTTCTTTAGGAGATGGCGCAATTGCTGGTTAAGAACATAAGCCAAGAGACCCGACGGTCCAAAGAATCATGTGTTCGCCAACACCGTTAGGCTTGGTACATTATCAATTCTTTCAAAGCGATTGGCCCATCCTACTAACCGCGAGTATGCATCGTCGCTAGAGGCAGTTTGGTTCGATAAGACTTCTGCAACAGCACCCTGTTGACCTGTTGAGAACCTTGATGTCTTGCATCACAACTTTTTCAGATGATGCAATCCAATCTTTTACATCCAGCTCAGTGTGAAATCTGCAGAGCGTTGGGACCTTCTGTTATCTTTGCGGCATTTTGCGAGGACATAAGGGTATGGGTAATACTGAAAGACAAACCTGGCCTTTGTGATGAATTTGGCTTTGACAATATCAATACTCGATGGAACGGCCATGAAGTCAATTAAAATCTCACAGCCCTCTCTTGCCAAAGTATTGTTGATACTGAAAGCATATTAAGAAATCAAGAACTACTTAGACAACGGATTCTTCGAGGTCTGGCCAAGAAGCTCACAAAGCCCCCCAATGTCACCCTGCTCCTCCAACGAAAGCACCATTTGTTCAATCATGCTTACTACTTTCTCATCAACAATACCCTTTGTCAAT
Organism: Fusarium sp. MBC 364; assembly: GCA_030777805.1. Taxonomy (NCBI): domain Eukaryota; kingdom Fungi; phylum Ascomycota; class Sordariomycetes; order Hypocreales; family Nectriaceae; genus Fusarium; species Fusarium sp. MBC 364. Next base: position 16,947 of record JAPFSC010000158.1, read on the forward strand.
TCCCTCCACTTGATTAAAATATCCTCATTAGACAGTGGTGGATCAACCCCAAAAGCATTGGGCACAGCGTGATGAAGGATTGTCCCATCTTGGAACTCGATTCTCACTTCCTGGGCGCCGATCGAATCGCCATCAGTGACGTGCAATTTACACTCTGTCAAGTCCACGAGTCTCCAGACTTGGTCGTTTTTAAGCATCTCAGGTGTAAATTGCGGCATGAGAACTTGCCCATGGACAATCTGTGTCGCAGCCGTGAATGAATTACTCATCTGCGCTCCAGTCGCTGTGAGTGGTCTCTCAGCTTTCCAGCCCCCATGATGAAAAGCGGCTTCACCAAGTAAAATCTCAATCCTTTTGATCTCCTCAAACTTCTTCATTCGTTCATGATCTTGAGCTTGTAGATGACGGACACAGTCGATGCTGGGATGTGTACCAGCCATAGCAGCATACGGCTTGACCCGAATACCCTCTGTCTGCCACTTTCTTCCCAACTCACTCGTCAACTCTTCAACTCGATATTGTGGGTTCTTCCCATTTCCAGAACTGAATTGTTTCAGAAAGCCACCATAGTCACGCTCGAAAACCTGCTTGATACCTACATAGCCACCTTGGGCGAGGATAATGGCCATGAGGCCATTCCGAGCTGCCATTCCGTGATGCATGCGCTTGACATCGCTTTCGAATTGAGCTGACATGAGACCGCATGATTGAGTGCATGCTATTCCAAAGGCGTCTTCAATCTGGCCGGCATTGAGATGGTAAAGTTTGCTAACACTGGCGGCAGCGGCCGCAGGGCCGAAGACTGCACCCGAATGCCAGCCTGAGGTAAGGACATGTGTTCCCCATAGAGACCGTCCTACACGTGGTCCCGTCTCGTAACCCGCGATAGTAGCGAGCAGGAACTCTTTCCCACACAGAGTGGATTGAGAAGCGTGCTGCGCAGCGGCAAGCAAGGCTGGAAGAATGATACTATTTGAATGGAGAGGAGCTTCGCTGTGCCAATCGTCCAGCTCAAAACCTTGGATGAAGGTACCATTCAGAAGTGCTGCGGTAAGAGCAGTTACTTTGCGTCCTCCCCAGCCGACGAGCGAGGCGTCGCCCTGGGTTGGCTCAAGGTTTAGAAGCGCGTGTGCTGCCTTCTCAGACCAAGGGAGATGGGATCCGACGAATGCACATGCAAGGCCGTCAAGAATGAGATACTTTGCTCGGGTACGCACTTGCTCTGGTACATCTTCCAGTTTCAGGTCAGATACCCATTGTGATAGCTGCACCGTCGGGCTTATCTTTAATTCACTCATGTTGGAAAAGATTTGGAGTAGATGAAAAGATATTGATCACAAGGCATTGAGTTGGGTTATCAGATTATCTTATACACAACTTCTCTACCTTTCAATGCCGAATTCGGCCCTGAGGTCGTCTTTGTGTTGCCCGGACTTTCCGGTAGGTGACCCCAAGCCTCAATCGGATTGCCGAAGCTCTATGTACTAAATTTACACTATGGCCTTTGTGACAGAGAACGGCAAACGTTGTGCATGATGCGACGTCATTGTGTCAGCAAGATCTGCAGCTATTTTGCTAGCATCGTGTAGTAGTACTAAAAGAGAGCGCCACAACGAGGTCTAAGAGTAGCTCCAGATTGGGCCAATCCGGCAGAGCAATGAGCCCGCAAGACTTATATGTGCGTTTCAATTCAGCAAAGCCTTTCTTCAATAAATATTAGAATTACTTTGCTTACAACGGAATATTTATCACAGGCAGGTGTTTTGAATGGGAAAAAATGCAAAAAGAAACATACAACACCGGGGATTCGCTGGTCGTCACCGACCCAACTACTAATCCAGCGCTTCGTGGCTTGACTATGGGAGAGCGGACGGGATCCCGTATTTTCCGCGAGCTGTGGTCGTATGTACCAATTGAAGCACAATTACACCTTATATCAATGCATCCGTCTGCTAACCACTGTACTGTCCGAGCACCTCAAAACATAACGCACAATGGGGTGGGGTAGGCGAGGCTCTTTTGAAAAGGGTCATGAAAGACAAAGCTGTAAACAGAAGTCTCAATAGGGCGAAATACACCCTTATTGGTTGATCAATCGCGTATATATCCTGTCGATTGGCCTGATAAAGTCCTATATCCGATGAGATATGGCGGTGTTGCTCATATTAACTCAATGGAGTGAATGCATGTTGGTGTTAAGGCATCAAGAACGGAAGAGGGGCTGTGTGCGTTCTGAAATTCTTGCAACGTCGCAAAGTTCTTTTTGAGATCGTCCGGCTTTTTGTGCTCGCTGTGCCTTGTTATAGTCCCAAGATCATCAGGAAGGGGGACTTACATTCGATATGCCTGGAAGGGGCAAGGACTAAGGCAGAATCGACATGGAGATGCAAGCCTTCCATGAACCCTCCTCAAATTAACACTACCTATGCTTGACTTCACGTTCCACTGTTTAATGTAATAGTCCGTGCTACTCCCATTACCACCCGTTTAGAAACAAGACGCGCATTACAGTGGTCTGCGCCGAAGTTCCATGAGTCAGCGAATAGCTTCCACTAGCAACAATACAAGTGTCACTACACTTACCTTACTATCAATAGAAATATAAGCCTCAGTTTCATGTTGGAAAGCTATGTTTCAAGTGGTCGGCAAATCAGATGCGTTAAGTCAATAGTCAGCTATCGCAGATCAGCCCCATACACCCGGATCTGGCTTCATCTTTCGGACCGTGCAGCTCGATCTAAATCATACGTAGCCAATATACAAGTGCCAACAGACATAAGCTTACTTGCCGAGGAATAAACTAGGGAGACGCAAGATATATCCGCAGTCAGAATGTGGAAGAACTTTCGCATTAGAAGAGCAACTTGATGAGTGAACCAGAACTTCCAAGACATTTTCAAGGTTGTAGTTCAGTGGCAGTCATGCAATGCCTCGGGACTTATGATCCAAGGTAATATGATGTATTGTCGCGAAGTCAAATGGGTCAAGTCTTTTGTAACTTATGTCCAGCTCTGTCCAACAGCAAAATGTATAAGAAGTCCGGCTATCTTCACCTTGAATTTTGTTTTCCATCCACCATCACATTCAACACCCTCATCACAGTTTTCACTTCCAAATCTCAACTTCTACATCACCAATAACTTCAGTTCCACCTTCATCATGCTTTCTAAAACATTCTTCATGACTCTTCTTGCCCTTGGCGTTTCCGCCGTACCTCTTGATGCCGAGGTGCAAATGGTCGATCTCGACAAACGCTGCGACTGGAACGACCTGCATGGCCAAATTTCCTGGTGAGAGGACTCCAGACGTTCGTTCAAGCATGCTAGCTAACAAAAATTCTTAAGCGGTTACTTCAGTGTCATCATGTCGTTTGATGACGTTAAGGTTCGGGGCGATGGATGGTCCGAGAAGTTTAAAATTGACTGTAGCAGAGAGTGGTCATCTCTCAGCATTCCCCGGCTGCCTTGGACTATTGAATTTCACCCTGGCAATGCCTGCGACGGAACAAACTATGACAACATGTGGATCAAGTACGCCGATACCACATTGGATATCCCGAGCGACAAGCGCTGTGGAGCTGTCGGTAAAAACAATGTCCTTCGCAGGTGCATCATCGCCGATAAGAAATGAGACTTTACCACAACCAGTCCAGGTCGTCTTGGAAGCCAGCAATGCAACAAAGGACAGATGGCATGTTGTGGGTATTGATATATCTCCTGATTGCTTATGTGCCTGTCACTCCTTATATTAGCATATCGTTGTCCTTTTACTTGTCACTCGTTTACTATCGAGATACTGTCGTACCACAAAGTAGTATTTAAATCATCCTTCACCTCGCTCCTCTTTCAATACAGTGCCCGTTTCTTAGTATTACGAAACTACAATATGCTTCAATCTCTTAGCTTTGACTCATCCACTTGGAGAGTCTTCATAACGCCCTGCTTTATTTCCTTGAAATTCTGCTTCTTCTCCCTTTCCAGAATCTCCAATCTGGACTTCCTCATAGCTTTGGCAACATCTCCCCAGCCAAGATACTCTTGGCCTGCGATATCTCGCATTTCCTCTTCCACTTTCACGTCAACGAGTTTACCACCACGTTTTCGAACAATACCATCAATGATAACAGTGTCCACGTTACTGATGCTGCTGTGAAGAACAATAGCAGCGACCGGGTCCTGTTCCGCTGCGCAGAGAAGCTCGGGAGTGTTTGCATCGAAGATGACAAGGTCAGCTAGTTTTCCTTCCATGATGCTTCCAAGCTCATCTTGTCTTCCGATTGCTTTGGCACCTTGGATAGTGCCGAGATTGAAGGCATCTTGGACTGTGTTGGAGATGCGTCCAGGAGCTACTTCCTGATCGATGAGTCTCTGGTTGTGCTTCGCCCGTGCTGCTTGCAAGGCAAGCCTCATCTCATACACGATGCTGGAAGCTTGGTTGCTGTGACAGTCAATGCCCAAACTTGACTGAGCTTGAGCAGTGGGGTAGTCACTATTGAGACACATGGGATCTCCCAGACCCATCTGCATCTCCGTAGAAGGTGTGCTACTGATGTGTGCTCCAGTATCAGCTATAGCTTGAATACTCTCGGCAGGATATCCATTCGCATGACTGACGATCATCCGATGGTCCAGCAACCCTTGGTTTTTAACCTGCTGGATAACATCATTCATGTTCATCTGATGGTTTCGAACCGCATGGGTAGTAGCTAGCTTCATACCAACGTCTCGAGCACGCTGAAAGAGGTCTTCAACAACTTGCTCGGGTAGGAACCAGAGATCAAAGGCTAGACCCATCGTGACTCTGCCATCTCCGAAGGGTGCTTTGGCGCCTAGGTCCTGGATCTCTTGAAGAGTCCAAGATGCGATCAGTTCTGGATTCATCTCAAATGGAGACCAAGACCCGACGCGGATTGTTGGACAGTAGCCATAGACACTGCGTAGACCTGAGGAGACGGTAGCTGAGATGGCAGTCGATGCTGCAGACAAGAGGTCAGTTCTTACAACAGTTCGTGACACCAATTTAGTTACTCACCAGCCTCTTCGAAAGTGTTCACATGCGAATGATCAACAACAGTCGTAGTGCCAGCATTGATCGCCTCAAAGCAACCCCCGAGTTGACCCCAGTAGAGGTCTTCTCTGGTGTAGTTAGATGCCTGTACCGCTCCTGAGGGCATGTAGTCAAGCAGAAGTTGATTTGCGTGTCTTCCCTTGAGCTGAGTTTGCCAAAGGTGGTGATGGGTGTCAATAAAGCCTGGCGAGATGATCTTGTAGACACACTCGATCACCTCCTCCCCGGCGACATTGTCAATGTTTGAGGCTATCTTGACAATGCGGTTGTTCTCGATGAGAATATCTCGCTGGAGAGCTTCAACATTGTCATTTTCATCGTGGATGAGGACAGTGCCGCCTCGGAGCAAGAGACGGCGCGGAGAGGTGCCGTTAACAGATGATTGCATTTTGATAAGTTGTATGATACGTCTTGTAAGTATGGGATGTGGGCTGGTTTCCGAGATAGTAGGAGAGGCTTAGGAGGTTGGTTATATACAGTCAATGACGCTATGGCGTTACAATCGTACTTCGTATACCAAACACTCGCTTGATGCCGTGGAGCGATTCCACGGAGCTCATCGCGACGAAGTAATGCCGAATGATCGCTCGCTACTTCGGGTGATCGACAAATAAAACGGGCGCTGGTAAGCAGCGATGCCTCTTCTGGTGAGGTCTGATCTGCTGGTGATTTATAATAAGGTTTCGCTGTGCAGTCGGTGTCGGAATTACAGGTGCTAAGTCCGCCGGTTCGGCACCGAAGTTTACGACCATCCAGATTGGTGGTTGGTTGGCAGTTGCACGCTTATTGGACTTTATGTCTGAATAAACTTCTAATTATTGATTGAACTGATAAGGGGGGCTTACATTGATTAGTTGGCATTAGGTGCTGTCCTCCCAGCGATAAGAAACTCTATCAGGTGAAGATGGACTGGGCTGGAGCCTGGCGGTGCGATTACGGCTACCGTCTTACTCTACAAGACGACTGCATGAACGAGAACGGCTACCAGGCTGTCACGAGAGATAAGGAAAGTATCTCAATTGCTGAAAGTGATTGTTTTTATTGCACTATCATAAAACAGGCATGTGGCTTATGGGACTGTTGAAACCCAGGACTCCTGTAGATTTCGCCCAAAGTCTAAAACTCCAAACAAGACTCGGCCATAAAAAGTAGAACATCAAACAGACGGTATGATAGGATATTCTCTGACCAGAAACACATTTTTCGGCTTACGTGGAGCTCTTCTTGGCTTACGAGGAGGAGCCGTCGTAAATGGGAGCCCATCGTCGGTTGGCGGCTTCTCTCGCCTTCCTGTAGATGTTATTATCATCCGTCCATGCAGTGGGCGGTTCAGTATACTTACTTGAGGTCCTCGTACTTCTCGGCGGTATACATGACGGGGGCGGGGCCCTGGGTTGTCTTCTCGTAGGGGTAGGAGCTGAGCGGGCTAACACTACGGCGCTTGACCTTGCTGCTAGTTTGGCTGCTGCTTGAAGATGATCCGCAACACATGATGAATGTAGAGTGAAGGGTGGTTTGTGGTTTGAGTGGTTGGAAAGTTGAGTTGTGTATGACAAGATGTTGAAGATGAGCGTGAGATTGTTTAGGATGAAAAAAGAAAAAGAAAAAAAAAAGAGGAAGAAGAGTAGGGATTATCTCTTTATAAAGAGATCCATTCAGAATTGAGGGCTTTCTGGAAAGTCTGTTACTTGCGACGAGAATGAATCAAAGTTTGGAGTTGGCAGTTTGCGTGCGTTCTTCTCGAACTTTGAAGATTAGACTTCATACCGAACAGGCATCTTGCTCAACCGGAATTGAAAGTACGAGATACTCATGGACTAAAGGATGATTGGCCATAATACGTCAGAGTCGAGAGTCTTGTTTAAAGTCATGTCGCAATTCACTTTACATACAGAAGATTTCCAGAGTGGAATCATGTTAGTTTTTTGAGAAGAGGTGGTATGTATTCTATTTGACTGTCTTGTAATCTGAGTTCAATGCATGCAATAACTCCTATATCGCTTTGTTTAAACGCTCCATTTCATGTATCTTTGTGCAGTGCTAGAACTTAACTCTGTTGGCTCTTCTTTTTCCGCTTCGGAGCTTGGCAGTATAAGGCATCGAGCAAACTTTCCAACAGAGTTGAAGGGCAGCATCTTCTATGTTCGCATCTCTAGTCAACCAGAGTCCGTAAAAGTTGGTTTTCGGAATTGAGTTGATCAATGAATACTTCTGGGTAGATAAATGCGCGCAAAGTCTTACTTCGAACCCGACGAAATTGTATAACAGTAGTTCGAGACTATTGCCGCTGTACTACTCTTGCGCGTGCGGATTCAAGTTTTCCATTAACAATTATACTTTCGAATTGTTATAACTTAACCTGGCGCACGGGGGCCACATACTGCTCTTCGCCGAGAAGTGCTATATCCTACATCGAACACCCATTGGGGCGAACATCACGGAGTGCACTGTCAGTTACGACAGTTATAGTTTATAGATCTATCTAGGACACGAGCCGGCCAACATCAGACCAGTGATCTTGATGCACATTATACAGGTAAAATCCTGCCCAGAGTTTCTTTCATTACCTCTTCAATCGATTTTCTTCTACTGTCCGCGGCTCTGTAACTCTCGTGGTCGTTTTTGGTATAAGGTTCTGGAGGTGGTGTAAGCGTTGACTTTCCATCCTGCTGTTCACAGCCGATTCATACCAGTCAACGAAGGTTTACAGTACAAGCCCACTATGAAAGCATTGATTGTCTCCTCTTCGGCTGGGAGTACGGGGTCTTATACTCATAAGACAGCCTTCGACAGGGCTTCCGTTCAAGTTTTTTGAAGGTCAGTTATCGAGTCGTACAGTTCGAATCAACACAATTAAACTCGACAGGGCTCCCGATATGGAATGAACACCCTCCGAGTGTGTCGCTTGAGAACAGCTCTCGGCCGCATCATTAAATCTTTGAGACAATTCAATGTCAAAGCGACTCAAAGATTAACAGAAATGAGATGAGATCATTAGAAAATGCTTTGAGTTTCATGTAGGATTAGAACAGATCACAATTTTAAATGGGACGCTCTGATGTAAATGAACAAATAAATTTTCAAGGCTATGCTATGTTCGCTTGGTATGGTATATGCTTAGTCTATAATTTGTGAAAGAACGCCAAAAGAAAACCCGGCTCATGACTCATGTACATCTATCCTGTTCGGAGCTAGATGTCGATCCCATATTGTAATAAATTGAGAATGATCATCCCTACTTTACAGAGCGGAATTGTCACCGCAGCTGAAAGTACCGTTGACATTGTCGCCGGTAGCGAAAATCTCAAGCATCTCGGTCAAGGAAGCCCAGAGACCAGCACCGTTGAGGAAGAAGGCGAACATGATGATACCAACATTGAGAACGAAGAAAGCAATGTTCTTGCCGCCCTGGAAGTGGATGTCCTTGCGAGACACGATGTAGAAGACACCGCTCATACCGAAGGAGAACCAGGCGTAGGTGGTAGCGGACTGGATCGAGACAATGGAGTCGAAGATGGGGATAGCGTTGGCGAGGATGAAGGCAATGATCCAGAAGAAAGTGGTGCAAATCATCCAGGCAGCCCATGAGCGGATGCTGTTGGAGGTGATCTCGTGAGTGGCCTTCATCTGCTTCATGGCGACGATGAACATGTACTTGACACCGACGTGACCGTTGGCAAGGGCGCCAGTCAAGATAGCGGGGAGGACAACTCCGTAAGCAGCCTTGGCGTAGATGTGGGGAGCGGAACCAAGAGCGGGAGAAGTCGTGTACTCGCCGGCGAGACAGTAGATACCGGTGGCAAGCATGGAGTAGAAAGCAGTGGTAAGGCAGATCAACCAGGTAAGAGAGAAGGGGAAATCCTTGCGAGGATCCTTCATCTCAGCCATGTAGGAGACGTAAGAGTGGTTGCCAGCATAGGCGAAGACGATCTTGAGGACGGCGTTGAAGATGTTGCGGAAGCCAGGGTTGTTGAAGGCCTTGATCTCAGGGGTCCAACCCTCGGGAGCCTTGACAGGGTTGGCGAATCCAAGACTGATCATGACGATGAGGACGGCGCCGACGAGGGAGATGACGGTGGGAGGACCGCTGCGAGAGATGAACTTGACAGTTCGAGGAATGCAGAGGAGGTATGAAATGACAGCGGCGACGGCCATGAATCCGACAGTGCAGATGGAGTGCTCGGTCATGGTGTTGAAGGCAATTGAGATGGTGACGATAGCGGAAGAGCAGAACATGATGACCTGGATGAGGAATCCAATGGCCACGATGATTTGCCAGGGTCGACCACCAGCAGCCTTGGCCAGGTCAATGATGTGCACACATTGAGGATGGAGAATAGAGTAGCGGTACAGCTCAAAGCCGGTATACCAGGCCAAAAGGGCAGATCCGAAGAGAGTGATGAAACCAGGGACAAGACCGAGTGTCGCGAAAGCACTGGGAAGACCCAGAGCGCCGATACCGAATTGGTTGGTGAGGAGAGCAAAGATGGTACCCCATCGGGTCATGGTCCTGTAGCTCTTTCCATCCTCACCCTCGAAGATGTTTCCGATCTCGTCGCTTGTCTCGCCCTTGGGGACTTCGCCGTCTGAACCGGATGCTGAGTCGTGCTCGTACTTGGGAGGAGGGTTTGAGGTGGAAGGCTCCATCTTGAGAGGTTCCTGTTTTCCTTTCTCGGCTTCGCTGGCCATATTTGTTGTGGGGTCTGTTGTGGCTGACATTGTGAAGTTATGGTAGTTGCTGTGAGGCGAGATGAGAAGAGAGTAGAGAGACTAAGAAATTCCTGTTAGTCCCAACGAGATCTTTTTCAAGTGCGAGCTTTTGGTGGTTTGGGTCTGGGTCTGGGTCTGGACTGGTAGTGGGGGTCGGTCCGGCGAGTCTTGGCATCGGAAGCGGTACAGAATAATTATGGGCTGGGTAAAATTTGATGAAGTCATATGCAGCTATGATGTATGTTTTTTCTCCCATAGAAAAAACACCGAAGTAATAGGGATTGTTTCATGCGTACGTATGCGCTGCTAGACATGTTGTCTTGCATGTTGCAGAACCGAAGGGACTAAACTGGGAAAAAAGCAGGGTTCAGAGCAGACGGTACTTACGTTGAGGAGGAGGGTCTGGTCTAGTCACAGAAGGTATGGTCTATGCAAGATGATCTGCAGATACGAGTATAGGTAGTCACAGACTACGCTGGGGTATTTGAGAAGAGATGTAAATGGAAAGGGAGATTGAAATGGAAGAAAGAGTAGAGTAATCGAGAAACCGTCGGAAACGTGAATGGGGACAGATGGACTGGGTTTAAATATCTCAACAATTGACGCTGGAGACGCCGAGAAGTTTTTGTACATCTGGAACGTTAGCTGGGTATGGATTAAACTAGACTAGCTAACGAACATGCACTTGTACAGAGTACGTACATACAGGCATAGCCTCACTTTGATGTCTAGCAAGAGTACCTGACCTCAGGGATCGCTCCCCATGGGGGCAGAACAAGGGCAGTGGAGGGTGACGGTCCATGGATGCTGGTTTGAGGCTGAGGCTACGTCATAGATGCAAAACAAACACTAGACTGTACTCGACTCAGGAGGAGTAAACGAAGGGTGGCCGGTCACGCCGTGCGGGAATTTAGTCTTGTCTGCGTGTCGTGTCGTTTCCGTTGGACGAGAAAATTAAGGGTCGTTGCCAAGCTCTGAATAGGGTCATGTCATAGTGGACTTTCCCAAACCTTGAACCACCAAAAAGTGGATATCGGTACAAGCGGTAGGATACGGAAAACAGGAGTAGAAAAGATGGGTCGATGGGCTACGTTTATTACGTATTGATTATTACGGTACCTGAAAAGACGTGGTAATACGTGGTAATTCGCCTTGCCACACATACTTTTGGTGATATCCCGACGTATCTCGTACGCCTGTACTCGGTAGGAATGAGGTCAAGTTGAGGTTGAGGTTATGATAAACTTCCCTCCTTTGTTTACGGAACAGGAAACTCAAGAGCCGCTAGCGTGATGCGATGCAGGGAACGCTATTCTCGGGAAGAAACCGATCCCAGCAGGAACAAGAACAAGCGGCGCTTTTCTCCTTCGCCCTCGGCACGTCTTTCTCTTTAGTTACTCCGAGACAGCAAAGAATTTCTGTTTTAAGGACTCTAATTGGTCCGCGGAACATTCTTTACGGTCTTCCATACCCACACTGCCGGGTTAAAAACTGTAGAGGTAATGCCCAAATACGGCAAAAGGTAAAGAGTACGTATCTCTAATTACCGTAGATGGAACGGTGAGCACGGGTTAGACCGCCTTTGCCGCCGCCTCATTTTTCTCCCTTCCTCTCTAATTTTTTCTGCCCTCGATACGGACCAGAGTCGCATTCTGGGAGCATCAGGGCATATCGTTGTTAATTGACAAATGGATTCAGTTTTTATTCGCCGTCGGCTATTGTCGCCTCATATCAGGTATAGTCCAGACTGTCTACTCTATTCGGTGAAAAAGCGTGACCCTATTATGTGGATATCATCAAGATGGGACTGAATATGGGACTCGAAAAGGCCAGATGACCATCAGCAAGTCCAGATTCAGACGCGTAAACAACAATAATGCCTCAAGCTGGATACAATAGAATGGCCCAGATTGATTGATAGACAAGAAATATATTGGGCCAGAGTCAGACCCAGACCTGATGATGGGCAAGTTTAGCCGAAGTACCTAAGATCACAGGCGGGTATTCGTACTCTTTCTCTTCTCCTATTTTGTTGGTCTCCGTAATAAACTCTATGCTGATCCGAACAGGAACAGGAACACGGACTTATGCCTTGGCCCTCATCATCGTTTCGCCTAAAAAATCCTGGACTTGACCTGATCTGACGCAAGGTGGCTGGCACTGAAGAAAGGGAATCAAACGGGTAGAGAGTCTTAATGACAGAATACTTGTCCCAGCCTGCCGCGACAATTGCCGTGGCGAATTAAACAACTTTTTTTTAGGTGAGGCTCTTGGTTTAGTCCGTTGATTTGCCGCGCAGCCGCGGGAGCACCGACGGATCATTTGCTGGACCGTCGTCTCTCATTTGATGAGACGGAAAGTAAAAGTGAGACGGTATTTGCACTGACTCGTACACCGTCTCCCAGTGAGGAATAGCGCCGGACTGCATGACCGACCCTAGCGTATGGATCTCTCCCAGAAAAATAAAAGAACCACTAATTCGACCAATACTGCTGAGACTCTGAGTGGGTATTTCTGTCGCCTACAAGCCTCTGTGAGCTCATTTGCTGTGGCGTGGTCTCAGATTACGTTATGATAATTCAACTCAGGATTTTGGTCCATGAAACAGAAACATTTTGCTATGATGAAGAATGAAAATGAAGATGCGCAAAAAGTGAAACTTGGCCAAACAGCGTTGCTTACTCGTAACAACTTTCTGTGATTCAGGTTTCTGGCCCGAACTTGAACAGCTCCTATCACGGCCCGTCGCGTATAGCACGCGATACAACTTTTATAGAGGCTTTCAGTGGGACCCCTTACCCTGTACCCCAGACTTGGAATGCAATGTCTGCAGCTTGGCTACCGGATACGGAACTGAGGTGACTGGACATTTTACGGGAATAAGAAGCGAGATTAAAACGTTGGAATAGGGTAGATTGACAGAATGTGGCGTGAGTTTGACTTCAGCGGCAATGCACTCGGTACAGTACTGTAGCTTGCTTTCGTTGAGCATGAGAACATTATGCCAATCAGATCATTAACAAGTCATTTACAGGCTTGGTCCTAGACCACCTGCCTTTTGAAGCTTTGTGCCCTTGATGCATCAATTTTACCGTACAGCTTCACTTTTTGTTTCCTAGCCGCTGCTGCAGAAACTCCACCAAGATGACAACGTTGCTTGTTACGGGTTACCCAATCGACTGGTATTTCCTTTCTCAGGGTCCTCTATGCTGGTCATCTAATACTCACCTACAGATAAACCCCATCCTGGTCGTGGTCACGCACGTTTCTCAACAGTTTGGATGGATGTGATGTGTCTCATAAATCGTTCGCCTACTGTACTAATGGGTACACTCAAGGATTCCCCGAAGGGAAGCACGTCCTTTGAGGTATTTAAATCGACATTGTGAACATCCCAGACAGTACCCAGTTGCATACCGTTTCCTCCGTACGTCAGCCATTCATGAATGACATCCCCAGACTTCAATTGAAACCAGTAAAGTGAGGAGAACACGGGGAAATACCCCACCGCATTCTCGATTGAGATCTCAATTCTCGGTGTTCGGGGTTTAATAGCCTTCACGCGCCAAGTTGTTTTATACGAGTATATGTACGATAGACTCGGGTAAAGTTTCTAGGTGATCGGCATGGAGAGATAAGCGCGGGAAGGGGGCTTGGAAAGTGGGTCAGCTGTCTGATCAACTTCTTGACACCGGAGCTGAAGCGGATGAGTTATTTTGTACCAAGTAGATAAGAGGCGATAGCTGAGTCTGGGGTACATGTGTGCTTTTGACAGAGCGGACGGAAGGCCCGGAGGACGGTCCGACTCAGCAACCCTACACCTGGATATATATCATCTGGCGGTTGGACCTTTACGTGGAGATTGCTTCAGATGCGACAAGGAATATGACTATCTTCAGGAGTCTTATCTTGCTGTTGGTCGAGGATGAAGCTTTGATCAAGTGATAAGAAATTTGAACCGAGGTGTCGCCATTCGCGTAGAATCTTCGATGTCGATCTTGGTGCCCAAATTACTTGCTCGATAATTCACCAGCCTCCTGAATCAACCGCACAGTTTCTCGATCGATACGGTTTCTACGGAGTCGGGACCGTTGTGGCAAGTCTTGGTCTCAAGAATCCAGGACTCTTGTCATGGCATTGTACGCGTTTCAGCTGCAGGCTAGGAACGGACTATTCGCGACGAATCCGGCGATATTCTCAACGACTGATTCGCTTCGTTGGGCGATTTGTGACTTTTTCCCCTTTGAATACCTGGCAATCAAGGCGTACATATTCGCTCTATCGAATCTTTGCTCTACCTGCGAAGCATCATAGACAGCGGAACGTGTCACGATCACGGTGCCTTCACTCGGATACTTTGACTGACGGGTAAGAATATCTTGATCGTTCTTTATTCCTCACCTGCGTCAGTCTATCCAAGGACCAAGTCGATGCTCTCCAGGTCCAGCTCATCCCACTTCTCAACTTCGACTTGTCCACTAGCAAGTCGATTCGCAACCCCATCTTTCCATTCTACCCAAAGAACCAAATACGTATCCTTCGTCTGCCTCGGACTCCAAACTTTGGTCACTTCATCCTGTGTCCTATAGTACGTCTTTATTTTACATACAGCTACCAGGTCAACAGGTAACCCTTTCTCTTCCTTAGACAGTGTTTTGGGGAAGCGAGCAAAAAAGTCTTCGTTGACTAAATTCAGGAACCCAACTTCTTGTCTTTGACTATTGTAAATTCGTGCGTCGTGCCATTCACCTTCCTTTTGACAGCCCCAGAGTTGAGCTTGATGCGTCTTACAGAAGAGATATTCTGTTTGCTCAGGCATATCAGGTAGTGTTGTTTCGTCTACCGGAGTGATAGGGAAGGGATAGAACCACCCTTTTACTTCCTTGTGATCGGTCTCAGGCCAGTCCTCATGCTCGAAGATAAATTTATCGCATCCATCAGGGTAAAGGTAAGGTCCATCATCCCAAGGTGACCTATCTGGAGCTTCGTGGCGCGACCATCCTGGTGGTAATGGTCTAGTAAAGTCCTTGTAAATGTTCCGATCCTCATACCATGTAGACCTTATTCTTCGCCATTCAGAAGGCGGATCAGTGGGAGAGTGACTTGTGTACCATTCAGTGACGGGCGTGGTCTCTTCAATGCCTTCGTCCTCTCCGCATGGCATCATCAGCGTCGCCTCAGGCCCGACAGGCTCTATATCACCCGACCACCCGATCCATGACCAAGACGGAAGACCAGAAGGTTTAAGCTGTACACTTTGGGGCCTTGGTGAGCGGACTCGTCTTTCCAGGTTTGTCCCCCGAAGGAATGGCTTCCAACCAAGACCGCGCTCAAACATCATTTCTGGTATTCCGTATAAGAAGCCACCTTGGAAGCGCCGACTCAACACAGACAGAAATCCAGATATCGCTGGCAAGGCGTCTTCACCGTAGCGAAGCTCCATGTCGTTGTACCGTGATACAAGAAGACTGAAAACAGAACAATCAAAGAATCCGGCTAAGAGGATTCGTAAAGAACTATCTATTGTCCCGGTTGTGCAAGGGTCCTTCTTGAGCCAAGATCTCGACGCAGCTTCCTCATGCCAAACACTACGTTGGCACTGCCAATGGAGCTGGCCCTCGTGGAATACGAGCTTGCGAGACGATAATCTAAGCTCTTGATAGATCCAGCCTCTTTCGTAGTATGGTAGCCAGACTTCTGCTTCGAACCCCATGTACTCTTTGTGCAGGAGTTGTTGATCTCCGAAGGGGACTAGGATCTGTTTGAGATTTCGAGGTGTTGATATTCCCTTGATACCTGCTAGACCAGTCTTAGAATCACCGTCTGCTGCTACGACTGTGAGTATTGCGTTGGCGTAGATGGCGCCCATGAGCGATAACTGCTCTGTTGTTGAATTGTCGTCTCCGTGAGCAATGCATAGTGCATCTGCCCACAAGTATCTCTCACCAATGACAGTTGTCAAGTGAATGGCGTTTCGTATGATTGGTGAGACATAGTCTGATAGGGCTGGACTGTTAAGTGCCTCTGGCACTTGAAGCCTTTCAAGTACACTGGCATCGATCAGACCGCCAACATGACCGCCATATGTATAGCTGAGCGCTACATAGTCACCCTCGACAGTCCCCGGAACGAGGCATCTGCTCTCAACATCGATCAACAAGGCAGGCCTTGCCCTCCATGTTCTAAGCGGATTATTGCATGAAGTCCCGTGCGATGAGAGGCACTCATTCTTCCACTTGTTAATCACACTCAAGTCCGCCCACTCAGGGTCCAGGACGCGACCAGTACCGTATCCAAAACCTTTATCAATAAGCACAAGACTCCAGACAAAACCACAATGGTCAACAGTCTCATCAAGACGAGCAACACCCCCACGTGAGTCAAATTCAACCCTCACGTCTCTAGACTTATCGTTTTCCTCCTCTCCATTCTTGGTGTACTCCCAAAAAGCTTCGATGAGGGGTTTGTGATTCTGACATCTTGTGGTTAACGCTTCTTCGAAGGACCCGAGGCTGATCATGTGCTCGAATTTGTCATCGCTGGTTAGTCTTTGCCATATCGCCTGGCAAACTTCACAGCTGGCTACCCAGTCTCGTGTCTTGCAGGAAGACATCGCAAGAGGTTGAGCTGTCTCAGAGGCGGAGAGGATTGGCTGGTGAATGAGGGGTTGGTTGGGTTGGTACCTGCACTAAGAAGACAGGGGTCGTAATGGGACGATTTACGATACACACCAATTAGCGGTGACTAGTGAGTCATCTACATCTCCGATAGCCTACTCAAGATCGGAGAAAACAGCTCGGTTGGTTTTTCTTTTCACAAGCTATCCGAGTTGGAAGCCGGCAGCAACCGCCTAGTACCACAATTGAGCACAGCCAACTCCAATGTCCAAAACGACTTGCCGCCGCAGTGCGGTATTACCGATGGTCAAGGTCAAGATGTCTCGTCTCCTCCGCATTGTGCTTTCATGATAAATGTAAGTCGATAATCCACACGATGTGTGTACTCGAGAATTGGACGAGATATATGGTGGTTAGGGAATTGACTAAGCCGATCGAGTGCACATGCAATGATGTGATATTTGGACCCGAGTCCCCATCCGTCCATCAAATATACGGCGTCATCAACTCTGTTTTCAACAGGGATAAGAGTCTTATCACATTCAATGACGTGGAGTAATTCATGCGGCTTGTCACGCAATCAGAGATCTGACAAATGTTTGTCTCTTTGAGTGCATAGAATTGAGAAGCAATTTGTCAGTCTTTGAGTTAGCAATCTGCTGGGTTAATTCTGTCTTGTATATCGCCAGCGATTGGCCCATCGATCTTCCGAAACCCTTTTACGTCTCACGTCAACCTCGATCAGGTATTGACAACTAACATCCAACCACTCACAACAACCGCTCCTCCTCCGGACGTGGAATGGACACGTGGGTTAGCGTCCTGTATCCACTCTGTTGTCGTATTATTTGAGCTCTTGACACTAGATAATCACCGCTATCCGTATAGCAGACGCCTATGAGGCTTCATTGTAAGACAAATCTAGGTCTATGACATACACCATTCCTTCACCGACATTCCCATGATCCAGTGGCTTCAAAGAACAATGAAACGGCCATGTGAGAAACCGGAGCATGGTCTCCGTCGATCTGACATTTTCGATCTAACCTAACCAATACCAGCTACTCTATGCGGGGTGCCGTGACGATCCCGATGGTACCTGAGCGTTAATCTCCAGGGCAATTTAGGGCTGTGAAATTAACAAAAGCAAAAGTCAATGACCAGTATAACTCCGTCGACAATAGAAGCCAACGTCTATTCATGACGCTGATATGTTTACTTTTAATGTAGATCTGTTTGTTGCGGTCTGAGCTTCACGCGTAGCTGCAGCGCGACTTATGTCGTGACGTCAATGAATTCATGTCTTAGCAAACATTTCTGAGAATTGATCAAGACAATTGTGTATAAAGAGGACGAGCCAGACGCTGCGAATTATTCTTTTCCTTCATCATCACACTCACACTCTATCAATCAACCAACAACTACAACAAACCACCACTTCCAACCTTTTCTCCCAACCCAAACATCAACATGTCTGACTACAAGCCCACTGGTACAACTCCCTCAACCTCATTCACTCTTCTCCCTCAATTACTAACAATTAATCAGAGCACGACGGTCTCCGCAAGGACGGCCAGCCTGACCAGCGCGTCGGCACCGGCGAGTTCGCTCACGGCAAGGTCGACCCTCACAAGGCTGGTGAGGAGGGCGGCAAGACCTCTGGCGATGGAAGCAGTGGTCTCGGAGCTTCTAGCAGCGATGGCGGCGACTACAAGCCCACTGAGCACGATGGTCTCCGCAAGGATGGAAAGCCCGATGGACGTGTCAAGGGCAACTAATTATCTTGTGAGCGTTATACCTAGCGTTACGATAAGCCAATGAATGAGAATCGTTAACACCCGAATATTTCGTTCCTCTTTAACTCGTGACTGCAGTGCATTGCTTGATTTTGGGATCATGGGTGAGTCTCTTTCCTGCCGAATCTTCGTAAGTAGCTCGTAGCGAGGTTATTTTGATTGACATAAGATGAGCGGAGTCAATATAAAATATGTGCGAGCTGCAGAAGCCATTTCTAACCTAGTGTCGCTTAGAGTAGCTCTATAAAAAGTACCATTTGAGTGGATTTGATCGAGGGAAAGTGAAGGCGTCGGGCTTTTACCGCATGCTTATCAAAGTTGTTCAAGACGAGCAACGCGACTATGCCGCCTAGCAAGCTGTCGAAGCACTCAAAAAGCAGTCATTGTTGCTAAAGAAATTTTCGATACAATATGATTAGGATTACTCATGAGAGAAACAATATACACTCAAGTCTAAAATTATTTTGACTTGTCGTTGAACTGCTTTATCCATATTCGCCTGATAAGCAGTACCAAGACAGAGTAAGTTCATCCAAGCTTTGCTAAACAATGTTTAAGACATATAACTATTGAACTCGCGGATGTTTTGTCCGGAGAAAAAATCCAGGCAAACTGTTCGGTCGCTGCCCGTTCACTACATTCTATCGTCGCTGATAACTCCTCGACTTTTAACTTGACAGCATCCATGGGACTAACATTGATCCTGGCTCCAAAGACATGGGTGACATAACCTTTTAAATCCGACATACTCTCAAAGCCGGCTGTAAATGCTGCATTCGCATATTGCTCATGTTAACAAACGTCATTTGTAGGATTCAACTTCCCCTCTGACAACAAGCGGCACTTGGCAAAATCCTTACGTTGGGGATCAACCAATCAATTACCATGTAGCTGTTGTCAAAAAAGCGCGCCCTTGATGACTATGACGTCTGACCTACACAATCCGATAACGTTGAAGTGCTCTATATATCTGGGAATAATCTCAAACCTTCAACGTCAATTGTTTGGGTAAAACAAAATGGATCGCAGCTTCGACATCACAGTCGGCTCTGGTGCCGTGTCCATTCACGCCGGCATTATTCCCTTGGAGCCTCTGCCCAAAACGAAGCTAAGGGGAGCCAATCTCACTCAAGCACCCTCTAAAAGCGACACTTTACCCGACGTCCCAGTCTTGGAAGACAATAACAACAACAATGCCTCCAATGAAGAGTCATCAAGCGCCCTTGGAATCTCCAAGACGAGAGGCGTAATCGTCATTATCACCCTCGCAGGTATAAGCTTTCTCAACACAATGGGCTCAGGCATTTTAATCGCCGCTCTCCCCCGCATAGCCCAAGACGTCTCCCTCTCGGAGAACCTCATCCTCTGGCCCGCAGCAGTCTATGCCCTCGCAGCGGGTTGTCTCCTCCTCATCTTTGGCGCAATTGCGGACGTTGTAGGCGCAAAGCTGATGTGGGTTACCGGCAGCTTCCTATTCGTGGTCTTCACATTAGCTGTTGGCCTAGCTCAAACTGGCATTCAGATCATCCTCTTCAGGACTTTACTGGGAGCTTCTATCTCGATGTGTCTTCCTACAGCGGTTAGTCTGATCGCCAATACCTTTCCGAAAGGACCTTGGAGGAATGTCGCTTTTGCGATAAATGGGATGGGAAGTCCGTTGGGTTATGCGCTTGGTCTTGTACTTGGTGGCATTTTTACGGATACCATTGGTTGGAGATGGGCTTACTACATGTCGGCCATCATCAACTTCTGCCTCTCGACTGGAGCGATATGGTCTTTACCCTCTGTTTACACTGCATCTGAGAGAAAGTGGACGACCAGATTGAGACATGAAATTGACTGGGTTGGCGCAGCCACTATGAGTGTGGCGCTCGGTATGCTGCTCTATGTTCTGGCCATGATCTCTTCGTCTTACAAGAGACTCGATGACCCAGCCAACATAGTGCTATTGACGATTGCTATTGTCTTGCTAGCTGCTTTTCCGTTCTGGATGGATTATCAAGTCAAGCATGGAAGACCAGCCCTTATCCCGAATAGCCTTTGGCGCAATCGGTCATTCACGTCTGTCTGCATCGCTGTATTCTTATGCTGGGCTTCACTCAACGGTATCGAGTACTTCACGACTCTTTAGTAAGTCCATCAATCCTTACTAAATCATAGTTTGCTGACCATTCCAGCTTTCAAAAAGTCGAAGGTCTCTCAGCACTTCAAAGCTCCTTGCGCTTCCTCCCTCACGTTGTTATGGGCGTAGCAGCAAATATAGTAACAGGAGTTCTCATCGCCAAAGTTAAAGTGAGAACTCTGGCTGTTGTATCAGCCCTAATTACAATGGTAGCCGCACCACTTATGGCTACTGTCGATGTAGGCGAAAATTACTGGCTTGCACCGTTTTGGGCCATGTTCCTTTCGCCCGTCAACCCAGATGGTAGGCCCCCTCCAACCAAAGCTTGACTAGTGATACTAACTCAATTAGTCCTCTTCACCGTCTCGAATCTCGTCATCTCCGACGCTTATCCTCCCGAGATGCAGTCCCTTGCAGGCGGTGTGTTCAACGAAGTAGCGCAATTTGGCAATTCAGTTGGTTTGGCTATCACTGCAGCTATCGCTGCGTCTGTCACTGAGCACTCGGGAATTACTGCTAGGGAAGAGGCGCTGATGAAGGGGTATAGAGCGGCTTTCTGGACAATTTTTGCTAGTTGCACCACTGTTACGGTTGTTGTTTGGCTTGGGCTAAAGAAGGGAGGTATCGTTGGAAGGAAGCAAGACTAGTCAGTGATCGACGTGTCGGGAACGACCTCCAAACTGGTAGTTGGAGAAGACGATCCGAGTGACTAGAAAGTGTTAGAATGAAGGTTGGTTTATTGAATCCTCGTACAAGTAATCCCGGGTGACTTCCGTGACCCTCACAAGTACTTATCTCATCTCAATTTGATAGCGTCTGCTCGATCTTAAGAGCCTCAAAGTCGGTAAGCAGCCAGCAGATCTCTGATCCTTGCTATGAATTAAATTGGCAGAAAATTCTTTTCCTTCTGTAATACTCGATTCAGCCTCGGTTTAGCACGTGATTCGTTTCAGATTCAACCATCTCAATTGGTTCTCATCTACAAACAGTGTAGACGATCCATCCTCATCATCTCGGCCTTATCATGTCGATCAACCAACTAAAACGGGCGATCAGATCAGGAACTTTCTAATCCGCAGACCGAATTCTTTAAATTTCCCATTTTCCGATATCAAGATGAATCGACCTATTATCTTCCCTGAAGTCGAAAATAAACTTCGATAGACCCTCCTTCTCAGCCCTGGAGGACCCACCGCGGAGCCGAACTTCAAATTGAGGCTTGATCTTAGAACAAGCCAGCCATCCGTCCGGGAATGAGATGGTTTCCTGTAAGCAAGGCCACGTTTTTGTGAAAAATAAGGTCAACAGGGTTCCTTTGTCTAGAAGACGCCACTGAAGAATAATCCGTGGATGATTTGGGTTAGTCATTAGTGGTTGGTAGTTCAACATGAGACTACGCTACGGAGGTGCGGAACCGCAGATACAGACTCTAGGTTGGGGTGGTACCAGACTTTTGGTAATTGACATCGTATTCAGCTTATGATGAATGACTCGTCTCCGGACAGATCTAGATATCATCAGTAATCAGAAACACTCTCGTTCAGGGCTGAGTGTAACGGCGAGAAGGAGAGATCTCTTATCATCAGATCATCTTGAACAGGCTGTTCAGAAGCATCATCGAGTTCCCCATTGATCCGGACTAGGATCTCATGCAGTTTCTCATCCAGTCTTCCGCGGGGTACCTTGCCTGGACACAGTAATACTCCCAAAAGAGATGAGTTTGCGACCTGGACATCGGACGACTGGGAGATGCCCTGTAAGCAGTTAGCAAAAGATCGTCACCGGTCCGTAAGCCGCTGCATAACACTAGCTCAGCCCAACTGCATCCGCAACGCCTCCTCGTGGCCCCTGAGTCTTTGCTAGCGTGCTTCGCTACCTCAAATATACGATGCATCTGTCCCTCAAAGTCTGTGGTCCCTGCATACCATCCTTTCTTTCCTTTTACGCACTCCTTTGTACAACTTGGCCAAGATGGGCGGTCTCTTATTATCGGATAACTACCAGTTCCACAAACCTAGCAGCAATGACATGAACATCGCCAGCATCGCTTGGGGTTTCTCCCTCGGCGTGTCCATCTTCAGTGGGACGAAGGCTATACGCCAGACCGTGCAGTCATGGAAACGAGGAACCAGGACGAATATATATCTTATCCTGCTTTGGATGGAATGGTTGAGTAGTGTGATTATGAGCGCTATTACGTGGTGTTATCTGCGACAGTATATACCACCTGGCTTTCCTGTCTTTTTCGTCATTGGTATGTCCAGCCTAGAACATATCTGAGAGGCATGCTAATGTGTTGGTGCAGTTTTCCTCTGGGCTATCCAAATTCAAACGCTGCTCCAGATCATCATCAACCGAATCTCAATCCTTATGGTTAACCGGAACAACGCCAAGAAACTCAAGCTCGTTACCTTCCTCATCCTACTCGCTATCAACATCAGCGTCTTTTGCGTGTGGATTCCTGCTCGACTACAGATCAGTGAACAGTTTATTAGCGTCAATGCTATCTGGGATAGAGTCGAGAAGGGAATTTTCCTAGTTGTCGATGCAGGGCTGAACTTTTATTTCATTCACCTTGTTCGCTCCCGACTTATCGCCAATGGTTTAACAAAGTACACTCGGCTCTATCGTGTCAACTTGGTTATGATTGGTATATCTATGACCATGGATGTAAGCATAGCCCTACCTATTATCAATGCACATTACTAATGGATTAGGTACTTCTCATCGCAATGATGTCCCTCCCCAACGATATCGTCTACCTCCAGTTCCATCCTCTGGCTTACCTCGTCAAGCTCCACATCGAAATGAACATGGCCGAATTGATCACCAAGGTGGTCAAAGCGAGCAACCCAAGCGGCTATGACTACTCAGGCTCACGATCTGGTGGAAAGAGCGGCGCCAAGACTGCGACCAACAAGCGAGCGACATCAATGTTCCCCGGTGGCAATCTTACATACATCGAAGCTGGCGAGAACATCGAACTGCCAGAGCGTAAAGAAGATGGGATCAAAGTGTCGAGGACGTTCAAGACGACGCAAGTTGAGACTGTCAAGCCGGATCAGGATCGTACAGATTATGATGATCTTGGCAGTGAGTCGAGCTCCACACGGAACTTGAAGGAGGAACCTTTCCCTCTCTAGAACATTGGTCCATTTTGTTGTCAAAATATCGTTTTTGGGCCATCAACTGGGATACTTTGCAAATACCCTTCATGTCAGCATCTTCATTACCTTTCCATAGAATATTTAGACCACAAATTAATTAATATTAAATCTCTCACCAAGACTTGAAGGATTCAATGTGGACCTCAATCATCCTGTGACAAGACCACCCTTGTAATAACAATGCACTAGGAGCGGCTCCGCTGGACCGGGCCAGGATGTGGCTGTTTGGGGTCGGCCATGAGTCGTGTACATCGAGCCTCATCACCAGGCATTTCATCAAAACATTGTAGTCGGGAATCGTAAACATGTCTCATGTAACAATATCGTGGAGACCCAAGACAACGATACGCGAGGACAAAAGCCCAACTCCACCACATGGTGCCATCGTGGGTCCGTAACGTATAAAACTGGCAGGTTTACCCCAGACTTCCCCAGAGAGTTTACGTAAAACATCACCATCATGGCGGGAAAAGTGGGTGTAAAAAGACCCTTTGAACATGAATCGCAGATTGAGATGATGCAGCTTCTTTTTGTACCTTCAAGTCTCCCATGCTTTGTTGTTGTTGTTGTCTCTGATGTCACTTCTTGTCTTTGCGGAATAAATAATGTTCCGCATTGTTATCGGTGATAAGCATCAAATAACCCTGAGCCAACAGGATTTGAATTGGAGCGTCTCTACTGGTCGACTCGTAACTTTGCTCAGCTGAGATATTCTTGGCACCGATTACCTGTCTAGTCCTACAGATGCTACAGTACCTACATACAGACAGATGTGTGCCGCAGTCCGGATTTATCTTCGAAGGCTAATTCATCAGTTTATCTTAACCATACCCCAACGTCAGAGATACATAAACATTGATCCAAAACATTTTGTTAATTCATCTTCTTTGTCGCGTGACCAAAGGACATGTTGGTAGCCAAGATCCCCTTCCCTGCTTCCTCGCCAAGCTTCTCCTCCGCCCAAGCCAAGTGTCTTAGCATGCGAACATGACGTTCCTTTATGTTCAGAAGGTGATACAGGAAATGACTATTGGCCTTTGATATCTGGGCACACGTTGTAATCTCTGAGCGCATTGTCTCTCCAACTGTTCGTCTTTTCCCCTTCCCTTAAGAACAAGCCTGGTCCCTCTTTCATCCCTCTTACTTCATTCCTCGTTCATAACGTGTCAATCTTCCTCCCGCGTTTCTTGTCCATCTCTACCGGAACACATACGTTGCCTACCATGGGCTTCTTAGCAAAGATCGGAAAGATTGTGGCACCTCCACCACCGCAATCTGAGGAAGGACGTGACCAATGGCCCTCCCGCACAGCCTACCTCCTTGCCTCGTGCGGCGGTGCCGTCGGAATGGGAAACATGCTCAGGTACCCGTCGCAAGTCTACAACAATAGCGGCTTGCAATGGTTCGTGCCTTATCTTATGGCCGTCTTCCTTCTCGCCATCCCGGCCATGGCGCTGGAGATTGCCTCTGGCAATGCCTACCTCGGCGGAACGGTCGTTGCGTACAACAACATAAACAAGAGACTCAAGGGCACTGGCTTTGCGCTCAACTATGTAGGCTTTGTGGTGGTTACTTACTTTGTGCCTATCCTTGCTTGGGCCATGGTCTACTTCCAAAAGTCTTTTACCAGTCCTCTGCCTTGGGCGGGTGATACCGAGAATTGGTTCATGTATGAGGCTGTTGGTGCTGTTGACCCTGATACTTCTGGGAGATGGGTCGTGTACCCTGGTGTTTCCCTCGATGCTCGTCTCGTCGGCTGGAACGCTTTCACCTGGTTGACCGTGTGGATATGTATGTTCCGTGGTGTCGGTCTCACCGGTCGGGTCGTCTACTTCACCATGGGTCTCCCCGTTATAACCGCCATCATCCTCATCGGCCGTGGCGCATCTCTCCCTAACGCAGGCGAAGGTATCAAAATGTATTTCGCCAGCTGGCACAGCGATAAGCTCGCCGGTACTAAAATCTGGCGTGACGCTGTGGGCCAGGTCTTCTTCTCGACGGGCGTCGGATTCGGTTACTACACTGCCTACGCCTCGTATAACCGCAAGTACTCTAACGCGGCGCAAGACGCTTGCATTATTGTCATCTTCAACTCGTGTTTTGAAGCCTTCGCTGCCTTCGCTGTCTTCGGTATCGTTGGATACCTTGGTATGAAGCCCGAGGAGACAGGCGAGATTGGTAGTTATGGTCTGGGCTTCATGACTTACCCTGAGGCGTTTGTCCAAATGCCCGGGTCCAACTTCTTTTCGTTCGTCTTTTTTTTCACCATCATGCTGTTGGGTATAAGCTCTTCTTTCGCTATGCTTGACGCTGTCATGACTTTGATCCTGGATTCTCCTTTTGCCAAGAAATGGAGTCGTCCATGGGTTGCCACTATTATGATCATCATCTGCTTCCTTGTCTCTCTTCCTCACTGCACCCAATTTGGTTATTGGTTTATGGACGCCATTGACCAGTGGATCAACAACATTGGTCTTGTATTCGTTGTATGGGCTGAGTGTGTCGGTTCCACTACCTTGTATCGATACCAGGATGTCGTCGGCCAAGTCGGTATGCCTTCTTGGGCTTCATACAATGGTGGCTTCTTTGGTGGTCAGCTTCTGGGTATCATCGTTGGTCACACAGTCAATCCTTGGGCTGGTGCAATCGTTGGTTTTGGTATCTATTTCATCGGTCTCGCCGCCTCTCTTGTCCTCGCAAAAACACCGGATGCATATGGCGGTCCCAGGCTCATGACCAAGGCTAAGATGATGTCTGTCTTGTACTATAATGCTTTCTACTCGGTATGTTTGATTCATAACACCATGCAAAAGATACTAACATAGCACAGGGAAACATGCTTCGTCACGATCTCAACACCGTCTGCGGTGTTGGCAAGAACTGGTCCCTCCCCTTCATCTGGGCACCCATGCTTCGCTACGTCTCGGGCCCCATCCTAGCCATCATCTTCAGTCTAGCATACCCCACCTTCGAAGAAGTCAAGAACGACCCCCTCTACATCGTTGGCTTCATCGTTGCTCACTGTCTTCTGTTGTGGATCGTGATTGGCTTTGTCTTCCCTCGATGGTATGACATCTTTATCAAGCCTGAGCGTCGGGAGGACTGGAAGCAGCCTTATGCTCCCAATATTCTGCGCGACACGACTGATGGGCAGGAGCCTGGCAGCAACGAGGTTGCTACGTCCGAGGCTGCAATGTCAAGCGAGACATCATCGAAGAAGGAGAATGATGAGGCTCCAAGGCAGTGAACTCAGCGATCCAGCTGGAATTTATGGGTAACATCTAACAGGTATTGGCTTTGGAAAACGATATTCATTTTATTGAATACCCATGATAATAAGAAATAATAAGACTATGATCATTCAAGCATATTGATATACCACCGATGTATCACCCTGTCTGCAGCCTGCCATCAATCAACTGCTATGTTAGGTATCTTCTCCCACCTTGGCCAGCGCTAACGTCACAGCTGCATCACAAATAGGCACATATATCATAAACGAGTGACAGATTTCTTTTATGCAAAAACAAAGTACCATCTTTAATCTTAAAACGAGAGGACAGGCTACCGACCCAAAAACCATGAATCGTTTTCCATACCACATCCTACTCCGCTTACTTATTGTTTATTTCTTAAACTTGGTTCGCCCACGTCAACCCACTCTTTCGATTCTGTACAGGACGCTCTCTGATGGGTTCCTCATCGTCGGTCCAGTACTGGGTCTCCTTCTGAATGGGTAGCGTATTGACCTCAGGCCCCATGCTGCGGCTGAAACGGTTGTAGGCGATGAAGGTGTCGGCGTCACCAGCATGGGCGTTGGTGGGTGTGGCTGCGCGCATCGAGACGCGACGAACCTCGACAGCATCATCCTTGATAACTTCCTTACCGGTGTAGTGATAGAAGATGTTGAGAGCAGGAATTGAAAGACCGTGGATAACGATGGAGAAGAGAACAAGCCAGTAGACTGTAGGTCCCATGGCTCGAACAAGGTTAGTCTCCTCGTTATCGCCCTCGCCGTCGTGGGGGAACAAGTGACGGGCGTGCTCAACGTAGAAAACAGCTCCAGCACCGATGGGTCCGAAGTACCCCATAAACAAGGCCTCCTTCCAGTCCTTGCAGACACCAGGCATAAGCTTGTAGAAGGCGAAGATAGCAGGCAAACGACGGAAAACAAGGACAAGGAATCCGAGTCCGAACAGGCGAGGAAGAGTAATACCGGTACCAGTGGGATCGTTGAAGGTCTCCCATGGGAGAACGGCGCCGATGTACATGAAGCCACCAAAGTTGAGAAGCACGTCCACGCATGCGTTGACTTCGTCGTGGCGGATTTCAGTTTCGTTGAGGTAGTTGCCATCCCAGTTGAGAGCGCAGCCGGCGACGAAACAGGCGAGGAGGTCGTCAGTTCCAATGGCTCCGCAGCTGCCGATGAGGAAGAGGCCTAGGGCTGTAGGGAAAAGGACGTAGGATTCGCTGTCAACTAGTTTGCTGCGATGATGTTAGTTTGGGTCAAAATGAATGGCTAAGTGAACGTACTGCTTGAGAGCGAACTTGATAGCCTTGCATGCACCAAATCCGACGACGGCACCGTATGCAATGGACAGGGCAATGGTATACAGCCAAGTCTCGACGAACCAGTTCATAAGAGCCTCAGTGACACCACCACCAAGACGACCAACCTCACCAGCACGAGCTACGAGAGCATGAGCGACAGCTTGACCAGTTTCGGCAGCACCGTGTTCAATCACAGAGCTAGCGGCATCGGAAGCTGTAGCCGCAGCAGCCTTGGCGCCAGCACCAGGGATGTCTGCATGTTGAATCAGGTACGTAGCGAGCATGAGAAACGGAAAGCCAAAACCGTCATTTGCACCGGCCTCGGCAGAGATGATCTCACGTAGAGGCCGCGCGACGTATTTATCAGCGAATGGTCCCTTGGCGATGGCCTGAGATAGAATCGGGTCGGTGCAGGTGACACAGGATCCGATAACGAGAGCGGCGAGGAAGGTGATCTTGGGGATGGTGAGCAGAACACAGGCGGCTGTGCAGAGCCACATGACGGTCATGATGGGTAAAAGGCAGAGAGCCATTTCCTTCCATCGTGTAAGACCGTACTTGGCGGGGAGTTGATAACCTGCGATGACAAGCTGGACGCCAATCATGACACGAGCAACGCCCTTTGCTTGTTAGTATAAGCCTCGATCATCAATTGTTGTCAGGACTTACAAGAGTAATGGCACTGGTCTGGCCCGGTTCCGCAGAGCCCCATCTCTCAGTGTCTATGAACTTGGCTGCTATAGGACCAAGGCAGACTCCGACCAAGACAGCGGGTACTGGTATATGTTAGATGGTGTGATGAAGTCAAGAGGAAGGTGTACGGACAAGCTTCGCCAAGGTACCAAGCCTGCTTGATCTTGACAGAGATGATACCGTAAAGGACGGTGAAAGTGCCTAAAGGATGCATAAGTCAGTCATGCCAAGTCGATGGTGCATGGGACGCCAAGAGTGAATACGCACCCAACACGCTGAGCACGATGTTCAGCTCACTCAAGCTCAAGACAGGCATTTAGACGTTCTTTGGAATATAGAAGCAGAAAGACAGTACAAAAAGAAACGAAAAAGAAAGGGAAAAAGGAAAAGAAAAGGAAGAGAAATAGTAAAAAGAGGTCCTGCCTACGAAGAGAAGAGAGAAAGGGAAGATGGAGAGGAAATTAAGCCAAGCCACTTCTTTAAGGGATGACTGTTGATCTTTTAAAGACAGTGCAAGCAGCCGAGATAAGAACCAGACTTGATATTGAAAAGGGCTTAAAGCTAAGGGGAATGGTCTCTGAAACGGGCAAAGCACCAAGCTACAGTATGGACGGACTTGGATAGAAACACCAAGTCAAGAACAGTCTGGAGACAGACAGACGGGGAAAAAAGAACTCAAAACACTACAGCGATTCAGTGCGTCTCACCAGACTCTTCCAGGGCTGTCTTCAGTGGCTGATAGCGTAGCATAAAGCTCTTGGCAGGAGAGGTTGCTATTGTCTTGGCGTCTGGGGCTGTCTTGGCGATCACAATCTAGGTCATGACTTGGCTACAATATGACTGGATATGACTGAAAAGCTATGACAGATTATTGATTGACTGTCTTTGATGAAATGAGGTTGAACGGGTGATATTAAGCTTAAAAAGAGACTATTTTTGGGGAACTGCACAGCCCACTCGGCAATTAAAGACGACAGAAATAAAGATTAAGATAAAGTACAAGAGTCAGAGCCAGCCCCTGCAAGTAGACAAGTAGATAAACAAGGCACTTGGAGACTCTTTTACCTCTGTCTGTTTCCGCTGGACACCCCGCGATATCCGCCCCGCCGTGTCGTCGCGGAGCGTCACAATAGGAGGTAAACTGTCTTGAGACAATGCAATGTAGATCATCGTCATTTGTCTTATTCGTCTCTTTTTTTTTAAGCATAAAGGTTGTTATTAACCTACATCAGTGCGAGATCAGCGTTGGTGAAACAGCACAAGGCCGCGCTGCGACTCGTGTCAAACAAGAGACACGTTAGCCATTTGACCCAATAGTTAAATTCGAGAGGACTATGATCCGGATCAACGTCGTGTTCCCCTTTGATCAAGGAATCGGGGGTTATTCCCGTGAGCTTTTGGGGATGCGATACGACCATCTGTTCAAGCAGGGTTTTCCTGTGGGGGGTTTTGCCGCTTATCGGTATCGATCTAAGATTCAAGGCAGTTGTTAGTTTCATCGTACGACTATGTTTGTGTCGGTGTTTGTGTGTTTGCTGGCCTGTGTCTTTGTGGCAGTAGTCGAAGCAACTGATCATTTGAGAGTCGCCAAAAGAATTTAGCGACAGTCACCGCAATCCATGACAGAGCTTCTTGTAATCTACTGAACGCTGACAGTTTGCAACGAATAACAATTACCTTCCAGAATAACTGAGAATCAACGACAAACCTAAATTAAAAACACATCATCAAAGCTGATGATGTTTACAGTCGTGTACAGAGTACAGCGCGGGGGAAAGAGAAAAAAAAGTTAAGTACCGTGCCGTAGGGTAAGTTTAGCGCAGGTATGCCTGTAAATGCACCAAAAATACATGCCCAGTCTTCTACAATCCCTATGGAACCCAGTCAACGAAACAAACTCCCGTCTTCGAGCCGTGTTTGTTTTGTCATATATCGCCATTACGCAAAAGAAAACTGAAGCCGGGTCGACCTCATCCCGGCCTGTGCGAAATGTGTCTTATCATTTTGTCCAAGTATCGGATATATGCCAGGATGGATGCTGAAACTTGTCATTATTCCCATCTCATTCGCTGTGTCGTAACTTTTGCAAGATGGGTCAAAGTGGGCACTTGTTTCAACCCATTTTATTCGAAACCGGAAGTGCATCCTAGGTAGTGCACAGAGTTATATGTGTCTTGCTGCTTAATTAATGTCTGACGATTTGTTCACGCTTGGCAGGTTCTATTGCAAATCTGCCGAAACTCTCACTTCAAAGGTTGGCGCTGATGCCGACAAACTCATTCTTTCTTCTAGGTTGATGATGAGCATACTCATCGGCCAGGTGCGTTGGTGTAAACGGTGATGCACGAAACCCACAGGCCTGAGCATTACCCATGGGGAGTTGACCGTAAGACCAAGAAACCATACATTCGATACTGACCCAAGCTCTCGGATATCACTAACTAACAAGTACATACAATCTCGACAAGGCAGCTCATCTACAGAAGCAGTCCCGAATATCGACATATCCACGCTTAATCCTTCTTGTAACCCCGAACCTGTTGAACCTCGACACCGACACCCGAAATCTCGCCCCAATTCTTCTCCTCCTTCGCCATCCACTCCTCAACCAACCCCCTAAAGTCAGCCGGCAAATAAGGCGACGTCAACTCGCTGAACTTTCCACCCTTCCTCTGAGTCTCCAATCCAAGATCCCTCATGAGCATATTACAATATGGCAGCCCCTCGAATACAAGATCAGGCAAATCAGCACCGTAACCACAAGGGTATCGCCACTTGCCCCATTGAGTGTGCAGCATGATCTCGTCGGTGATTTCCTTGTCGGAGGAAGGGATGCTATGGATTTTGTTGGCGAGGAAGGCGGCGATCCAGTGACCTTGGATGGTGGCGCATGTCGCTGTGCTGACGGTAGAGATCATGCCTGCGAAGGCGAGGTTGTTCGTTCGCACTGCCCTGGAGGGAACCATAAAGCGATAATAACGAAGAGGGTCAGTTCCCTTAGGCTTGATGTTGAGATCAGGTTGTGACTTGAGACCGGGATAGAGAGAGAGGACCTTGGCATCTGCAGCTTGGTTCAGAGCGCGTTTCTTGGTGTCCGAGTAAGGAAGAGTGAGTTCCTCTTCTGCCAGCTTGATCGTAGACTCCTTCTTCCAACCTGTCGAGCAGATGATCGCATCGGTATCAATGACCGCTCCAGAAGCAAGAATTGCCCTTCGAGGCTCGAGAGACTCAATGTCATCGATATGAACCCTGATCTTACCCTGCTTGACAAGATCAAACAGGGGTGTATCATAGTTCAAGATACTAAGTCCACTACCAATCCAGAAAGCAGAATGCCACGGCTTGAGCTTCTGCAGCTCAGGATGCGAGTCGTATCCGTTTGCAGAAATAACATCGCCACTGAGTGCTTTCCAGAAGCCATTGACGATGAGTCTTCCCAGGGACGTACCGTGCAGGAAGTTCCTGACGCTGGAGAAACCGTCGGCCTCACCCCAGGGACAAGGACTAAACCAGGTCATCCACCTGATGTTCAGGATCTGATCGAGACGCTTCTTGAGGGGTGTGACGAAGGGTGGTGCGATCCAAACAGGGCCGTTACCTGTTGGACGGACGATCAGGTCAACCTCTGCGCCATCTTGGACGAGAGCGTATGCCACGTCGAATGCAGACTTTGCACCACCAACGACGATGGCGTTCTTGACTTTCAGGTTGGGAGCCTCCTTGCAGAAGTCCTTGGCATGAAAGAGTGGTGCATCGAACTTCTCCGCATTCTTGTACTGCGGCATATTCGGTGTCGAAGTCAAACCAGTCGCAAGGACAAGCTTCTTCGCTTCGATAATTCTGCTCCCTTGACTCCCCAACACACTCAACTTCCACCCATCACCCTCCTTCTCCACACCCTCAACAGCAGTATCAAACTGTATTTTATCGTAAAAGCCGAAATGCTTTGCGAAGTCTGTAAGGTACCGATGTAGCACAGCACCAGGAATATGATTATTCGGTCCGACACCGTATGTGGCTTCGTCCATTGGGAAGTCGGGAAACTCGTATGTTCCCTTCATGTTGTTGGATTTGAGCCCTGGGTAAAGTCTGTTCTTGGACCAAGTACCGCCGACTGAAGAGGCGGATTCGAGGATTAGGAGGGATGCGGTTGGAGAGATCTGGTGGATTGCCTTGGAGGCGGCAAGGCCGAACCAGCCTGAGCGTGTTAGTTGGAGACCAAGGCAGGAGAGTGAGGAGATGTACCAGTGCCTACGACCACGATGTCGTATGATTCAGTCATTGTGTCGATGTGTTTGTAAGATGATATATTCTATTGGTGAAAGAGTGAGATATGATGTATTCCAAGAGGCGAATCAAGGGTCTATATCTATCTGTCGGCTATCTCCAACATCACCGTTACACTTGAGTGCACTCCGCATATCGCCAATAACAGCCATCTCTTTACCCCAACTACATAATCAACGGAACGATCAATGCCACTCAATAGCCATGTGCTACCGATAAGGCTATTCTTTACCCCAGATTAACCGTTCCGTAGCTGATGATCCCCGTTCCGACCCCACGTTCTAGTGCTTATCTGTGGTTACGGAATGTGCGACAAAGATACGATAACCACATTCCGAAATTCTGGTCGTGTGTTGTTCCATCTCTTTGTTCAGAAAAGTGTATCTGACTCGGCTGGGTTGACTCGCTCGGCTGATTGGCGGCCGGCTGATTGGCGGCCGACTTACACGGTTGGACAGGGTGCGGACCTTCCGTACGGAAATTCCGACCTCGCACAACCACCAATAGTCTTTGTGATCTGCGATTACGCCTGTTAACGAGAGTCCGGAGGCGATAAGGCAAGTCCGCCAAGGACCGCGATCCGGGGTAATGAATCGTAGAAGGCTTGTGTACAGATAGTGTTGTCTATATATCTCACAACCAGGTACCCAGTAATCTCCGAACAGAGCAGACCAATCCCAGAACCAACAACCAATCATCATCATGTATGCAGACATTTCCAAGCCCCCAGCTCCTCTTCCCCAGGCCAAGCCCCAAGCCTTAGCCGATGGCATCACTCTTCTACCCCCCTTGTCAAGACTAGGTCACGGACCAGGTCTTGTCATCTTGCATCCTGACTCGGACAAACACTTGGAGATTATACAAGGTGTTCCTTCAGTCTTGGTCAAGTGGGCCGAGGAAGGGTATGCTGTTGTTGAGATACAGGCGAGAGCTTTGAAGAGCGATGTTTTGAGGACTGCAGTGGAAGCTTTGAGGGGCTGTGAGGGCTTTGTTGAGGGCAGTAAGATTGGACTTATCTGTGAGTATTTTCGGTGTCTTTGCGTGGGCTTGGCTAACGAGTGGTAGCATATGACCCTTCGCTATGGAACACGGTCGCTCCGACACTCGATGGGTCGGATATTGTTGGTGCCGTGAACTACACCAACTTAACCTCCCTCCAAACATCCCCCATTATTCCCACCCTGACACATATCGCCGCCAACACGGCCAAACTCTCACGCAATGGCAAATCAACAACATACTCCTACCCAACTGCCCCATCCCATCTTTTTGCCGTCCCTTTCAGCTCAGAATTTAACTACACCACCGAATCAGTGTCGCATACAAGGAACTTGACCTTCCTCAAACCATTGATGAATGGCCCATACTTTGATCTTGAAGATATTTGGGATGAGCATACGTATTATGAGTTTGCGGATCGGAGTGTTGAGCATACTATGAGTACCATGGTGCAGGAGCCTTATGTTAACCATGTGCCTACTGTGAGTTGACACCTTTGCGGCCTGTCTTGCTTGTCGGGAAAAGTACTAACGGGAACAGCTTACGGGTGGCGTTGGACGAGCGTCGCTAACGAACTTCTATCGTGACAACTTCATTTTCCTGAACTCTGTTGACACGGAACTTGAACTTACGAGTCGGACTGTTGGAATCGACAGAGTCATTGATGAGTTTATCTATAAATTCACCCACGACAGAACCATAGATTGGCTGTATGCCTTCCCCACCCCTCATCTCTCTATGGTCGTCTTACTAACCCTAATCCCGCAGACTTCCCGGCGTCCCTCCGACGTTTAAGAAGATGGAAATTCCCTTTACAGCCGTCGTCAACATTCGCGGCGATAGATTGTACCATGAGCATATCGGCTGGGACCAGGGCACTGTTCTTGTGCAGTTAGGATTGATGCCGCAATACTTGCCATTCCCTTATCCTGTCGAGGGACAGGAGGGTAAGAAGCTCGAATATCGGGTTCCGGTCGCGGGAGGCGAAACGGCAATGAAGATGAGAGATCGAGACTCTGTGCCTTCGAATGAGATGTTTAGTTATAGTATTCGTGAAGTTTAGTTTCTCAACAGCAGTAATGTCTTGCTTTAAACATTTTGTGTAGCTCTTAATCAGTGTATAAAATGGGGTTGACTGGGATGCTCACCGAGGTCCCGATCCGACCCCCGGGCCGTTATCAAGACCCCTTCAAACGCGTCACCTCCAATTGGCCACCATCCGAAGCCTCAGCTACCACTAGCAGACCGGGGAAGTACCTATCTCCAAACTCAAATTCCAAGGAGATATCCAACGCTGATCTTGGTCTAGTGCAGATTACCCCGCAAGGATCCAAGGTGAAGACCGACGCTAACGCAGACAAAAGGGAGGAGGGATAAATATTAACCACGACTGGACCCTGTTTTTATCTCCATTCAAACTCACCTCCACTGAAGACTCAATTGGCATACGTGACTGCTCAACATGTCTCAAACAAGAGTCTCAAAGAATAAATCTACAACAGAACCCACGAAACGTCGGACCCCCTACGCCCTCCGCGCTTGCGAGGCTTGTCGCCGTCGCAAAGGCAAATGCGATGGACGTCAACCATGTCGTCATTGCGCAAGTCGCAATCAAAGCTGTACCTACACCAACACTTTAGAACAAACCAATGACTGGCAACCTCCTGCGCCCGAATCAATCTCATCAGAATCTTGTCAGACGAATCAAGCAGCCATTGTAGATATGCTATCCAGCCTTCAAGCGCAGTTGAACAGTCTTGCTGCACAGGTCCAGACACAAAGCTCGAATCCGCAGGAAGTCACGAGTCTGCCGTCACCTGTTACTCTGATTGAGAGTGCGAGAGCGATGGTTAATAAGATTGATGAGGAGAATTCTGAGTCTACGCCAAGATCTTCAAGGACAGCTGCTTCGCAAAACTTTTATGGGCCGACGTGTCCGGACTATGCGCTTAATGTTGGACAACTGAAGCTTAGGAGGGACAGTTTGCCACTTCATCAGCGACAATTGCAACTTGCGAGTATTCATGAGGACGACGCTTCAGAAGAAGGCGATCCGGAAACACAATTTTCTATTTCACCACGGACGGTTGATAAAGGCGATCCAGCGATGCTTCTCACTTTCCGCTCCGTTATTGGACTACAAGAAGCTATCCAGCTGTTATACGTTTATCAAGAAGTCGTCGGAGAGTTGCATCCTGTCGTGGATATCGATGCGCTCATCATGCAGACGAGATCGTGGTATGCTGATGCAGGCGCTGGAATGTGGGATGTTCTGGCTACGAGTACAAGCGCCGAAGCATATGAGTTACTTCTAATACTGAACCTCTGTCTTGCTATTGCTTTGAGGGCGGACGCAAGGACCGGGAGTGGGAATACTGAGGGTTTGTTGAGGGATAGTTTCCAGGATGCTGTCAACGCAAAGCTTGCTGCGCCCGCGAATAGCATCAAGCATGCTACGATAATATTCCTCAAGGTATGTCCATATACGCCGATCTTTAACAGGTGCTAACTGATTGAAGGGTTGGTACGACTTCTTCCAAGATATGCCACGTTCAGCATGGCGCATGTGCGGCATCACAGGCCGAATGCTGATGGAGCTCGGCCTGCATAACGCCGAAGTCTTTAAACACACGTTAAAGTCCGAGGCTGAGCGGACGGAGGCTTGTACGTTGGTTAGTAGTATCGTCATCCTGGATCGACAGTGGAGTTATGCGACTGGTCTGCCGATTCACTTCCACGAGAAGAGCTTCAGCTCCATCTCAACATCATCGGTAGGTTTCACGATCGATCAAGTGAGATTTACAGATGTACTAACTAGATAGGTCAAAAATCCATATTTGAAAGCCATGCTCTCTTTCATCCTTATAAGCGACCGCTTCAGCGAGCCTATTTCTAGCGCTGCTAAAGGCGAGGGGTATAACGATGAAAATTCATTCGAACTTATGACGTTTCAAATTGAGCAGTGGCGGAAGAAAGCAGTGGGCGAATACTCGATTGCACAATGCCATACATGGCAGACGGATCCGACAACAAGACCGCCTACATGGGCCATTCTGTTGAATCTACGGGCGGAGTCTGTGCGAAGCCAGCTTCTGAAACCCTTCTTCTTTTCAGAATCGGATATCGAAATCACGAAAAAGCACGTCCGATCAGCGACAGACCGTGTATACGATATCATCAACGTTCTACATACGTTGGATACAGTAACGGATGTATACCGAAAACAACATCCTTGTTATCAGCACATCCTCGCTTGCACATCGGGTCTAGCATTCCTCCTCATCGCATTCATCAAACAAAACAGAAACACAATGGTCCCAGAACTCACACCAGACCTGATAGAGTCGTTAGGTGGAAGTTTCAGCATGGCTGTTGCGCTTACAACGAAGTACACCAACCGCTCACGCTCAGCACGGAGACTGGCAAAGAGATTAATTGAGATGAGAAGGAATTTGCTCAGCTTGGGAATTCTAGATGCTGCAAGTCCGGGAAGTCATGAGGGCTTGGATGGTGTTACTGAGTCGGTGAAGCGGGCGAGTTTGGCGCAGACGGGATTCACTGAGTATTCGCCATCTTTTAGTATGGCTGGTGTTGATATGGATATGGGCATTGGGTGGGAGGATTCTTTGAGGTTGCAGTGGCCGATTGGAGATGTTAACCATATGTTTGCTGAGAGTATCTTTTAGCGGGCGATCAATTACATTATATTTTGTTGCTCAATACAGTCTTTGTTGTGATGATGCCGTCGTGGTTGAGGTGCTTTAGCCGACTTCGGGTAAGACACCGTTGCATCGGGCCGCAGTCATGGGTGGCAAAGACAATCTTAGAATTGAATGGACTCAGAATTCAGGCTACAATAAGCGGGATCTGTTGATCTCCGATTACTAGGCCTTGACAAATACCCCATGATCAATCTCCTGAGCCTCTCCCTTATACTTCCACTTCGTAACATGCACATCCCCACCCTTGGGACAATCCAAGCCAGTTCCCTTACCATTACATGTCGCATAAGCTCCCAACAAACTACCCACAAACTGTCCAGCACCGAAACTAACAAGTCTAGCCTCAGCAGTGGCAACAACCACCTTCTTGCCTCCGCGTTCCGCACCGAGATTATAATGTGTCGCATTGGCAGTCTCAACGAACAGAGAAACATCGCCCTTCTCCCAGCCCTTCGGCAGAGGGACGGTCTTGGGTGATGGAGGGCTGGGTCCTTCGGCGCGGAATCGAAGGGAGAGGGCGGACTTTTGACGGATTATACCTAGGTCGATGTGGTCAACCTGGGTGCGGAAGATGGTTATACCGGCTTCCTGGTCGTCTTGGGTTGGAGCAAAGTTCACATCAAGGGTGAATTTGAAGAGAGTGTGAGTTTGACGACGGCCAATGAAAGCCATACCTCTTTGTCCAGAGATCTCGATTTCATCACCACCGATTACGCCAGTTACGTTGTTTCGGCTGGGAATGATACGCATGCCCTTGTTGGAAAGACTGAATGTTCCTTCTTTTGGTACACGGTGGTGAACGAAGTGAGGAGGCATAGTCTTGGTCTTCTTGAGATCATAGTTATCGGGATCGTCGTTGAAGGGTCCATTGCCTGGGACGTTCTTCGTAGGCTTGGGGAGTAAGTTGCCGGGCATGCGGCCTCGGACGGGTTGAAGCTTAGGCCACTCGCCCTTGTTCCAGGTCGCGTTGAAAAGGACAGCTTCGCGACCCATGGGTGAAACACCCTGTTGTGTAATTCTTGTCGCAAGGCAAAGACCCCACCAGTTGCCTTTCGTGTCTTGGAACAAGTCTCCATGGCCGACAGTTTGAAAATACTCGTCAGTGCCGCGGTTTGTCAAGATGGGATTGTTCTTGTATGCTT
Organism: Fusarium sp. MBC 364; assembly: GCA_030777805.1. Taxonomy (NCBI): domain Eukaryota; kingdom Fungi; phylum Ascomycota; class Sordariomycetes; order Hypocreales; family Nectriaceae; genus Fusarium; species Fusarium sp. MBC 364. Next base: position 55,820 of record JAPFSC010000158.1, read on the forward strand.
CATACGGTCCCTTTATGTTCTTCGCACGAGCAATAGTGATAGCGTGGTCCTCAGCAGTGCCTCCCTCGGCGATCATGAGATAGTAATATCCGTCGCGCTTGTAGATATGCGGTCCTTCAGGCCAGACACCACCAGTACCATTCCAGATATTCAGCTCGGGCGAAAGCTCACCCGTCTCAAGATTGAGTTCCTGCAGCGTGATACCGTGAGTCGCAGAATAGACCTTTCCATCGTCATCCCAGAACAAATCAGGATCGATATGGGTCGGCTTAAACGTAACAGGATCACTCCAACTCTCCTCATCCCAAGGATCCTTGGTCTTGAACACAACACCGATGATATCACCCACACCAAGATACTCGCAAATAACGTAGTACTCGCCCTTGTGGTAGCGGATAGTGGGCGCGTACATGCCCTGCTGTTGACCTACGGTCTTCCAGCTGATGCCGGGCAATTGTTTCTCGCGGTTCCAGACATGGCTGATGAGACGCCAGTTGACCAAGTCTTTGGAGGCGTAGACGGGGAGACCGGGGAAAGAGATGAATGTTGAGGTCACGCAGAGGAAGATACCGTCATTTTGGATGCAAGACGGGTCGGAGTGCCAGCCAGGGAGGACAGGGTTGGTGAAGGTAGATACATCTTTCGGCTTGTCTGGGAGGGCACTTCCCAGCGCAAGAAGGGGGAAAAGCAATGAAGGCAAAAGCATTTTGGCGACTAAGCGTAAGCCCTGACTAGAACCAGGATCGCGATAACGGGAAAGTTTTATTTTATTTATACACGATGCAGAATTTAGCCACATTGCGGGGAAGAATGTGCCTGAATTGAGAACGGAAGTCTGTTGTGCAATTGACGATGCCGATTTGACCGCTAATATTGGACCCTGGCAGCGTCGTCATAATAGTATGACGATCTTGTCGACAAACCTGATGAGCTAATGTTTTTGCATCTTCAATACTACTCTGTTTAATCAGGCTATTACACACTTTGATAGTAATGGTGGAACAACATGCATATACTTTAGCCTAATTATATGCAGATCAACCATCTAAGAACAGATCCACCCATATGCTTACAGCATTCTCGAAGCGAATCTTATTGCAGATATTATATGTTTGCCCTGATATGTCTAATTTTCGTAACTAATCAAGCCATCAACAGTTCCCGCGTGCAATCCTCCCGTAATCTGAATATCCGCCGCAGTAGTATGTTTCGCTGCATCACTCAATAAATAGACAACAGCCCCCGTAAGATCATTCTGCGTGCTCAGTCTCTGGTTCGGCGGCGCCAACCACATCTGTTCACCCTCTCTCTTACTCTTATGCTCACGAACATTCCGCGTCATGTCCGAGTCGACAAAGCCAGGGGAAATGGTATTCACGCGGATACCTTTGGGCGCGAGCTCAACGGCTAGGGCTTTGGAGAGCATTAGGATGCCACCTTTGGACGCGTTGTAGGCAGCCATACGATAGCCGGGGAGGCAAATATGGGCGGATTGCGAAGCGAGCATGACGATGCTTCCGGGGGTATCCTGCTTGATTATTTGACGTGCTGCTTTTTGGACTACAAAGAATGTTCCTCGGACCTGCAGCCGTTAACATCCATTCATACCCAGGCACTCAAAGAACTCACATTGATCTCTTGAATTCTTGTAAACTCATCCCACGTCTGATCCAAAAACGGCTTATCAATGGCGATACCCGCAGCAGGCACAACACCATGGATTTCTCCAAACTCTTTTAATATTTTTTCAAACGCAGCATCGATGCTCTGCTCTGAGGTAACATCCGTCTGGATATACACTGTCTTTGCTGAGAATTTCTCCGCGAGTGTATCAAACTCAGGAACAGGTTTGGCTTGGATATCTAAAACGGCTACGTTACCACCCATCTCACAGATGGCGCGTGTGCAGGCGAAGCCGATGCCTTGAGCACCGCCTGTAACGATGTAGTTGCGGCCCGTGAGCTCGAACATGGGGCGGACGTTTTGGAGAGGTTCTGGAGACATTTTGGTCGGTTGGAATTGAAAGATTGTTTGTTATGTGTAATTCTGGCAGTAAATTTGATGACAATAGATAGAAAGCTGGTATTATTGTTATCTTTGTCCTTACTTATCGTGTCTCGAGATGGCAATCGGACTCATAAGCGGAATTGGACCCACTTTCCGCCGTTCCGAACCCTACCCGGCAGTTCCGCACCAAGCTACGGAGACTTCACAGCCATTGAATGCAAGCAATGTCGATCTTGGCACTTTATCATCTGGACTTTTTTATCGCTTTCACGTTTTATCATCTTTTGCGGGCTGAGAATTGGTCATTGAACGGCAAAATCTGGTGACTATGTCAATTAGTCGGGTGGAGTAGCAAGTTGGGAGAACATGAAGCTAAGCAGCAAGCCAAGTCTTCAACAAACAGTAACCGCGTAATTGGTTTAGTGGTAAAATTCTCCGTTGCCATCGGGGAGCCCTGGGTTCGATTCCCAGATTACGCATTACAATAAGTCGCTTCACAGCGTCGAATCGCCTTTTGCTCTGTTGTCTTTTTTGATCTATGTTGCTCTGGATTGCACACTCGCAACCGGCCATGACCACGACTCGCTTCCAAGATTTCAACCCCAGCCCCACCCGCTACAAAAGCCAAATATCATACATCGATACCTTATCTAGTTGAATCCTAGTTCCATGTAGACTACTTATTCTCGGCTCTTGGGTCAAGACTTAGGTCCTCTTTTCCCACCTGACGGTCGTTAGTACATATTTCACAATCACAAGATCGCGACTTACAGATCAAGGAATAGTTTCCAGAGAATAGAGAATAGAATTCCCTGTAAACCATTGGCCAGGATGCGAGTCTTCAGCCCACGCCCCAGAAGTCCAAGTACGCCTTCTTCAGCGACCACAGCACGGGCAGCTTCGGCTAGAAACAAGTCAGTAAAAAGGTAGAAAGTTAAGGACGATTGATGACTTACAGTATGAGATCTTGGTATCATTAACTTGACGATAAGTCTTGACAACTCTCAACGAGTTGGAAATCGAGTCTGATACAACCGAGGCACAGAATCCGATGAATGCGAGGCGGAGTAACCACCACACGAGTGGATGTTTGGGCGGCTCAGTGATAGCCTCGGTCAGGAAGTTGTACTACCAAAAGTCAGTATTGATTGGGCTAGTTGATCAGAATGACTCACCGTAGCAAACCAAGGATAATGTCCAACAAAGGTAGCTGCAGCCGTTGCAAAAGCACCCCACCACAAACTACCGATACCATTGGATTTGATACGCCTTCGTAGAAGAGCTGTTCCTCTTGCGCCTTGGGCTTGGAGGGTTGTTTTCAAGGTGTCGATTGGAGTTAGAATCATGCGGAAAGCGGCGGCACTACAGAGGTGATCAACATGGGTCTTTTCTGTAGGGATCGAGGTAGTTTTGGCTTACCAAAGCGATGCAAAAATGGTCTTGATGGGTGAAGGAAGACCTTTTAGATAAGGATTTGACTGCAGGAGAGCCAGTATGCCGGCGTTGGCTGCTGTGTCTCCGAACCTCGAGATGGGGCCTACGAAACAATCAGATTCCATACCATCTCATGAACCTAACTGTGAAGCTTACCTTGGAATAGTGCAGGCGCAATGCCTTGATAATACCGCCTCACGCCTCCTTCAGTGTACAGAGTCTTGGTGGCGACAGTAAACGACGTCCCATGTCGATATTGATAGTTCATGATTGTCCTCAGAGGCTATGCAATCGTCAGCAACACATGAGTCCCTGTTCACATGTTGTCTTACCATGAGAAGCAACACTTGTAATAACATAGCCGCAGCACCACTGAGTCCTCCACCGAGTGCCCGCTTAAGAGCTTTCTTAAGATCAAACTACGCCCATCAGTAACAATCTCACTCTCACGAAATTTTACATACCTCTGTTTCATCTGAATCAATCCATCCTTTTATAAAAACTGCTAGAACAACTGTCGCAAGGACGGCCCAGAAGATTCTCCAGGCATACCAGCTTGTCGGTCTTTTTTCCGGTGTCGGCTCGGTCTCGGGATGTTCCGTGTCCGGATGTTGGTCTGCGAGCAGTGGTGTTTGCTCATCGCCCCTAACGTGGGCTTCAGGGTCGACTCTGGGAGACATTGCGCGTGGTTTTAGGCTCGCGAATGTCTTTTGTGTCTGGTTGAATGAACAAAGAGTGAAGATGGGGGAGAATCTGGGGATAAGCATGGATGGCGCAATCTCCACAAGCGTCATGGATGTTGCGGGATGACCTTCTGAAAATGATGATTTAGTGGGGGGAGATAACGACATTATTAATCCACTGCGCTCGCTGCTTTATCTTTCTATACCCAGATAGCCATCGATCAGCAAGATTGACTGTCTTCACTCCTTGACATTAATTGCCTGCACAATTGGGCTCGTTTTTGAAACCACCACCACTTCCATTGTTGGCTAGATCTACCACGAGTGCTGCCCAGCCTGAAGCCCCGTGTGCTGTGGATGACAATTGCATCGATGACTCTTGGTACTGCCTCGAAGGCCTCCTCAATATTTGTGTATGCATAGACGCCACGTGGTTGCGCTTCGACTAAAGAAATGGTGGTAATTCGATGAGGGTATTCTTGGTATAATAATAATAACAACCTCTTCATTTCATCTCAGGGAAGGGTTTTCTTTTTTCTTGAAGGTACCCTACATACAACGTCGGATGCATGGACGTATATTTTTCTCGCACTTGATGCACCTTGCACTTACGAGCTTCCTTTGTGGTTGCGCGATGAGTCAGTCGGTGAACAATTTGGTCGGGTAATTAATAGTCAATCACAAACAGCCTAGCGTACAATTCCCGCAGCCAGAATCCATGGTATAAATGTTTCACTGACCAACGATCTCGATACAGTCTTAACTGTTTGATCCAGGACATACACGAACCCCAATACCCATTATGACACCTGAACCTCTGAAAGGACCACTATGCACGAAATCATCCCTTACCAATGACCTCCGCACACTGGGTCTCAAGCCCGGAGATAACGTTCTTGTTCACTGTTCCCTCAGCAAGATCGGCTGGATAAACGGCGGCGCCGAAACTCTCACTCATTCCCTCCTCGAAGTCCTCAGCTCCGAAGGAACATTGGTTGTTCCCACACAAACAAGCAGCAATTCAGATCCATCAGCATGGGTCGACCCTCCGGTTCCTACAGACTGGTGGCAAACCATCCGTGATACCGTGCCTGCGTTTGATCCTCAGACCAGTCGAACGCAAAGGATGGGTGTTTTGGCAGAAACAGTTCGGACTTGGCCTGGTGCTGTGAGAAGTATGCATCCACAGACATCTTTCAGCGCGGTCGGATCAAATGCAGGTCTTGTTACAGAAGGGCATGCTTTGGATTGTATGTTTGGTGAAAACAGTCCTCTTGCACGATTGGAAGAACTTGATGCAAAGGTGCTGCTTATTGGTGTGGGATTTGATAAGTGTACTTGCCTTCATCTTGCGGAGTATAGGACTGGGGCGCCAAAGGCTGATAATTCGTTCGCGACCTTGATTGATGGGGTCAGAGAGTGGACTACAGTTTCGGATGTTGCAGTTGATGATGAGGGCTTTACGGACTTGGGGAGTGAATTTCTAAAACAGGGAAAAGTGATCAAGGGAAACGTCGGGGCTGCAGACTGTTATCTGCTTTCTTTAAGGGAAGTAGTCAGCTTTGCTGGACGATGGATGGTTTTGCATAGGACGTCTGCTTGAGAAGCCATCAGTCTGTCGGTTAAGCCATTTAGAAACCTGGCACAAATACATGGTTAAAGTAACCCATCTCGGTTTATTTCCTGCTGCCGTCTTCCCGCATGCTTCTATCCGTCGAAATCGCATCATCGTATTTGATATCGACCTATCGACAGTCAGTAATTGAAATGAAATCCAAGGTCCGGTAGACAGCAACTTACAGCGGTGGTCCTTAGGATACCGTTATATGTCATGATCTCTTCTTCACTCCCATTCGGCGTATATCCACGTATCTCGGTTTGTGTTCTAGTTCTCGACATATCCTTGAGGTGAAACGAACCAACTCCACCCGTGCCATTGCCATATTTACTTTGACTTTTGTAGATACCAGCTTCGTTCGTAGTTCGTCCTGAAAACAGCCGAGGGAACATCTTTCGAAATAGTGGACGAAGGGCGGGGCCGCAGCAGGCAATTATGGCGAGGTTAACTTCGATGCTGCTCAGAGTACCCGACAGCGACTCTCGAGAGTTGTATCCTGGCTTGTAATACATCTTGTATAGTTCGATCACGCGAAGTATACCAACGATGGTAACCCTTGATATTGTCAGCAGTCTCATAAGAAGTGGATTTCCAGCACTTACAGTCCACCAGCGAGAAACACCACAATCAAGCCCACCTTGGCAGCCATCCTCATCTTCAACCCTATAAACACCCAAAACGGAATCAACAAAACCAGAAAGTCGGTAACAATCGTAATGATGGCAGTGGATATGTAGAAGTTAGCCCCGTTAATCTGACGAGTCGGTTTCAATGTCAGATCCCAGTAAGCCTGGATCGGAATGGTCTGAAAGATAACTGTCAAGAAGATTGCGATCATCAAGGCGATGTTGAAAGCGTTCAGGGCGTATATGGAGTATCTAATGCTTCTTCGATGGCCGCCGAGACGCAGGAGGAAGAACAAGATGGAGGATTTAACAAGTGCGAGGATGGGATTATAGAGGACCTGCATGATCCAATTGTAGAAGAGGACGGGTTCGATCTCGACAGTTTGGGGGACATAGGTTGCGGGGAAGCCGATGTAGCCGTACTTGAAGACTGTCGTCCTGCGTTAGCCTTGCGGTTTGGACTGATACCTTGGGCAACTTGCAGTAATAGTTCGGAATGACCAGACCGACGGAGAATAACTGCATCAATTAGCCAAAGTCGATGCCCGGACACACTGTTGATCCTACCATGGCGATAGTGACAAGCCAATCGTCTACGATAAGTCAGCAAAACGTATGGTTCAACATGGTGGGGAACTTACCAAGACCAATTTGCTTTTTACTGAACCTGTAGTAAAACCGGAGCGCCCATATCAAAACCGACAGAGCGGTCATGAGGAATATGATAGCGATGGCGCCTTGCTGCAGCGGCGTTGTGGGCAATTCCGAGATGGGCACATAACGAGCCCGAAGGCCTTCACTCGTCGCCATTTTTGAAGGCAGGGTTTCACTTCCAGAGACGCAAAAGGGAAAGAGGACATCTTCATTCTACGAAGCCGCAACTAGGGGCACATTTAATAGACCTCCGAACACACACAGTCGACACACTGAGACTACCTAGCCGCAATCCAGCATCCTTCTTACAAATTACAGTAGGAACGGTGGCGTTTTATTATTACCCAGGGTCCGGGTTTGCGACCAATTCCATCAGATCATGATTGCTTTGGGTTGCCAAGCATACCGTGCCTGGGATTATTCTCCGAGATTGTTGGCTGCAGGTGTCAACCAACAGACTGTTGCATCCGTGGAAGATGGTAATTATTCCGAAAGGATTCTTTGCCTTGCTGCTTTCATCGAGATGGCTTGACGACTCATTTACGCTTCTGTGTCTCCCATGCATGAATGTTCTAACTCACCCATTTGGGACTCTCTACACAATTAGGAATCACCTATCCCATACTCAAATCCAGTCGTATATGCAGAAAAGTATTCCGCTCTTTGAGCCTTCTGGTCTATCAACCGTCAAACCTTTACTGAATATATCCGGAAGATCCATGTCAGTTAATAGTCCTTTGTATACCTAGTCCGCGGTTCCGACCTCACATACAACCCACCAAACGGAGGAATATCCCCCTCCTTGGCACATCAAGTCCAGACCATTGACTTAATTGCCACTATTCCCTGTCTTCTCCAAAACGTTACACTCGGTTGCGAATCAATGATCAGCATGGGGAAGATGGACATGAATCGGATCCTCACCCGTCGAGCCGATGCAGAACCCTTGTAATCTGCAAGGTGCAGGGGTAACTACCAACCAACGCAAATCTGGAAAACATACCGATGCAGAATTGAGGCAAAGCTCTCTAGGTAGGTAGCAGGCGTTGGTCGAGGCCCTTGAGGATATGTTACGAAGACGCAGAAGCGAAATAACTCGATCCAGTGATTGAGCATGCATGCTGATTACTCCTTCATGCACAAGATACATATATGTACAGACAAGACGCAGTTGAGTCAATCACTGTTTCGTGTGGTCACTTGCATCTTGTCTTCTTTTTTATCTTCCTTCCCAAGGCAGCGACACCATGCAGATCGCCCCTCGTGTTCTTACCGGGCTGTTCGCCATTCTTGTCACACAGCATGGCGCCGTCAATGCAGCTCCATCTGAAATCGGAGAGGCTGTAAAGGGCGATCTTTTAGCTGAGGAAAAGTTCCAGCTCACGATATCTTCACTGTCTGAGCTCGAACAGGTTGACCCCAAACATGCGTCGTTATTCCTCCCCGACGACAAACTGGGCACACGAAGTCCAAAGGCTCTTGCTTCTAAGAAATGCAAGACCTTCCCTGGGGACAAACTTTGGCCTAGTCAGCCTGTTTGGAAGCTACTTGATCTCATCACTGGAGGCGCTTTGATCAAGACTGTTCCCATCGGTGCAGCATGCTACGATGACTATGGCGTGTATGATAAAGCTCGTTGTAGCCACATTGCCGACCAATGGACCAATTCTTCCCTCCAGTAAGTCAACTCGACATCCATAATTATTTCATGTACTAACTTATGCCAGCATCGCTGATCCAAGCTCTGTCATGTGGCCTATCTACCAAGGCCGCACATGCATGCCCATCAACAACATTAGCACAGACTGCACCCTAGGTGGTTATCCCTCATACGTCCTTGACGTGCACAATGTCGCCCATATCCAACTCGCTGTCAACCTAGCTCGCTCTCTTAACCTTCGTCTGGTCATCAAGAACACTGGACACGACTTTAATGGTCGCTCAGCTGGCGCCGGTGCTTTGGGTCTGTGGATGCAACGCTTCAAGAGTATCCAATTTTTCAAGAACTACAAGACCAAGTCTTACAATGGCCCTGCGTTGAAGGTCGCAGCTGGTGTTATTGGCTCTGAGCTTTATGAAGAAGCGGATAAGCATGATGTTACTGTTGTTGGTGGTGAGGGTATGAGCGTGGGTTATGCTGGTGGATACTTGGCTGGTGGTGGACATTCGCCTTTGTCTCCCATCTATGGTATGGGAGCTGATCAGGCAAGGTCATCAGTCATCATTTGATCTAACGGTATACTGACTTTTATCTAGGTCCTCAGCATTCAAGTCGTCACAGCAGACGGTCGTTTTCTCACCGCAGATGAAACTCAAAACGCCGATCTTTTTTGGGCCCTTCGTGGCGGCGGTGGAAGCACTTTTGGCGTAGTAACATCGTACACGGTCAAAGCCTTCCCCAAGATGAAAGCCGCCGTCATGAACTTTGCGTTCGGAACAAGCGAGACACTCTCCCATGAAACATTCTGGAAAGCAATCCGCGAATTCTGGCAGCGTATCCCTACGTACAACAAGGCTGGCAACTATGAATACTGGGGAGTCATGCGTGGTGAGGGCGATTCGCTGATGTTTCTCATGTTCCCTTGGTTTGCGCCTAACCATACTCTTGCTGAGTTAAAGACTCTCAACGGTCCTTTGTTTAAGGCTTGGAAAGAGCTTGGTATTGAGCCTCAGGTTACGGAGTCGGAGCATGATAGTTTTCTTGGTGCTTGGTCGGCGGGCTTTGCACGTGAGGCTGTTGGAAGGTCCAGTACGAAGACAGCTGGTCGTCTGATCCCAAGGTTAGCATTACGTACGCAAAGTGTAAAGGATCTGGCTAACCATTTTCAGTGCAAATTTCGAGGATCCAGCCATGTTCAACAAGACCTTTGCCGCATTGAAGAGTCTCTCCGACAAGGGCGGAAGCATCATCGGCTTTGGCATCACGGGTGGTCCAGGACCTCACCCCGACAACGCCGTCAACCCAGCCTGGCGCGACGCAGCGATGTGGGCCATCTCCGCCGTCGGATTTCCAGAGGGAAGCTCTGCAGAAGTTATCGCCGAGAGGAGCAAGACTTTAACGAATGACTGGATGAAGCCTTGGAGGGACATCACTCCTGGTGGCGGCGCTTATGCTTCTGAGGCTGATGTCACGGAGCCAAACTTTCAGCAGTCATTTTATGGTGCTGACAAGTACAAGAGGCTGCTTAAGATTAAAGACAAGGTTGATCCTTCGGGATTGTTCTACGCGCTTCAAGGTGTGGGTAGTGAGAGGTGGTATGTCACTGGTCAAGTTGATGGATTGCCTACTCAAAATGGACAACTCTGCAGAGTCTAGATGTGTACGTGCAATTCTGCACAATGTTTCAATATTTACTTGTAAATAATATCCAATAGTCTAAATAGAATACAAAAACCACGCCTGCATCAACACACTAAACTCAATGAACCAGCTTAGTTAATCTGGGTAAGCTCGAACTCCTTGGGTCCCTTGTAAGACTGGATCTCAGCGTTGGGAGTAGTAGCCTGAGTAAGCTGCTTGTTGGGGATTGTGCGGCGGCCGGTGGTGAAGCTCTTGGGGGTGACCTGCTGCTTGACGGTGAAGACAAGGCCCTTCTTGGTGTGGCTGATGTCGAAGGTGCGGGAAGAACCCTCGCACTTGCCGTTGTAGACGTCGGGGAGGAGGTAGTTGGTGGACTGGACGTGGGCCTGGCACTTGACGGCATTCTCCCAGGTCTCCATGGAGTGGGGCTGGATAACCTTGAAGGAGTAGCTGAGGGTGTTAGTTAGAGATGAATGAGGAGGCTGAGTAGGAGGAGACATACTCGCAGAAGGTGCTGTGAGGAATGCAGCTGGCAGAGAAGTCCTTGACCTCAAAGGCAGCGGAAGCGTTGACGCCAGCAGCGGCGGCAGCGATGATAGCGGCAGCAGAGAACTTCATGTTTGCGGTGTTGTTTGTGTGTAGTGTTGTTGGTGGTTGGTGGTGGTGTTGTTGTTGTTGTTGTTGAGAGTGAGATGTAGTTGATGAGATGAATAGTTTAATGATCCTTTGATGCAGAGGATCTCATGGCCCTTTTGTACCTGAAATGATACCGTCGCATTCAACAACACGAGCCCACTGCCGATCCCATGACGATCCACTGGTTGTTTGTGGGGAAAAAACAACCAAGCGTCACGATCACAATGCCCAGACCTCGTATTCAGGACTGCCGAACGGCAACTCGGCTGCCCAGGGAGGCGAGACGTGGAACATTGTCTCTGGTGATGGTCCCCAAAGCAGACATTCATTCCCCTACTGCAGACTTGCTGTTCAACAAACAGCGCATTCCTCTCATTTTTCCACGTCTAGAAGGGTCTGGATTGGACCCTTATTGATTCGTGTGATAAAAATAGCTTCACTAGGCTAGGTAGATTAAACCTGACTGGGACAGGAAAAGCGGTGACTTGGGTGGAGCGGACTCTCGGTCCTCGCATTCTAGATGAATTCTATGATGTCACGCAGGAATTTCGGAACATCGGAACGCACAGGTACGCGACTGACTTAGCCAGCCATTGAGAGGTATTCGTATCTCGGCCGGTTGATCTCCCTGCATGAATTGAAGCAGATCACTACTTTCCCAATTTACGACGCTCCAAGATTAGCCCATGGCGGTTGTAACGTAACATACTGGCCTGGCCGTCGTTTTAGACGATATTCGCTTCTCGTGACGAGCGCCGAGATGGATAAAACGGGAGTAAATTGTTTATTGGAAGGCGAAAGAAGTTCATGTCGTAGGAGCCCATATTGGAGGCTATGATTGTCTGGGGGTTATGACGACTGGATACAATGAGTGTTCAGATGCCAAAATAACGAATATAATTCCAGTCGACATAGAAGTAAAAGCCAATAGAAGTGATAAACGAAAAAAAATATTACATTTTTAATCACGTACTCATCCTCCAGCTTTTGAAGGTATGCATAAATTGTAATCTTGACTTGAACTTAACTTACCCTGAATCTGAGCATTGTTGGGGCGGATAACAGACTAGTCCGCCCTGAGAAAATACCTCGGCACTTGAATGACATCACTGAGCGAAGAGCTATCTGCTTTCATCCTAGTTCCAGGAGACCCTTGCATCAATATCAGGGGCAAAAGTCAAGTGCTCGATTCCCTTCTATCCTTTCTGTTTGACGCTCTCTCTCACTCTACATAGTAAGAACCTGAAGGCTTTTTTTCTAGAGTACCTGTCTCGTGAAGAGGCTGTGATTATTCTGACAGTGAGGTGATGTGCTATAACCTCCATTCCTCTTGACGCTTTTGGTCGACGCGATGGCTCGAAGGCGGGCCACAAGGGTGACAGAATTCAAGGGACGCGCCTGGTACAAGATCAACACCAACCCTTTCTGTCAGGCTTTGTCATGTTCTCGGACTATCTTGTAACCGATCTGGCCTCCTCATGTGTACCCGAATGTGGCTTGACTGTACTACTCCAAACAAGATATAGCCAATTAGATTCTAACTTTGACTGTGCCGAGGTTCGAATTACTCACCACTCACATTTACTCGGGCCCTCATACATTTCATTCTTCCATACTTTGACACTCTCAAAATGCCTTCTTGGTCAGCTTCTTTGGTTGCGCTCTACATCAAATGGATCCGTCAATCCAAAGTTGTATTTGACGATCCAGAAAACACCCGCAAAGCACTTCAAGATGGCTACATCCGACCACAAAACTTCGATCCTCCTACCAACCTTGGCTCTGATATCATCATTGAGCGCGTCGACGTGAATGAATGGCCGTTGTATAAAGTATCCTCACAATCTGCCTCAGCACCACGCGATGCTCTTCTCTACATCCACGGTGGCGCCTTTTTCCGCGAGATTGTATCCCAGCACTGGAATCTTGTCGCGCAGATAGCTCGCGAGACAAAACTCGATGTTCTAGTTCCTATTTATCCACTTGTTCCGAGACCGGGAGCTACTGCCGAGAAACTTGCGGCTGGGTTGATGGATATTTGTCGTTTGACTAAGCAGAGGGTTGTGAGTATCGGTGGAGATTCTGCTGGTGGTATGCTTGCTCTCGCGACCGCTCAACAACTACGAGATACGCAGCCTGAGCTGTTCACCAAGCTTACATCTCTGCTCTTAATCTCACCGGTTGTGGATCTCGCGCTTGATCATCCCGAAGTTGTGCGACTGTCAGAGATCGATCCTTGGCTTGGCATCGCTGGAATAAGCGAGGTCATCACGCCAAAATTGGCGGCAGATCGTCCCGTGAAAGATTCTATTGTCAGTCCTCTCTATGGAAGTGTGGAGAATCTGCCACCAACAATCTTACTTTCTGGGACTACTGATATGCTTTGTGCCGACGCGAGACGTTTGAAGTCCAAGTTCAGTGGGGGTGATGCTGAGGTAGCTCCGGAGGGGAGTGCGGAGACGGATCGATTGCTTTATGTTGAGAAGGAGGATATGATTCATGTATATGCTATTCTTCCAACACCTGAAGGTGCTGAGGCGAGGAGCCTCATTGTCCATTTTATCAACAAGTACTCCGGCAACTAGTCAATTACAAATAGAGTCACCAAGTAATCTAATATTGGTTGATTAATTCCTCTTCTCAGTTCCAGCAATCAAAGTCTATCGCACAACAGATACCAGTCTTTCAACTTCACGTGCCGTTTCAAGAATCTTTCTGAACTCAACCGATAGACTTCCGTGCAGTCAGCTGCTCAGAAATCTTCTTAGCCAAGATCTGATGAAATGGCTGTGTAGGATGCGCCCCATCAATATACATATACTCCAAAGCATTGTATTCACAGTTTGCCGATTTAAAGTCCGGCACGGAAGTTCCCCTGCGATGACGTTAGTATAAATGACCTAAACAGACCACTGCTCAACTTACGCCTTATAATCCGCACAGAACGCATTGCTCTTGTAAACAGACGTCTCAGGAAACTGCGAAGGATCCTCCGTAATAGCTGTAATAAGGGGAACGATGTCAAAGAGAAAAAAGGTACTGTGCTTCAGCTCGTGATCCAACTGATGCAAGAGTTTAGTCAACTTCTTGTTCCAACTTTGACTTGCAGCTGTCAACTTCGGAGCAATGTCCTTGGGCCTATTGTTCGGGAAAACAGACTGCGGAGGCGTCGAGATGAAAAGGAATTGTCTAGCGCCATAACTATACAGATCCAGAGTCAGTTCGCGAATGCGCTTAATAGTCGCGATGATGGTATCTTCCTGGTCATCATTGGTGATGGTTCGGTAGATATCGTTAATACCAATGAACATAGTCCAAAGTGTTTCCTTGGGTGGGAAGAACCCAGGCTGCTGTTTCGCGTAGACCTGGAATTTGTCGTGGACTTGAGTATCGACGTCGTTTGGGCCAGTCGTCACGATATCCCGGTCAACGACTGCACCTCCTACAGCCATGTTGTAAAGTAGAATTGAAGACTTGTTGTACTGTGTGGTTAAGTACTCAGGCCACATTTTGCCATTGGAACTGGTCTTTCCTGTATTTCCAATTGGGTTCGACGGAGAAGGCTGCTGGCCCAAGACGTCGAAACGAGTATCCGTCCACGAATCGCCGCTGTGGAACAGTCAGATCGAACTCGGAAGAGGGGTGGAATGACTGACAAGGATACAATCTTGGTGATCTTAGCAAAGTCAAAGCCATGCTTGGGTGGTGGTGCTGCATTCAGACATGGCAGCAGGCCTAAGAAAGGAAGAAACTCAAATCCCTTCATCTTGACAGTATAGCAGAGGGGATGGACAAGATGATTTAGAGCAATGCCGAAACCTGGGGTAATATGGGTTCGTGATCTCGGTAAGAGATAGACCGAATCGGCGAGCTAACACATTTCAGGAAGCTGGTTTTGTTTAGCCTAATCTACGCTCAGACATTCGGCATTTGCTAACTTGAAATTAAATGGACAGGATACCCTTTCTCTTCTTTGGTCATGATCGTGTCTTACAGAGTGATGTCTTTTAACTTCTTGTGCCAAGCCCTTATCTCCTTCACAAAAGCATCGGGCTGTTCCCAAGCAGCAAAATGTCCTCCCCTCTCCAACTCATTCCAATGTATAATATTCTTATAGTACCTTTCACACCACTCCCTTGGCGCATAACTATTGTCACCGCCAAACCAGCTCACCCCAACCGGAAGATCAATCTTCCATGCTGTTGTTGCAGAAGCGCATTCCCAATAGTATCGAGCAGATGAAGCCCCAGAGTTCGTGATCCAGTATAACGTGACCGTGTCGAGCATTTCATCTTTGCTGAATAGCGCTTCTACATCACCATCGTGATCGGTCCAGTCGTGGTACTTTTCGTAGATCCAGGATGCTTGGGCGACGGGAGAGTCTGCGAGGGCGTACCCGATAGTCTGGGGCTTTGTGGACTGTTCGAGAGAATAGCCTTTGAAGCCAGTGTCTCTGAACTTGTCTAAACGCATTGCCTTTTGCTCGGCCTGTGTATCCTGAATTGATACTTGAACTTCCTTCTGTAACAAGGTCAGCGAACTCCCTCCAGACGGATCGACGTAGAACCTGCCTTATTCTCGAAGTAGATGGAATTAAAATGGACAGCCATCAAGCCTTTCGGAGCTTGATGGCCGAGGCTTGCAACCACGAAAGCACCCCAATCCCCGCCTTGAGCTACCCATCCAGTCTCATCGTAGCTCAACCGCCTCATCAACTCTGCCCAGGCTTGCGCCGTACGCTCATGGCCCCAGCCAGTCTCGTTTGGTTTCCCCGAGAATCCATAGCCTGGCAATGCCGGAATAACTAGATGGAATGCGTCTCCAGAGTCTTCAGGATCGATGAGCTTATCAATGACATTCCTAAACTCCAAGACCGAGCCAGGCCAACCGTGAGTCAGCAAAAGTGGTGTGGCTTTCTCATGCTTCGACTGGATATGCAGGAAATAAATCTCTACTCCACCAATGATGGTCGTAAATTGGGGATAAGAATCAAACCAGGCCTCGCAGCGTCGCCAATCGTATTCTGTTTTCCAGTACGTGCAAAGGTCCTTGATTGCTGCAAGCGGAACACCTTGAGACCAGTCATTAACAAGCTCCTTCTCTGGCCATCTTGTCATATCAAGGCGGGTTTGCAAGTGATCAAGGTCAGACTGATTGACAGAAACCTTGAAAGGTCGGATAGAGTTGCTGTTTGATTGGGCCATTGAAAGATAGTTATGACAGGACTATTGAGCTCCAGATTCAATCTTACTGCGTCGTGAGATCCGTCACTTCGCGATAGTAACCTCTTGTAGTCCAATGACGCTGACAAATTTGTCCAATCCACTGCTTGACGTCACTGTCGTCGCTAATTTGTCATCCCCCTCATGACCGACCGAATTGGGCTTAACCAGGTTCCCGAACCCTTGGGATCATCCACGTCTTGAGAAGTCAAGTCAAACCACCTACGTTAAGCCATCAATTCCGTTGCTATAGATCTAGTTTATTGTATGAGCGGCATTAGCAACGGGGCTCATCACGTCTTTCACAGCCGCGACAATGACATCCTCCGATAAAATCGTAGAACTATATCTCGGAATCGTAAGAGGAGGTCATTCAAAGCTCACCCAGTACCTCTTTCTTGCAGTGTTGGCTAAATCACTGCCATGATTCAGGAAATGCCAATGCGAGCGAACTGTTACACTCTAATTGGCTAACTAGCGTCCATCATGGGGCATCGCTATCTAGCTAGAATACATTATTAAAGATGTTGGTTCCAACCAACACAACCAGCACGAGCCAACGACCACACAAAATTGACCTATCGACAATAATGCCTCAGGCAATACAGAAACTGGAACTTGCGTTATAAGCGGTGTGCCTGCGTGTCTCGTGGAACCTCAAATCCATCGTCTCTACGAGTTCACACCAACCTTTACTCGCAGCCAATTTGTATCTCAATTTACTCGTCCGATCTGACAAAATGACTGGCCGTGGAAGGGCGGCGCCCGTTATCCTACTTCGTCCCGACCCGACCCTGGAAACTCGACCTGTACCTCGAGAGCGCCACTACTCTGTGCGATCAATTGGTCCAGGCTCTGCGCCTGGAGCCCGAGAACGGTTCCAATCATTAGAAGAGGTGAAGCAACAAGCTAATGACACCGGACTGAATCCCAAGCTTTACGAAGAGGGGGATATCAGACTGCTTCTCAAGCTTCTCACGAGCGAACATGACATAGATTGGCGTGAGGATGGGTCTCGCGATGAGATCCTTGACCCGACCTGGGGGCCTACTATCATGGTCACAGCCTACTCCGAAAACGCCCGGAAAAACCTTGACCAGGCCCTATCGAACCTTGTGGAGGCTTGTCGTCGCTTTCTCTTCAAGGATCCTCGCTACGAAGTATATGCGCAAGAAACCTTCAAGCGCCTCAGATTTGATGTAATTGAGGATAAAGAGACATTGGAAAATGCATCAGATGACAGAATCAGAGAGGAGTTCAATGCGCATGTCCGATCTCTGCGGCTATTTAGGGAAGACTTAGGGGACGAAATTCGCCGTGCTGTAATGCTAGAGCATAACCTCAACCGCCCGACTGGGCCAAGGCGTTATGACTTTTGCATTGCACTAGACGAGAAGACCGTCGAGGAGCTAGCGCTACTCGCATTCTCTTACAACGAGGAAGAGAATGCTTCGGTATTGAGAACTGTCTCTGTCAAGTTGATCGAACGCTGTTGGTATTATCCTGAGGAGGCAGATCATGAGTTGGTTTATGGCCGTGGACCCAACAAAAGGTACTATGACGGGAAAGACACCTGTCCTGTATATGACTTATCCTGGATCTGCGGGCGATTGTATGATTATTGTGGCCTTCATGAGATGTTTCCATTGTCCCAGTACCATAAGAGGCTTTATTAGGCGTCAGCGTAATCAATTTCCCAATGAGTCAAGTAATACCTTGCTTCATTGCTCGAGATTTCCTTATACAAGAAACATACCAAGGAGTACGAGATGAGGAGATTTAGAGGATTCAGAGAGGGTGAGGCATAGCTGTTTGGCCTTCCACAGACTACCAAGCCTTCTCTATTTGAATTAAAATCTTTTACTTGACAAATGAAATTGCTACCAAAAGAACCCAATTATGTTGAGAGTGACCCCGGCTAACATGTCGCATCTAATCACTATAACGCTTTCGTCCACTTGACGCCCATCGAGGGGCATCTGAAATTTGCACTACGCTATTGTTGGGGGCCATGATAGGTGGTGAAAGTGATCGTCGATCAGTATTAATCTAGAGATTCTCAATAAGGTGTTAATCAGGTTAGGGTAATCAACTAACCTCCATAATAAACACACTGACTTTCCCTTCTTGACGGTGTAAGGCAAAGAATCGAAATGACTCGGATTTGACTTTTTCAGATCTGCTATGGTCGTCTTATACCGACGAGCAATTTCATAGCTATTAAACTCTTCGCCGATGTTTTGGTTCTGAGTCTCTGTTCAGTCGAGGGAGATTTGACAATGTCTTCTATCCCATGTACTAGATGCTCCGGTCTGTGGTGTTGTGTCAGTCAGTCTGCTTGTGCGTCGTGAGCAATATGTACTTACACTATTGTGGCAAGCGCATCGTGTTTGAGCAAAGATGGCGATGGCTTTGGGTGGCTCAATCCGGGATGAGACACCTTATGCGATATCATTTGTAAATCGCAAGTATCGCTGTATTGGATAGTGTAAGATGTTTGACACGCCGGTGAGGCGAGCATGAAAGGAAGGATGTTCTTCAAGTTGACAAACATGTTGAGTAAACCCTGCAGTGCTTGAGATGGCTGATAAGTAGAATAAGAGTGGAATGGTTAAACCTTCTCATTAATTGATCTTTAGTGAACGGTTATAAACAAAGTACGAGCAAGGCTTACAATTTTCACTGTTGGCGGCGGGTCCGAATGTTCGGAACGCACATACCACAAATTGGCATATGCGCAACATGTCGACCAACATTGTGGATAGCGGCACAGGCTTCCAACGCTCAAATGCCTCGCTTACAGTGGATGCCTAGTTACTTCTCCATAAGCTAATCTCCCATTTCAGTCTCATTACTCACCAACAATGCCCAGCTCAGCTAGCCAGGCAAACACGAACGTGAATACTAGTCTCCATGTCGTGGTCTTATCTGGCAAGAGAACCTGAGAATTGGAGTTTGCGAGAGCATTTCAATCATGGCGCTATTTCAAACCCCAAGGGCTTAGTTTGATGGACTATTTAAGTTGTCTAACGAGCAGGCACTTCAAAGCGTACGGACAAACAACAACACATCAAGAAGTAGATTGTGAACGCGATGCTCATTAGTGCTGAATAGTATTTACAGCAAAGGTGCCATTCAAAGTATGTAGTAACCGACTATCTTAACATGCTTTGGAACTGAAACATACCGCAGCTTAATACCACCTCTCACGGTATTCATCCAAGGGCCACATCTCATCCAAACCAGCATGCTCATACCACTTCGCACAGATCAAAGGCAAATCAAGAATCGGGCATATGTCCTTCCCCTCATAGACCCTTGTCCCGGGTCCCAAGTTGTATTCGTCGTCATCTTCTTCCGGATACGTCCAGCTGCGGTCGATCATTTTAACGGAAACGTCCTTCAAAAGCTCCTCATCTATCTTCAGATCTTCTGGAAAGACAATTGCCGCAAGCGTCTTGATGATCCGATCGTCCAATACAATACAGAAGCCATAGCGCTGAGGACCATCCGGTCTGTTGAGGCAATCCGAGGAGAACCTTCTACGCCGCTTTGCGTTTTGTGGGAACAAGCCAAGAGCACGGACGTGAGAGTTGAATTCTTCTCTAACACGATCATCAGAGGCGTTTCTCAAGAGCTCTTGATCCTCGATGACGTCGAGTCTTAGACGCTTGAAAGCCTCTTTCGAGAACGGTGCAGTCTTGCGGCATCGAAGGAAATAGCGATGGATGGCCTCAACCAAGTTTGCAGCAGCCTTATCGAGGTCCTTATTAGCAGTCTCCGAATAGGCCGTGACTACAATAGTAGGGCCCCAGGTTAAATCCTCCGGCGTAGTACCATCTTCACGCCAATCCACGTCGCATTCTCTGATAAGCAGCTCGAGGAGCTCCTTGCTATCGTCTGCTTCTTCTTCATCATTCTCACTCAAGCTACTGGCTTCAAGCTTCTTTTCTAGCTCTTCGATGGAACGAAAGTTCTGTTGGGCTTCGGGGGAGGCAGCTGGTCCGAAAGAGCGCAAGACGAAGTGACGCTCCCTTGGAACGGGACGAGTTTTGAGTGTTGGGTCTGAGGGAGGTAGTTCTATCGGGGCTCTTCTTCCGCGGCCAGTCATGTTTGTGAGTCGGGCTTGAAAAGCGAGAATATTTTATACGATGCCAATGATGAGGATAAGGGAACTTTGAGGAGACTGAATTGGTATAAGAAAAAGGCAGGAATGAACGCTCAAATAGTAGTTTGATGTATCGACTGGGCCATTGAACTCTTCCAGGAATGTCCTTGTACATGTTTGCTAAAGCCAACAGCCATGTCTCGGTTTGACCGCGACCCCTAGACTACGAGTTTGGAGCCTGTAAGCACTGGCGTTACCTGGTTGGCCCCAAAGCATTGGTATGTGCTGAAACATCTGTTGGTTCTGAGTCTTCAATGCAACAAGGCCTTTTAGAGCCAGCAAAGCCCACTCTTTCCAGGTACCGATGTCTGCCTAAGCTATCTTCTCCATAACTGGAAGCTCGGCCTTTCTCAGTTGAACAGTCCGACCAGAAGATAGAACACATAAAACAACATACTCAAAGGCCCAAAAATCGCCATGGGGACAATTGAGACAAGCATATGACCTGAGCTGTCAGTAAAGTCTCAACGGCAAGGTGTTAGAACTTACCAAATAATATCGGTCGCCTCGTAATAGTTTTCCAAAACTCATCCGACACCAAAAGCTCCTCAGCACCCTCCCATGCCCACGGCCCAATGAGACGGAACTTGGTGTTGAAGTGAGCTCCGAACGCCCAGATAACTAACAAACGGAGTGTCGTTCTGAGGTCAGTGGATGATGCTCGTTTCAACATATCTGTCAGGCCGGGAGCTGAGTTCATGTCCAAGACTAGTTGGTATGCATAACTCTCGTGGTCGACTCCATATGTCACTCTTGCAGTTGGATTCGTGTGGAGTATGTAGTGCTCTTCATCTTCAGGTTGGAGGGAGAGTTTGTGCAGTGACACTAGGTTGAAAACCCATAACTGGGCTTGCATCTCAGCCAAAGGTGGGATAGCTCCCAGGGAAGGTCTCATGAAACCTATGAATCCAACTTCTGGTCGATCTTGTTCCCAAATGCCCCGCACAAAAGATGAAGGATGCCGTTGTTCATCTTGGTACAGCATGCGAAGAAACGGGAAGGTCTGTTTGTATCCTGTGCATAGGACGACCATGTCTGGCCGGATGGTCTGCGTCTTCAGTCTCTCGTACTCTGGTCGCCCGTTATCGACAAACTCAACTGTTCCGTCTTTGCGTATCATCTTAGGTAGAGGTGCAAGGTCCACTTGTCTTCCATGAGTATCAGGAATTGGAGTCTGCACAAATGCTGATCTCAAAGCATAAAGCCAGAGCTTCGGACCTGGTTGCTTGGGTCGATATGGAAGGCTTAGGTAAGGACAAACTTTCATAGACTTGTTGAAGAAAACTTCCACTCTTTAGGGATCGATTTCAGTCCGATAAGGCTCATACTTACTCTTCGAGGGGTGATGCCGAGCTTTGCTAATGTCTCCGATCCATTGATCCATACCAAAGGTTGTACCAGAGCAGATCCAAAGTAGAGATTTGATGTAGTAATTATAGTATTCCCACAAAATCATACTCTTACGAAGAACTGGGTGGACATATGTCGTGTCGAATAGGTTTGCTCGGCTCACATCGATAGGGATGCCAGGTTCTTTAGGATTGGGCTTCCTACCGAGTATGGGAAGCAAGATTGGCCCTGGGTTTCTCTAACATATCTGGCATTAGGAACTGGCCGCATTGACAGCTGTGTATCATACCTTGGGTGCGAAGTGAAAGCCATCTTTATGGCACATCAAAACCTGCTTCGTTGGCGAATTGACAGCTAGGTACGCTACATCAGCGCCTGTCTCACCCGATCCAATCACCATAATAGTTTTGTTGGCTCCGAATTGGCTTTTGGCCTTGAATTCCGATGAGTGAATTACTTCTGGGATATGATGGAGACCCGGGATGACGGGGAGATTTGGTTCTCTGTGTAGACCTGAGCATACTGCCACGGCATCGCAATCCCAGTAGAAGGCTTCGCCATCTCTCATTGCGCACTCAATGGTGTAGCCATTGCTGGCTGTTCCTTGAACAGTGCGGACTTCAACTCCAAGGTCGATGTGAGGCCATAAGTTGAAGTGAGAGCAGTAGTCTTTGAGATACTGGACGTAATCTGTAGCACTGAGGAAGTCCGTCTTCTTGTTGCAGCGAAAGTCGGAGAAGGTTGTCAGTTGCTTAGATGATACCAGCTGTGGGTAGCCTTGGTTAGCCCGACCAAATAATAGGATGAGGTTGCGCTACCTCGGCATCCTCGTAGACTCTGGTGGAGAAAGCACCACCAACAGAGTCACCAAGCTCAAAGAGCCGAGCCTCAATTGGTTCGCAATCCAAGTTCAAATGTGCTCTCAAGAGGTACTTCAGTGTCACGAGGCCCGATGGACCTCCACCAATAACTGCGACTTTCATGTTGAGCAGTCCTGAATAATACACAAACAAACCTCGGCCGGAGCAGAACAAACAATATTCTTCGGGGAAACAGAGATTATTTATCGAAAGATTCGCTGCAAAGTCACTTGAATGACTTGCTGATGGCTGTCACCACTCACCAACAAAGGATTCATGCAGTTTGATAGCTGCAGGGATTGAAGGTGTCGTGTGGACGAATTTCCAGGATCTAAGAGGATGGACCTGGAGACAAACAACAGTCTATGATGTCCAAGCGTCGAGATAGACGCCATTTCATGCAGCCAGTTGCTCTGGCGCAACCGCGCTGTTACCTAGGCACCAGCGTTAAAGTTCAAGGAAGAAACAGCAGAACTAATTCCTTGTCTATGAGTTGAACTACTATTTTGAATGGATACTGACGCTATCAAAACAATGTATTTCTCAACTCCGATAACTAAACTATCTATATAGAGAGCGTGTCCTAGAATGAGAGCCATGTTTCCGTCATCACCAACACCGCAATGCCAAGATTTGTGAAAGCCACCAACAGAGCAAACATACACATTAGTCCATGTCTTATCGCCAGCAATACAAATTCCAAGACACTGAATCGCCAAGACCCTAAAAGTCCGTCCCCAATATGCAGTGCCAATGCAAACTGCATAAACGTAATCGGAGATTGCAGGCCCATTCATCAAATCCACCGGCCATGACTGAACAATCTCTAAGCGCCAAATGTCTTATTCAACCAAGCAAACATCGCCCTCGCCATCTCCTGCGGCGCGCCAGTCTGGCAATGGAATCCAGCCGTTCCATTGAAAAAGTGCAGTTCAGCCCTATCTCCCAACCCATCCTTGACACGCTGCGACTGTCCCGCCATAAGCGTCTCAAACTCTCCATCCGCAAGCCAAACAGGCATCTGAATGCGATCCAGCAATCCACCCTTCAGAGTGTATTCCTTTGTCATCTGGAAAAACTCGTAGATAGAAGTAGTTTTGAAAGCCCATTTGGCTTGGAGCATACCCCACTTGAGATCGGTGTTGCCTTCAGGATCGGCGAGTACATCGTCCATTGCTTTGTCGAAGGCTTCCTTTTGACCGGACTCGAGGAGAGCAAGGATCTTGGGAGGGAGGAAGGCGGCGTACGCGTCGTAGCCGTCTAGAACGCCGCCGTTGAGCATGAGGGCTTTGAGACGGGGTTCGAAAGCTGCTGCGCGAGCTGCTAGATAACCACCAAACGAATGACCGTACAAAATGAGTTTGTCGGTATCCACGAATGGGGCTTTCTTCGTGAGAAGGTAGTCGACGACAGGTGTCACAGTTCGCTCCCAGTCTGGGATAAAGCCTAAACCCTGCTCTCTGCGTGGGGTTGGCTGGCCTGGGCCTTCGAAGGAAAAGACGTTGTAACCACGGTGCAAAGCGGGAACGACAATAGTGGAGTATAGATCCTCTTGGGCAGCATCAAAGCCTTGAGTGAGAATGATTGTTGGCGACTTCTTGGTATGATTGCCAGCATGAGGCTGCGAATACCAAATTCCCGAAACATTAAAATCGCCGCTTGGTATCTCAACCCTTTCTGCAGGAACAGGCAAGGCAGAGATGGCCTTATCGAACGCTGCTCTCTGCTCGTCCCAGTACACATTAATTCTCGGGTCATCCCAATCAGCCCGGTTATAGACATCAGCTCTTCGGAAGTAATTGGCAACTGAGAACCACGTCGCCCTGACATTGACGGGGTCACGAGCATTCTCGGGATCAAGCGCTTGGGCCTTGGTATTGTTTGCGAGTTTGAACCATTCTTTGGTGTAGCTGGCAAAGTCACCGGGGATGATGTCTTTGGCGACAGACAGAATGGGATTGATGTCTGCGCCGTCGTTGTGGGCTTGGGCAAGACCGGTGAGGATGTCAAAGTTGAAGTTGGAATCCTCGTTGAGATTAAGAATAGGACTTTTGGGTTTGTCTTCCTCTGCGGCTCCTAGCTGAGGGAGCACGAGAGTTGCGAAAACAGCGAGGAATGGGGATTTCATGATGTAAGTGCTTTGCTTGAGATGAAGAAGCTGTTGTTGATGCTCTGGTCGTTTAACCGTACGAAGGAGTCTTCCTCTTTATAGTTTTCTGGCCTGCCTGGTTTCTACGTTCTGCGAAGAACTTCAAGTCTTCTCAATTGTCTACTCTACAAGGATTTGCACTTACTTCGGGCGAATACGCATTCAGATGACGAGGATACGATCGTGAGAGTCCTGTGGCTGTCAGTCTCGCAAAGCCTAGCCGAGAAGAGAAGTGATTGTCAGACTCAGCCCGATCACTGTCGTGGATTATCCGGCATGATTGGGTCAATCTAGGCCCACTTTGCATATGAGATAAGCTTAAAGCGCCCAAAATTCCTGTCATTCTTTTCCCCGATAATTCCGTTGTTCATGCAGGCGTCGCAAAGCTATTTCTTGACTTGCTACTAGTCCGCCGCTGCTTCAATTGCGCCCAAGTCTTCATCGTCAGTCCTTGAGCCAGTGTTCAATCACAAGGATGCAACGACATCGTCGCCACCATTCAAAGACAGTACTTGCGCTGCGTCATCCTGGGTTCTTTTACTATGATGGAAATTATAACTCCATGACTCGAGACATCTCTCCAAGCTGGCGGGTCAAGTCTGATGACACGAGTAATGTACAATGAGTCCATATTTTCGTAAAGCCGTATAACAGCCGAATTCATGACTAAAAGTATCGCTTGACTAAGGACTGTTGGTGCCAACGACGATCCTCGCTAATAATTAGTTACGAGTACAGGGCAACAAATCTCGGCAGTTGCCGTACGAAGCCTGGGGCTATCACGCGAAATGAAGAAACAAGAATATGCTCGGTCAAAATGTTTCTATTTCTAATTCTCAACTTTTGTCTATCGATGAGTCTAGTAGAATAATATTATTTACAGAAGGAAAGTTATTTCAGCGTGGTGGTAGATGTAACGGCGCCAGAGTGTTTCCAATCACTGGGATGATCCGTGTCATGTAGGATCTCACGCTGACTATCACCGTCGTCTGAGTCAATGCGCGCTGGATCAGGCATGTTGACGTATTTACGGCGACCCAGTTCAAACTCGTTTCTGCCGCTGAGACCAGGGCCGCTGCTGTCGCCGCCGGAGTGAGCCTTGGGACCGGAGCTGCGACCAAAACTGCCGAAGGGCAGGAACTTAATGAGGGGACGGAAAGCAACCAGAGAAGCTGTTAAGATGGAAAGTCCGAATTCGAGAACAGAGCTAAAGGGGATATATGTTAGTAAAGGTGACTCAAGGAAGCTGTGATGTAGACTTACTAAATGAATGACTCGAGCTGGTAGTCCAACGCCTCGGGAATACTCTTGGCGTTGACAATCTGGACAAGGCTCTTCATACGGATGACACTGATGATAACCGTCGAGGCACCAAGTCCAAGCAGTATGATAATGGCAACCTTGGTTCTTCTGCCCATCTGCAGACCTTTGAGAAGGAACACAGGCAGGACAGCATAGAACAGCGCCGATGCAATATCCAAGGAAGCCACAGCGAAGCCCAAGCCCGCCAACTGCTTAGAGGTAAGACACTTGCCAGTGCCATCACCCCAAACAGCTTTCAGAGGGATACACTGGAAGACATCTACCAAAAGACATCCTAGTGCATAAATGAAGATAAACACCATGGTTCCCAGCAGAAGCTTTTGAGTACGAGGCCAGCCCTGCACAAGACGATACAGAACCAGTGCAACACTAATACGCACAATGGGAAATCCAGCGACGTATGTTATTTGCGCGACGGTGAAGTATCGTTGCGACTCCATGAGGTTGTAGTTGGCCATACCGGCAATGACCTCGGGGTCTGTTATGCCGAAGCCGAAGTTGAGAGAAACGAATGTGAAGGCGCACATGAGAGTAAATGCTACCATTGCTACTGCGATGACATAGTCGTCGTATCCGAGGGTTGTGAGTTTGGTTCGGACAGCGAGACGGGCGAGGACGACGAAGCCGTCGATGCCAATGAAGGCGGCCATCACAGGGCCGAGACTATCGCGAACAGCCATTGTCTGTTGAACAACTGTCAGAGATTCCTCGAGTCTTGATAAACTTCACACTTACAATTGAAGGAGGTT
Organism: Fusarium sp. MBC 364; assembly: GCA_030777805.1. NCBI lineage: Eukaryota > Fungi > Ascomycota > Sordariomycetes > Hypocreales > Nectriaceae > Fusarium > Fusarium sp. MBC 364. The sequence goes on from JAPFSC010000158.1 coordinate 82,600, forward strand.
GTGCAACGAGAGCTAAAGACGGCAACTAAACTAGCGTCCGGGCGGGATAGTCGAGTCTTATTTAGTTAGTCTTCATATTGCCATACAAAGAACAGAGACATTCAACTTGGAAAAGAGCAACACTTTCGCCCTGAAGATTTTTTGATTTGTTCCTTGTCCCCTGCATGATTGCTTTCATTCCCCTGTTGAAATGGAACTGTGCCGCAACGGCTGAGCGGGTAACAGGGGGGATAATGTCTCCGCGTGGGTCTGAGCCGAGAGAACTAGTGGGCGGGAGGACTTTCTTTGCGACAACTATTGGGTCAAATGTCTTGTTCTCTCCGGCCGCTAGCAAATGGTTTCCGTTGAGACGACTCCGCTGCTCGTCTGTCATTTGCGCTAGTGGTGATCAGCAAGTTTTGCAAAAGCAATAGCGTCTAGGGCACAAGTTTGTCAAGTTCTAAAATATGATATAAATGCCTTAGAAAATGATGAAAAACCTGTTGGGCCGAGGTCTGTTGGTACTGTAACATCATGTTTCCCCGTAATTTTCTGGGGCTGAATCCATGTTTTGTATCACCAGGAACTGCCGTACGCGCCCATCTACCGGTACGGTGTTGGTCGCGAAATACTGCATTGGGAGTACAACGCGGTTGGTTCCTGGGATCAATCTCAATGTTTCTGCATGTGCAACATCGCTTGACGCGGCTGCGATCGCGTAAGAGTTCGCCGAGACGTCCCACAAGGCGAACGGGTTCAGTTGATCATCAGCGCTGACGATGCACGGATGACTCGGCAAACCCGCAACGTTCGCCTGTAGAAATTAGAGGCGTTTTTAATTGCATAAATCTTCAGCCGTTCCAGCATATGATTGACATGTCAACTTAATGCCATTCGTCAATGCCATTCGTCAAATCAGTGCCCGAAGAACCTCACTTTGCTTTTTTCTTCAAGCCCTCGTAACATCACCCTGTTGGCGTCACATTTCCTGAAGAAACTCAGAATTGAAACATGACCGTCACCCGGTATCATTTGCGAATGTGGTCCGGGGGCAAATACGCGGGAGGATCCTTGGCCCGGAACCTTCCTCCGCCTGCAGTAAGCTTAGACCCAACGGCGCGATGCACTCAATGTGGAGAGGATTGCCGGAAAGACAGGATTCTTTCGTCAGGCACATGCATAACCGAAATACTCAGCCCACATCTACTAATGCCCCCGGCTTCCTCTTCTCTAGGTCATAATTTGCTGTTGCAACAGGTGAGACTGGTGGCCGCGATAGGAAATAGAGAACCGTTGGGACGGGACAGGATTTATCTGCTGTTGGTTATGTAAATGTTACAGACTGTATAACAAGTAATCCCTTTCCCCTTTCCCCCAGTAACCTCGTATTTCTTCTTTTCCACCTTAACTTTCTTTTTTCCTCATCATCCAGCTTTTTATTGGATCGTCTGGTGCTCGACTTGAATCACAATCACATCACAACCACGCATAACATAATGGCCACTACTCAAATCTTCCCCAGTTCTACCCAGGACATCACCACCGATTGGCTCTTACCCAAGATCGGCGTTAAGAATGCCACGCTCCAGCTAAACAACACCATCGGTGGAACAGCCACGCTTGTCCTCCTCACAGCCACGCCTGAGGGAGACGAGGCTAAGCCAGTTCGCATTTGCATCAAGGGTGGCTTCAACCCTGCCATGCTGGCCCAGTTCCCCTTCATCCTCTCACTCTACAATCGCGAGGTCGACTTCTATAACAATTTGGCTCCTTGCGTGCCCCATCTCAATGTACCTCGCAAATTGTGGGCCGAGAAAAGTGACAACAACGCCATCCTTATTATGGAAGACCTTGCTGCTGCAAACTTTGCCTTTGCTGACCCTGTCGATACCTGGTCTGTCGGTCGCGTCAAGAAGATTGTGGAGCATTTTGCTGCTCTGCATGCTGCGACATGGGGCGTCGAAGCCTCCACCGTTCCTTGGTTGGACAGTCATTATGAGGTATCAGTGCTGGGTCTTTGTAGCATGTGGGATGCTATTGTCCTCGGTGAAGACCGACCTCCCGTTCCTGCATACATGAAAGACCAGAAGCGTATGACTGCTGCCATCACTAAATGGTTCGCTACCCGAAACCCCAGGTTTCAGTGCATTCTTCACGGCGACGCCCATATCGGTAACATGGCCTGGTCCGAGGAACAAGATACACCCATGCTCGTTGACTGGCAGGTTATTCACATCGGCTCGTGCTTCACTGACATCGCCTACTTCACCATGACTGCTCTAACAGTCGAAGACCGTCGTGCGCACGAGATGGAGGTTCTAGACCACTACCTCGCTAAACTGCACGAATTTGGCGGACCAAAACTCTCGAGGAATGACCCTGAGGTCATGGCCGAGTACCGCAAGTCCTTGATGGCAGGCTACTCCTGGAATCTCTGCCCCTACACCATGCAGACAAAGGAAAGAGTGTGGGCCATTGTGTCCCGCTTGGTTCCCGCCATGGAAGACCACAACCCGGTCGAGCTGTTGGAAGCAGAGTAAACGTTTAATCTTAATAGTAATAGTCTACGATGATGCTGAGTTGGAAGAAAGTTTTAGGTAATAGTTTCTAGTAGCGGCACTTGTATAATAGGATCTACAAACAACATCCCCGTCTACTTGCCGCAATTGGTGATAAACACTCCTTGGCGAGATCTAAAAATTAAGCCTATTCTCGTATGCACTGACATTTGAACACTATGCCCTACAGCCTGGGCTAGTATACGTAAATATGAGGCTAAATCTGTTGGTTGCTGTCCGAGCGCAAGCTATGATCATGAAGATCAACATGAAGCGACGGCACTGAAGACCCTGATTGACAGCATCAACTACTCATAAACCGTAATTGGTTTTTTCTGACGATGATACCGAAACTGACTCGGTGGCAGAGGCATGCCGGATGATAATCTCTCGGCCGGCAGATATGGATAACATCGGGCCGGCAACTGTCGTACTCCATTTAATTCACATTAATACGATGCTGCAGACGTTAGCTTACGCGTGCTCATCTCACATTAGTCCAATGATAATTGATATGAGATATTTATTGATAGTGATTGAGATCGCGCGGTAAGGTAGATTGCCAAGTTTGTGCTGCAACAGGTATGCCAAAGCTACACTGTAATTGAAGGGACGGTATTTTTTAATGGACTTCCCTGGACTCTACAGGAGCCGAAGATAAGATAACATAGTGTTGGTTAAGGTATGAGCCGATAAGACCGATAATGACAGACGATAAGATAACGCTCCGCTGTAGGGTATCTTCACCTCACAATCACAAACACCTGATTTCTCCAGATTAAGAAGCTGCTATGCTATTCATGACATCTCGGGATCTTAGCTAGCTCTAGGGTAAAATGAGGCTCAAGTAGGAATATCGCTGTACGCATTTGACACTACCTTTCACGGCATAGATCGTATCTTTTTGTTAAACAACAGAGATTGTGTAATGTCATGTTTTGGCACCTATGATTAACTATCTCTTCCATTCGAACAACACAGCACAAAACTTTACAAACCATTGCTAAGAATTGGTTTGAGCTCACAATTAACTGCTGAACAGCAACAGAGGATCGAGACATAGAAATGAGTGTTCTTGGTCCGTACTTGGCACTCAAGATGCATGTCATTGCCCCCAACCCCCAAAGGTACCACAGTACCAGCATCACGTGCCAAGACCTGGATCTCGGGGGTTTTTGTTTCCCATGGCTCTCGATACATGGCGATTCACAGCGACCGCTTGTTTGGAACTTGGACATGTAATTAGATCTATGGAACGCGCTACAATTTGAGGTGAATTCCATGTCAGAATAAAGATGCCAGATTCAATGAATTAGCCTCAGTATATAACATCGACCCCCAGCGACATCACTTCAGCCATCCAGCCGAGGAAGAAAACACCAAAATGGCAATTCATTCCAGTGATGTTAACCCCAGAAAACATACCATTGTGGAAGGACCCTACTCTTAGCCAACCTCGATCTTTAACCGTAATTACCGGAACATCTCTTTCCATCAATCAGCATCTTCCAGTCTCATGACCGCTTAATCCCCCCAAGAGCGCAAACACTGCTATTGGTGCTATTTGGTGGTCCGGAGCAGGGATTCCCCGCGTTAACCACAAATTAAGCTACAGCGTCGTTCATCACCGACAGGGACTTAGATGCAAAGAGGGAAAAACAGCGCAGATATTTAGGATATATATACCATGAGTAGAAACCATTCTCTGGGGCATTGGCACCTGTGCTTGTCATCATTCCTTCCACCGTCAAGATGAAGCTCTCCTCAGCTATCTGCTGCGTCTTCGCGACTCTCACCGTCGCTTTCCCTTCAGACTATCTCAAGATCGCAACATGGGGTGTTGAGGGCTACGCAAAGGATAACCCCATCGGTGTAACCACAGGCGGCAAGGGTGGCAAAACCGTCACCGTCACAACAGCCGAGGAACTTGTCGAGGCTGTGAAGGGTAACGCACCCAAGATCGTCAAGCTAAAGGGCAAAGTCGTTCTTCCTGCTCGTCTCGCCGTTGGATCCAACACCTCTCTCATCGGCGTTGGGCTGTCTGCTCATATCACCGGCAAGGGATTGAACGTGTACAATGGCGACAATGTCATCATTCAGAACCTCAAGATCACCGAGATCTTGGATAATGATTGTATTACCATTCGAAACAGTACCCGTGTTTGGGTTGACCACAATGAGTTCTCTTCCGACATTGACGGTGGCCCTGATAAATACGTGAGTTCAGATCTACTCCTGTGGAAGTTGATGATGGCTAATTGTCGTAGGACGGACAAATTGACATCATCCGCGCCTCGGACTTTATCACCGTCTCATGGAACTACTTCCACGACCACTGGAAGTCTTCCCTCGTAGGTAACGACGCTACTTTCCGTGACCTCGACTTTGGCCATCTTCACGTTACATATCATCACAACTACTGGAGACACATGGGTACCCGTGGGCCCGCTGGGCGATTCGGTCATCAGCACGTGTACAACAACCTCTACGAGGACTTCCTGTACCAAGCCATCCACAGTCGATCCGATAACCAGGTAAGCTCCACTCCACCAAAAGTATCCACGACAGAGAATTAACGGCGATAGGTCCTTGTCGAAGGCAATGTTTTCCGTGGCAACACCAGCGAGGCGCTCAGCACTTACGGTCTAGTCATCCCCATGGACTCGCCCAACACTTGCGTTTGCGGTGATGAGGAGCTCGATGGCTTTGCTAACCTTGGAGCAAGTACGTACCCCCAATCTACGATGTGAAGATGTGAAGCTAATTATGGTACAGAGAACGACTGGGGCAATGCTGGAGTTAACATCACGCAGAAGGGTGACTTTTACAAGGCTGATTACAAGTTCAAGTTGACTCCTCTTAAGCTTGTCCCTGCTGTGGTCAAGCTTGGCGCTGGTATTGGAAGAATCTGGTAAATGGAAGGTGGGAGTACCTAGCCCACGCGCGGTGAATCTTGGGGTATATAATTTTATCATGAACCTGTGTTCTTAACCGTCGGGCGATATCACGAGACTTGCCCCGAGGGTTTGGGACAATTAAGTTTCCTTCTAGCATGTTCTGTTCATGGTTGCCTTAATGGAATTTGTGATTCTAATGCGTTACATGATATACGTGGCCAAAAGTAAGATGTAAGGTGCAAAGTTCATCACGTCATAAGAAATGCAATCATTGGAGTCACGATGCTTAAAAGAAAAATTGTATTGGTTGAGAAAAGCTTATGCTGAACAAGACATGTAACCACGTATCTAGTGGCGCCGGCGTTGCAGATGTACCACTGAGTTCCAACCAAAGATCAGCACGGCTCGGCATTGGACATGTCCCTGAAGGGCAAGATATAGCCTTCCTTTCCCCAGTCGAAGCCTAGAATGTGAATGGAAAACCACGTGGTAGTGCGTTAACCCAAGGAGTCTGTGGTTAAAGTTGGCCTTTAAGTCTAAGCGAAACTCAGCAAGCCCAGATCACCTCTTGCAAAGTTAAACAGTTGGCCCTGGCTATTGCATCCAGGAGTTAAGAGAAAAACTTGAAAAAAGTTTTCTATTTAATCCCTCCTCGCACACAAAGCAATTCTGTGAATCGGTACCAACTTCCAACCCCATCGAAACCACAACTTCCAACCTTGACCCATCATGAAGGCCCCCTTCCTTGCGTTGGCGACCCTCTTGGCCACCACGGCCTACGGTGATCTTGTTGATCCCCTTCCCGAATCAGCCAGTAAGAAAGAACTCCGCTTCCAACCTCTCATGGACTTTGACCACGACGGCTGCTACGCCACGGCCGCCATCGGCCGAGAGGGCAAGATGAACCCCGGTCTCACACATATCGAGGCCTCGGTCTCGCATGGCTGCCGCGATGGTCGGCTCCAGTTCAGCAACGCCTACTCTCGCAAGCGCTGTAACCACGGGTACTGTGCTATCATGTACGAGTATTACTTTGAGAAGGATCTCGCTAGTGCTTTCACTGGGCATCGACATCAATTTGAGAATGTTGTCGTCTTCACCAAAGGCAACAAGATTGTTCGTGTGGCTGCCACGGAACGTGGCAACGTAGGTACATCTTCCACTGTCATTTGAATCTACTGACAGTAGTCTATAGAAGGAGTACAAGTACAGGTTGAACTGCTACGGGCGCTCGTGCAAAATCCCCATGTTGAACGGCCATCCTCTGGTCGTCTACCACAAAGTCAGATGGGACATGCACGAAATCCGCTTCGCCAAGGAGAAGCGCCATTCCGATGAAGGATCAACAAGCTCCGACATCGAAGAGCCGGAAAATGAGACTGGAAAGTGGTTCCGCAGTCCGTTGATCGGATATGATGATTGGGATGACGACGAGCTCCAGGCAAGGTACCTCCAGTTCCACGACAAGTGGCAGAAGCCACATATCCGTGATGAGGCATTTGGACACTCACTCAAGAAGGCGGCTGGCAGTTTCAAGGCTGTTCCTGGGTTTGATCCTTACCAAGTGAAGAACGATGAGGAGGACGATGAAGATGTGATCGCCGTGAAGCCAAAGCATGATTAAGGATCTGGATATGAGATCAAGAGAGAGAGTGTCAGCGTTTGACATGTTGAGGATCAAGGCAAGCTTCAGCATCAGATCATGCCATGAAGAGATGGAGTAGCAGAAGACTCAATACTTATCATTTAAAACTCCTATGTCTCATATGTGACCTAAACAAAACTCAGATGATGAAGGCCCCAAGCATGTGACTCTCATATCAGACCCAAATATTTGTGACGTTACGCTGTCAAGATGCAGCAGGGATAAGACACAAGTTTGACATGAACCATTGTGGATCTGGGGTTCCATCGCCCGCCTAAACATTCCATCAATTAATTACCTGAGACATTTAACATCAAATCCATCCACGATAAATTATATGAGACATTACTTCAATGATTGGTCAATTGAAAACATCGTCATGGAAATAAACACGGCTTAAAATGACGTTCATTAGTGACAGACTAGGCTTATCTTAGTGGCTTCACCCACGTTGCCTTGGTTCTTATCCATTCTTATCTGCAAGCCTCTGTACGTCATCGATTCAATCGGTCGATCCCGCGTCTACGTCTACCCCAGTTATTCAGGAACAAACAAATCTGTGACTTTTCCATCTCTTTTTCTCTGGTGCTCCAACTCTCGCGCCTCATCCGCAATGCCTTCTCCTCTGCGCGCCATTGCGGCCGCAGCTTTACCTTCAATCGCTCTCTCGTCCGTCATTCAACAGCCCATCAACACCTTCGACCACACCCAAGGCTACCAATTCGATCCCCTTCTGCATCTCCCCGGTATCTCTCCCTACTTCGACGCGGTAGGCTTTGGCCTTTCGCATGCCGCCCCAGAAGGCTGCACCGTCACGGCAGCATCCTACCTCATCCGCCATGCCGCAATCTACGCCAACGACGCAGAATACGAAGATTACATCCAACCCTTCCTCTACAAACTCGAGAAGCACCGCGGTGACTTCTCTGGACCGTTGGAGTTCTTGAATAAGTGGTACTCTCCAATTGAAGAGGACAAGCTCGAAGATGTAACCCCATCTGGAAAGGTGGATGCCAACAAAGTCGGCAAGCATCTCGTCAAGCGATACAAACACCTTGCTTCTTCTGTCAAACGCGTTATCGCGGATACAAAGTCGCGCACGTACGATACTGCAAAGGCGTTTCTGCAAGCCTTCCCAGAAGACGGAAATATCGAGATTACGAGGTTCAATAAGAAGGAGTTGAACAACGGTACGAGGGCTCTTCTTCCACACAAGGCCTGCTCCAAGTTTTCCAAATCGCCCGGTACAGATCAACAGAATGAGTTTGTTGAGAATTATGCTTCTGCTGTCTCAAAGCGCCTGCGCCCTTACACGCCCGAGGATTATGAGCTTGCCCCCAAGGATGTTTTTGCTCTTCAATCCATTTGCGGTTATGAGTCTGCCATTCGAGGAAAGAAGTCGCCAATCTGTGGGTTGTTCTCTGATGCTGAGTGGTTATCGTATGAGTATGCTTGGGATATGAAGTACGCTCACATGGTCGGTCCCTTCAACCCTCTGTCCAACTATCTCGGCTTTCCGTGGTTGCACTCCCAGTCCAAGCTGTTCGACAACATCGATGAAAAGTCTGATCTCAAGGACGAACAGTCATCCGGCTGGCCCAAGGACCAACGCCTGTTTTTCTACTTCACCCACCGCGAAGTCCCGCCCTTCGTCGCCACAGCTCTGGGCATCTTCAACTCCTCGTCGTACGAAGGCTACGACCAGTTCCCCACTACACACGTCAATCACGTTCGCGCCTGGAAGATGTCTGATCTAATTCCCTTCTTGGGTCATGTCGGTATGGAGAAGATGACTTGCGATCGACCTGACACAAAAGGCAAGGGCGAGGAGTTTATCAGGTTCATTGCCAATACTGCGCCTCGTCCTCTGCCTCTCTGTCAAAATGGACCAGGTGCTAGTTGCCCATTCAAGGAGTTCAAGAAGATTGTCAGTGCGGGTATGGATAAGTACGGCGATTTTGATGGGGTTTGTGAGAATGAGAAGAATGATGAGTTGTAATGTGGTAATCTTAGTTTGCATAGTAAATTGTATGAATAGTAGTTAACCATGCGTATGAAGTATCTAAGTAAATGAGACCTTAATGATACGAATCCAGTTGTTGTTTGTGAAGCCAATTGTAAGAGTTTCGCCTGACTCATCCAAGTGAGGGTACGCGAGTCCAGCGTAGACCAAACCACCATCAATAGGCTCATCCTTGTAGATTTCCTTCCCTTCGGTCCAAGGCCCTTCGGGACTTGGGGCAGCCTTCAAAAACACGGTTCCGCCTACAACTGTCAGTCAATCTCATCTTACCGGGAAAGGGTGGGCAGAACTTACCAAGGTCAAGTCCAACATAGAAGTACGTCCCAAAGTGCTCGTTATAAACAATCTGCCCCTGTCCGACACCCCACATAACAGCAGTCTCACAGTTGAACTCGGTCAACGGCTCACTCTTCCAGCCCTGTTCCCTTCCCCACCAATACTCGTACTTGTCTAGGTCGAACGCGTCGGCGGCAGGGACGCGGGCCATGTAGATGTACAATTTGTCGGGGAAGTCTGTGAAGTGATTTGGTGGGTTGCCTAGGATGTAGATGTATTCGCTGTTGACGTCGCGGTATGTTGCTACGTCACCATATTTGGGGAGTTCGTCGCCGTTCCACCAGATACCGTTTTCGCCGTAGCGGTCTGTTATTGTTGGGACGTCGTCGATAAGTTCGACCTTTGCTACACCTGCGCCTTTGTAGTGCTCGTTGTCATTCTCCACGTGTTAGTAAAGAGACCAAAATCCATCGTAAAATATACTTACCACAAGGTAATAAAGCACACCAGTCGCACTGTCCGGATCAACCTCCGCGATACCCGTACCTCCAAAGCCAAACATGTTCGTCTCACCCCACTCCTCATTAAAAGGCATGAACTGCAATTGATGTCCATCATCATTAAGATGCAGATCCTCTACGACCAACGGATCATCAGTTAGAGCGGACACAGCATTTCTCACCATGCCGTGAAACCCTTCAGTGTCCTCTGCCGCATCAGTAACCCCAGTTTCACACCAGAGCACATCCCCGTAGACGGCATACCATTTTCCGCCAAGTTGGCCTGTGAAGCCAAGATCACGGCGAGATGCGGCATTGGAAGAGCGCTGAGTGCCGAGGAACTCGACTGTGAAGTCGGTGATTGGGTTTTCACCTTCTGGTTGAGTGTTGTCGACGGACATTGTGAGTTTGCACTAGTTGTGGAGAGGTCTGTGCTACTCTCACGATAACACTCATGATCATCTTCTTTTATGCTTTACGTTCATCATGCTAAGCCGGAACAACGGCCCCGATGAGGGGTTCAGTCTGGGGTATATCTGATACCGAGGCCCATGTGCGAACACCTTTGCATGTTGAATTGAGGGGAATTCACATGCGGTGCAAAATCCTGGTTTGGGGTTGAGGCACAGAATACTTGGTAATTACCCTGGACGGGCGATCGCATGAAGAAGGGTTGATAAGATAAGCCGATAAGATAAAGAAAACTTTAGTGCTTGTGGATCTGTTGTAAGTCGTAAGCAGTGGCGCACTAAAAGATAAGATAAGAAAACAATTCTTCTTCGCGACAGGAAAAGAGAAGCGCGTTGGAAAAAAAAAGTCCGTTACTCAGTCATGCAAGCAAGCACCTTTCTTTGACATCCATGATTCCGGATACGGATATGTTTCCCTTGACTGTTGCTATTACCTTATTACTCCCGATTGCATGAACCTTATCTTATTTCTCCAGCTTCTTCAAACATACCTAGGTATGGATGGATAACCGTTCTTCCCTTACAGTAACCCTTTAAATCATCAGCTCCAATTATTCACATTACTGTTATGTAATGCCCCATGAATATCACCGGCTCGGCGGTACTCGGTGTAGAACAGATCCAAGCTCTACATGCATTCAAGTGCAGTTCTATCCTCATTATGATCAGTATCTCAATAGAATAAACACCATTCTTTCTCAAGAAACATGCAGGGTCCATTCTAGGGTCTTGGCAATTAACGACACCAAAAACAAACCATGACGATCTCTCCGGTACCAACACCTTGGGTGCAGAACCTCCTGCAGGTACAAACTTTACTATGGGTCCTCTAGTTTAGTGCTCAGATAGGTCAAAGTACGAAATGTCAAGCACGCAATCGCACGCAATGGCATATCATTACTGCACGGATAATCCCATAGAGTAGATAAATACCAACTTCACCCCAATCGCCACAGTTCCTCCCAGATCTCGAATTTTGCGTTCCTCAACTCCCAAAATGGCGTCCTCACGCGATGTCTCGCCCTCCCCAGAAGGGCCATCAACCAAACCCTCTTTCTTCCGCTCAATCCCCTTCCAAATCGCCATCGCATGCGGTGTCTCCTTCACTGCACCAGGCATGTGGGATGCCCTCGGCGGTCTCGGCGCCGGCGGAGCTGCAGAGCCCTACGCTGTCTCGGCAGCCAACGCGCTCGTGTACGGCCTTTTCGCAGCAGTTTGCATAGCAGCCGGCGCAATTAACAACAGAATTGGTCTGAGATATGGACTTGCGCTGGGAGCGATTGGATACCCAATTTACGGCGCTGGATTGTATACCAACAACGTTGCGCCCAAGACGTGGTTCTTGTTGTTTGGCAGTGCGCTTTGTGGTATCTCGGCAGGCTTCTTTTGGGCCGCTGAGGCGGCGATCATTATTGGATACCCTAGTCCTGAGGATCGTGCTTTTTATCTTGGTAAGACCTGATACTCAAATATGTGAGATACGAGAAATTGACTTTTTAGCTATCTGGCAATCTGCCAAAGCAGCAGGTCCTATTGTCGGAGGCGCCATCAACCTCGGTCTCAACGCACAATCCTCCTCGAAGGGCTCCGTTAGCTCAGCGACTTACATCGTCTTCATCGTCATCATGTGTCTCGGCCTACCGATCGCCCTTCTTCTCAGTCCCGCCGAAAAGGTCCAGCGAAAAGATAAAACACTTGTAATTGTGACCAAGCAACCTACATGGGCTGCTGAGTTCAAGGCTGTGCTATCGCTGCTTGTCACGAAGCGCATGCTGCTCCTCATTCCAGCATTCTTCATCAGCTACTTTTACAACGGCTTCATGAGTACCTGGTTGACGACATACTTTACCGTCCGATCCCGAGCGTTCTCATCGTTCTTCACCAACTTTTCTGGAATCATCAGTTCATTCCTCATCGCTGGATTGTTGGATCGTCAGTCCATCTACATCAAGACACGAGCACGAATCGCCTTTCTGTCCATCATTACCATCCTCACCGGAACATGGATCTGGGCGACTATCCTCCAGAAGCAATTCTACGATGCTGCTGAGCCTCCCGTTTTCGACTGGTTCAAGGGCGGTTTCGGAAAGTCTTATGCTCTGATCTTCTTCTGGCAATTCGGTGGCCAAGCGTTCCAGCAATTCTTGTACTGGCTCGTCGGACAGTATACTACTGATATCTCATCTTTGTCTTATCACTGTGGTATTCTCCGTGGATTTGAGGCTCTGGGACAGACTGTCGCTTGGGCGTAAGTACCTTCACATAATTCTAATATTGAGCAAACAACTAACAGCAAATAGTATGCAATCTGAAGGCAACGCCAACCATTTCGTCAGTATCGGTCTCAACTTCGGAATTACCCTTCTCTGCGTCATTCCAACCTGGATTGTTCTCTCCGGCTTGGAACACAGCCACGAGATCAAGATCACAGCAAGACCAGAGTCTCCGACAAAGGAGCAGGAAGCTGAATCTAAAGCATAAGTATGCATGTGTATTTGTTTAACCAAATAATAATAGTCTACATAATTCAACATTGTACAACAAGTTATTCTTCTATCTATGATGATGTTTGGTAATTGAGCGTTGACGCTCTTGGTCTTGATGGCGTTGCTGATCTCGATCGTGTTATTGCAGCAGCTGGCACTACTGGCAGAGATGTGCAGCGCTCCACGTTTTGCACGGGTGCTTCGTTTGCGCGAAAACTATCGGATCGGGTTCGAATAGATGCGACTTCGCTTTCGTGTTCTTGATGTTGATCTTGTTCTCTCTCCACTGCGGAAACACGTTCGTTACGAAAACGCTCACCAGGCACCATTGGTAGATCAACGTGGCTTGGGTCACGGTTTTGTGGTTCCGTGATAAAGTCATGAGCTGGCGTTCCGAGGATGTCTCCGACTTTGAAGAAAGCCTTTTCAACCTTTTGCCTGTAGGGGTTTCGTGTTGGGTGATTTATCGAGCGATTGCCGTCTATTGACGAGTCTCGGTGTAGTGAGGATCGGGGAGGAGGTACGTCGAGATTGGGAGAGAGTTGATTGGTTGCATGTGTATCGGTCACTGAGATAGTTGGCCCAGTATGCCGACTATTCATTGAAGACATGCTGCCATGGTGTGAAATTTGGCTCTGTCGTGCACTGTTATCGATGTGACAGTGAGGACAATTGCATTGATGTGGCTTGTATGGATCGCCGGCCTCTTCTGCATGACGAGCGAGAAGAAGATATAGCGACCCTACCATGGCCATTGCTGTGCCTGTAACTGGAGCCCATTGTCCTGGAAAATATCAGTGAATGAATGAATAATTTAAATAGTGATCGGCTTACCAATATTGGCCATAGGTTCTGTTTGGTAGTCGACTTGGGGACTGAAGAAATTAATCTCTCCCACAATCAAAATCGCCAATCCTGCTCCTCCGAACACCGGCACTGCTAGGATCTTCAGATAGAAGCCAATGGTGTCATTAACCTTCTTCATAACGCCCTTGTTAGCACCCCCATCTTCTGTGGTCTCCTCTTCCTCCTGCTGTCTACCAAAGCGTCTTCGCCAATTAATCTCTAGTACGCGGTCCCACATGCTCACCAAACATAGGACTGCATGCACGCAACACGCAGCTGCAAGTAGTGTAGCGGCACCAAAGGTCAAAGTGTGAGGTGCGGGGATGACGTAGATATTATCCGCTGAACCGCCGCGCATGGAAGAGCGAGGACCGTCTTGAGTTGAGCAGATGAGGCCGCAATTGTTGCCGTCCGTGTAGTTGAAGTTTGAGGCATTTGGGGAGACGGGATTGCCTGAAGCGTCGGTTGTGCAATCGTGGGTTTCGATGCGGTAGAATTCGACCGTCATGCTTAGGAGGCCGATCAACAGCAGAAAAGTCCATAAGAAAATCGTGTTTCTGCCAGGATCGTTGAAGTATGTCTTTGACATCATGACAGTCACTGGAGCAGCGAGGATACCGATTGCGCAAAGCTGAAAGGCTCCATAGATATCCATATCAACAGCATCTGTAAAAATTAGCTTTTATCCTCATTGAAGAACTGACCATGCATTACCTGGATTGTGCATCGCTGTCAAGACAATCCCATGAATTGCCGCAACAGCGGGCAGTACGAGAGCAGCAGCCAAGCAAGGATTCACCAGCCATTCTTTTTTCTTTGCGACAAGACAAGTAGCGATAAGGACATAGTACCTTTGTCTTATTAATGTTTTGTTAGAGGAATAGTGAGTGCATGGATGACTTACAAAACTCGTGTGCCTGTGCCATATTGCCCAGAAACAGGCCATGCGCAAATGACCTGCAGCGCTTCAGTGGTGTCGTTGACAGCTCTCGGCGCCACAGCCTCTAGAACAGAAGAAACCGCAGGCATAGCATGGTCTTGGCAGGGCAGATTAGAATATGGGGTAAAGTCAATCAGTCCAGGTCCATGCTGGTAGTGTGGGGAGATTTATGGGCTGGACACTGCCTTGAGGCTTATTTAAACCCCAGCAGAATAGGACTTGTAGCTGACTGCATTCCGAACGTCACTCACTTTTGATCAATGGTCAATGCTTTCTGTAGGCATCTGCTTTCGACTGGTAATCAGCAATTGGTGTGTCTCAGCTGACTGCTCAGCCACTTTGTTCATTGCTACTGATCGGGCGGGCACTAAATCTGGGGGCCCCCCCCCCCCCCCCCCAAAACAAGCCTTGACTAACCGGGTTTGGCCCTGTCGTAATTGGCCAACAAAGTGTTCGCAGAGGATGCCAAAAGAAGGGATCTGCGAGTCATCTTAGGCATCAGCATTTGTACCCTGTTGATCGGAACATTATTCTTCTAGAAAACTTCTCTTCTCCTTCATTTCGCTTGGCAAGGTTTAATTCTTGTTTCAAAGACAATCAAATCAGGCTTTGATCACACTATAGATAGAATCAGGTCGAAATGCTAGACTACCTAGCTTCGGTGCTTCTTCCTTGAATGCAGACACCTTCTCTTCTATTGGATCGTTTCTTTGCCATCACCTTGACCCCACTCCGATTACGAGCCCAACCAATCCTCCCCTGTCATTTTCTCTTCCCTTTTCTTCTTCTTTTTAACGGGAGGCGTCTGTCGCTTTTCATTCACAACGGCGAACCATTTGCCTTGACAATTAACGGTCATGGCTGGTGTTGATACCAGCGAGATCCGCCAATGGCGGTCCATTGTTACACTGGTCGTCTTTATAATCGCTAGTAGGTTACTGTTACTATTACTGTTACTCTCACACATGTGCCATGTATCACTGACACTCGCACAATAGATATCCTTGTCCTCTGGCCATTTCACATCCCTGTCTACATCCCAAAATCCCTCGTCGACATCACATGGCGATTTTTTGTACATTTGCGCATCATACCAGCGAGCACGCATCGTGCTATTCTCACCGACAAAAAGCGTTGCTCAAAGAACTTCGTGCGCTTCAACTTTCCCGTCAATCTAATCACTGCGCCTTTGATAGCCGATTTATTCCTACTAGCTATCTCAGCAATTGGGCGAAAGGAAGTTCATGATGGAACTGTCGGTGCTAATAATATTCATCCTCTCGATATCATGGCCTTCTTCATCACATTGGCCTACATCGCTATTTCAATCGACGCATCAGGTATCATTCGCTGGTTAGCCTTCAAAGTCTTGAGCTGGGGTGGAAAAGTCGGTCACAGGCTCTTCTTCTATCTCTACGCCTTTTTCTTCCTGCTGGGAAGTTTTATTGGAAATGATCCCATTATTCTCTCCGGCACAGCTTTTCTAGCCTACATGACGCGCGTTTCCAAGAACATTACTAGCCCGAGAGCCTGGATCTTTACGCAATTCGCCATCGCCAATATAGCGTCCGCTATTCTTGTTTCCTCAAACCCTACCAACCTTGTCCTCGCTGGCGCCTTCGATATCAAGTTTATCGTTTACACGGCTAATATGATTGTCCCGGTCGTTGTCACAGCAGTGGTCCTCTTCCCATTTCTACTTTATGTGGTATTTGCCGACGAAAAGCTCATTCCATCTGAGATCGAAATGCATACCCTGCCTGCAGCAGCGCGGGAAAAGGAGCCTGTTAACCCTAACATCCCTTACGTCCAACATCAAGCCGAAGAAGCAGCGGAAGGAGCACAAGGTCAAGAAATGACCCTTTCATTGGAATATATCATGAACCCTTTCCTCGATCGCAAAGGTGCTGCGTTCGGCGCTTTGATCATGTCTGCGACGCTTATCACAGTCTTGGCGATAAACGCGGCCAGTACAGGTAAAACGGGCGAGACCCCGGTGTTTTGGGTTACCGTTCCGGCTGCCTTTGTCATGTTTTGCTGGGACTTGGGGTCTGGCTGGATTCATCGACATGAGACGAGGCAGACGGCTAAGATTTATCGAGAAGAGATGGAAAACGCAAGGGCTGATAGGACCTTGGTTTCCCATGATGAGTCTGAGCCGAAGCTGGATACTACATCTGGTTCATCTGATATCCACCCGCCCATGGCACCTACACACGAGGGGCAGACCCAGGACATCGCGCTCTGTGGTTTGTCAGAAACCAACGATCCCACCAATTCTCAATTCGCCAACCCAAAGATCGTCGTATCAAACACCGCAGGGAACAGCCCCGTCATAATCTCTGGCTCGTCACCTCAGTCACCTCTCCAAGCCGCCAACCCAGACAATTTCCACGCCGAAACAATGCCGACATTACCTTCTGCACAGATGGAACCTGAAAAACTAGAAGCCGGCCACAGGACCCGAGTGCCAGCTGATAAACCGAACCTGGTATCAAAGTCAAGAGAGGCATACGAGTGGCTCCAAGAAACCTTCCCTACCGTCATGGCTGTCGCAGCGCATCTCCCTTTCGCATTGGTCCCTTTCGCGTTCGCCATGTTTGTTCTTGTGCAAGGGCTCGTAAGTACGGGCTGGGTTAACGTATTTGCCTGGGGCTGGTATCACTGGTCCAAGAGGACGGGCACAGTGGGAAGTATTGGTGGAATGGGGTTCCTTTCCGTCATTCTATCCAACGTAAGTTTGACATACAGCGTATGTCGCACCATTCTAACTTCTGTAGTTCTCCGGTACAAACATCGGCACCACGATTCTCTTATCACGCATCATCCAAGCCTGGAAAGAAATAAACTGCCAGGTCGACGCCAATCTCATCACAGATCGAACATACTGGGCGACGATTTACGGCATGGCTCTCGGTGTGAACTATGGTGCTTTCAGCACGGCATTTAGTGCATCGTTAGCTGGACTTTTGTGGAGGGATATCCTTGCGAGGAAACATATACATGTGAAAAGCCATGAGTTTGCACGGGTGAACTTTCCAATTATTGCTATATCTATGGCTGTTGGGTGCTTGGTTTTGGTTGGGGAGGTATATATCGTGAGAGATAATTCTCCGTATGCTTCTTTGGAGAAGGCTTGTCCTAATCGTTAGCGTGCTTATAGACATTTTCCCAATAGATTGTATATACACCTTCAAATCTTCATGGGAAGATATGATGCTAGGCTAGCGATCAGATAAGGTTTATGATAATATTTACACTTTGCAAAGGGCATTATAACTCCTTTACCTATATATAACCTTTTTTTTTTTTTACCTTGCTCTATAAATAAGGTTTAGATATAATATAAATACCTTTTTTTACTTACTTCTATCTATATTTTTTCCTCTTCCTTTTACTATTAATAATACTATAACTATATAAGGTTAATAAATTCTAAGGAATAGCTAAAAATAAAGACCTAATAAATATATAGCTTATATAATACCTCTTAACTAATTACTTATAGTTAAAATCAGTAGCTCTATAATTAACTTTTCTTAAGGGATATCTATACCCCTTAATAGCCTTAACTATTCTATAAAAGATTTACTATAAAAATATCTATCTTTTAAAATTCTATACCTTTCTAATAATACTCCTAATAAGAAAGTCTTTATAAAGCTCTTTTATTTTACTTATATAGTTATCTTTAAATCCTTTATTACCTATTATACTAGTATTAAAATTAAAGCCTCTTAATTAGTAAGATACTATAAGGATATTATAAAGAGAGATTTAACTAAGCCCTTTAGAAAGAATAACCTTACTTAGCTATTAGAAGTACTAAATTTCTAGATTACTCTAAAGGAGGGATAAGGGACTACTAGCTAAAGTAGTTATCTTCTGTTTTTTTGCTAGCGTTAGAAGGAGGTAATTCGGTCAGCAGCTAGGCGTTTAGGCAATTCACATCAAAATACACACTTTGTCTAGGCTAGCATAGATAGCTTGTAAGTTGGAATTAGATACAGTGATATTCTCCTTCGAAGCGTATAACCAGCATCAATCAATCTATAGTGTTTCTCTACCAGCTAAGAAGCAGCGCCGCCAAAGCAAGGCCCCGTGTAGTAATCATTTCCATTGGGGTTACCAAGTTCGAGACTAGGGAAACCCCATGGGCACAACAGCGATGAACAACTGTCGATAAAGCTAGGCTTGACGGTACCAATTTCGCAAAGCCCACCCGAAATCCTGTAGATTACACAGTTATCGGTGGTATAGCAAGTTTGACAACACGTCTTTATACCATTATCCCCCGATACTGGTTTAGTGTTGGTGAACCCTACGTAAGGACTTGACATGGAGCTCTTCATGGGCCTGAAGGTTTCGGCATTGTCGCAAGGGTGTTGTGTAGCTGTGGCAGTGGCTGTTTTACCCTCGGTCACAGTGATTGACTCAACTGAATCCTCTGTTACCGTGGTGGTGGTTACCTGGGAGTCCACGACGGTGAGAAGAGTGTGGTCGGTTTGGGTGATGGTGGCGGTGCTGGTTGTGGTAGTCTCCGGGGCCGTGAGGGTTGGTCCATTTTTGTAGCGGATAATAGTGAGAGTTAGACGGATCACCTTTTGAGGGCCCCCAAACTTATAAACCGTGTGGGTAATGACAGGTAAATCCGTTGTGGTAGTAGCAATCTTGGTGGCTGCAGGCTTGGTTGCAGTAAGGAAACATGCTGTGTTAATGTTAGCACAGACTCGTGATAAGTAGGTCCCGAATAGGCTTACAGCAGGAGGCTGGAAGTCCCTTAGCAAGAGCCCGCTTCTTCTTTGTGCATATCTTGTCGTCGTTGAACGGCACCGTAGTAGTGGAAGTTGTAATCCTGCGACGTTGTTAGATTATACGGCACCTCGACTTGGTTAAACCCACTGAGTGACGGTCTTGACATCGATAATGTCATTGGCTTCTATCTTGGTAATCGTGCGTAAATCAACAATTGTTGTTTCATCAGTCAAGACAACTGTATTGATCTTGGTGGATGTCGCAGTGATGGTAATAGTTGGAGGAACAGTCCTAGTCATTGGTTAGCTATACATAGATGCCATATGTTGCGCGAGAGAAACACACGGCCTGCCTGTCTTGGTCACGGTCGTGTACACCTTGGTGAACCTCGGTGGGGGTGCTAGGGTCTTGGTGATATGTTTGGTAGCACGATTGATACAAGTTGAAGTAATTGTCTTGGCTGGAAGCTGACATGTTGCTATGTTTATGTAGCTTTTTACTGGAGAGATTCAGTCAGTAAGGTTTTGGCGCCATTGGTAGCAGGTAGAGTTTACCGAACAGCCTCTTGCATTCAATTTCATCACGGTGTGAAGTGTGCTTGCAGTACGAAGGAGAAGAGCCCTTGCATGTCAGCGGTCCTGTGGCTGAGACTGAGACCGCCGCAGTAAAAAGTGTCAGGACGGTATGGAATTTCATATTGGCAAAGGAAATCGAAGTTTTACGAACGAGAGCCTGCTAGTGACATGGTGCTTGGAGAATTTGGATCAAGCTTTATACCTCTTCTTCTTCGTCGAAGCGCTGGCTTCCTCACCTGTTCTGATGTAGAAAAGTCGACTCACATGGGTTTTCTATTGTTGATTGTTGGTTGCTGATTAGAAACAATAAATATCCTGGATTACAGCGGGCTGTCAGAGCCTAACAGGTCTTGGTGAACCTGTCACAGTATTCTGTTAGCACGAAGAAAGCGTCTAGACCAACCCATAAGCTCAGCTGTCCATGATCCTGGCTGAAAGTGGGGTAATCCCTGAGAACAACTCATTTCTACAGGAAACTATTGATACATAGTGCTGGAAAACATACTGCTTTGCCGCATCAGTACAGCTTTTACCAATGTTACACTGGTCTGGATTGTCAGACCATATTTAAGCGAGCCCACGAGAAGTCTCTTGTCAGCTCCAACAAACGGTTATTTCGAGGTTGTAAGCATGAGCCTTTGACTGGTTTTAGGTGACAGAGGAGCCTGCCAAGAAAACTTCCGTAACGTGATGAAGCAAAATGACGGGCGAATGCCAGTTCCTGCGTTTCGTGTTGTTTCTTGACTATTTCTCTTGTTTACAGGCGTGCGAACTATATAACGTAGTCAATCAACTTCAGGTCCAAATTTGGTAAGAAGTCAATCTCTGTGCAGGGCAGCTTCCAGAGACTTTTTGAGTCACTTCTACGACATTCACTAAATCGCAACGCTAATCTGATTTTCATTCTATGCGAGGCTACGTTAGTTCTCAGTCGCAGGTTGTTTTCCATTGCAAGACACAAAGGAAGTCCTAAGTTGTAGTTCCAAGTAATACGTGATGTTCGGGATATGGATGGCAGATCATAAAGACCAACCATTATCGACGCGAAAATAAAATCAAGACCAATTATCCCCTCCGTCGCGTACAATTCCCGCCCTCGTTTCTACCTACTCTTGTAAAGACGCAAGATTAATTGTTCAATGTGCCTTGGACTTGCCTTTGAGATTTCAAAGAGACGTCAATAGAAATCACAGAAGAATTACGTCGAGTGAGGTTGAATTATAGACAAGAGATACCTGCACTACGGTAAGCCACTTCAGCCACAAGCCCGGCTTGTGTTAAGTCCATGTGCTTAGAAGAGAACGGTAGATAGGCTCCATTTATAGCCGGGTCTAAGTTAACCATATTAGCAAGAAGTGACCTATCGAGAATAGTGAACAAGACTTCCACAGTGGTGCACAAACTCGCCATAATTCCAGTGTCGAATGTGATTTCTTTGCCCACCCTTGAATAATGAGCCAACGTTTCTGAGAACAGATTTTACGTAACAAGTCTTGCTGTTGATCCTCAATCCTGAATGAGTGAATGACGAACAGAGCGATAGCAAGGCAGCCGACCTCGAGCATAGAGGAGCTACAACAAACTAAACAAAAGGTCTAGCACATGACTCAATTCTCATGGAAGCAATGCCAAAGCGCTATGCCGCTAGAAGCGGATAAGGCATGATCTGCAGGGGTATCCGCATCGCGAAACTTGACCAGGCCATTACGCTTATCGCAACCGCCGACCCCTGCACCAATGATAACCCGAGAATCACCTCAAACAAGAGATTCACATGACATTCCGCCATTAAGTTGTCTGATAAGAGTCGGATACACCCTGGTCCTCAGGTACCATTAGCAAACGTCCCTCTGCTCAAATGCCGAGTCCCGATCTAACTGCCTGTAAGAGCGTTAGCAATGCCGAACTCCGGACATAATCGGCGGTAGCATCCATTATTGGTAGGTGCTTAACCGGAGAAACTACCACATAGTTACTAGGGCAAGGCTGTCGGGACTTTTTGTAAATCAGTATGGAGGTGGATCTACCACGAGGAGCGAAGCGGATGCCAAGGACGGGTGGCTGCATTGACAGATCTAGCCAAGACTTCAGATGAGGCATATGTTCAGCATCCAAGAAGATGAGACATATCGAACGAGAAGTCTGTTCTTGGAAGGTCGACCGGCTAGTAGAAGCCGAGTGAGGTGACAGCAAGATAGATGAAGCATCACGACATCAAGACATGGCGGATCCGTGTTGGTCAAAATGATAATCCAGCACAGCTTCGAACATGTATAAATATCGGCGAGATCATCTCGTCTAACATCTGGATCATCACCATCGCTCAGCATCTCTCACTTCATCTCATCTATTCAGCACAATGCCTTCTCTCAACGCTCTTCTCGCCGCCTCTCTGGCCTTCGCCTCCATCGCCATCGGCGCCCCAGCACCCCAGGACAAGCAATTCTCCGTCGAACAAGTCAAGAACCCCAAGTTCATCAAGAACGGTCCTCTGGCTCTCGCCCACGTCTACTCCAAGTACGGCGTGCCTCTTCCCAAGGGTCTTGAGAAGGCTGTCAAGGCTGTCAAGACCGGCTCCTCTCATTCCAAGCGTCAGAGCGGCAGTGGCTCTGTCATTACTACGCCTGCCGATGAGGACATCGAGTGGTTGACTCCCGTGCAAATCGGCACACCTGCTCAGACTCTGAACTTGGACTTTGATACTGGTTCCTCGGATCTTTGGGTCTTTAGCACGGAGACCTCTGGAAGCAGTGGTCACGATGAGTACAACCCTGCCAAGAGTAGCACTGCCAAGAAGCTTGCCGGTGCTACTTGGTCCATCAGCTATGGTGATGGAAGCACCTCTTCCGGTGATGTCTACAAGGACAAGGTCTCCGTGGGTGGTCTGGCCGTCACTTCTCAAGCTGTCGAGTCTGCCCAGCGCGTCTCTGATGAGTTCGAACAAGAGACTGGTCTCGATGGCCTTCTCGGTCTCGGCTTCAGCTCTATCAACACCGTCAAGCCCACCAAGCAGAAGACTTTCTTCGACAACGCCATTTCCACTCTGAAGTCTCCTGTCTTCACCGCTGATCTGAAGCACCAGCAGCCTGGAACTTACAACTTTGGCTACATCGACAGCTCTGCTTACACTGGAAAGATCGGATACGCTCCTATCGACTCTTCTGGTGGCTGGTGGGAGTTCACCTCCTCTGGATACGCCGTTGGTTCGGCTTCTCTCAACAGAAGCCCCATCACTGGTATTGCTGATACTGGTACCACCCTTCTCCTCCTCCCCGATGCTGTCAACTCGGCCTACTATGCCAAGGTCAGCGGTGCTCGCTACAGCTCCTCCTACGGTGGTTATGTCTTCAGCTGCTCGGCTACCCTGCCCAACTTCAGCTTCGGCGTTGGTGGTGTGACTATTACCATTCCTGGATCTTACATCAACTATGCTCCTGTCCAGGAGGGCTCTTCTACCTGCCTGGGTGGTATCCAGCCCAGTGATGACATCGGTATTAACATCTTTGGTGATATCGCACTCAAGGCTGCTTTTGTTGTTTTCGATGGTGGAAACCAGCAGGTTGGTTGGGCCAAGAAGACTCTGTAAAGGACGATGGAGGATTGATTGATTGTTGTTTTCTGTATATATTTCTATCGTATCTATGAGTTTCGAGACCACGTATCATAAATCTATACCGAAGTTGATCTGAGCAAGACGCCACCAAATGTGCTTTCAACTGATTTTGCAGGATAACCTTAACAATTCTCGTCACAGCAACATTACCTATTCACACTTTTCTATTTTCGCTTAATTTGTAATGTCTGATTGGTTGCAGCCAATGGTCGATGACGGAGGGAACGTTTACGGGGTTCCGGTTGCGGTTTTGGTTAAGTCCGAAACCTGTAAATCCGACACTACGGCTTAAAAGACACATGTAGCGAAAGGTCCATGAGCTGAGTTTCTCCATACTGCCTCTGGACACCATAGTCCTCTCTGAGATAATTATTGTCGAAATGGTTACTATTCTAGTCACTGGTGCGAATCGTGGTATTGGCTATGCCATCGTGCAAGCCATTGGTATCCGCCTCCCATCATCAACTATTATACTTGGATGCCGCAGCAAAGTTTCAGCGAAGGACGCAATTATTTCGCTACGCAACCTTGGCGTTAAAGCTCAACTGTCTTATGTCGAGCTCGATATCGGGGATGATGCTTCAATCGAGGCAGCTGTGGCACTAGTTGAACGAGATCACGGAAAATTGGATGGTATGTCTTGTCATAGGTCAACCTGAGCATAGATTAACTGTTCTAGTCCTTATCAACAATGCTGGAAAGGTTGAGAAGAGATTGTCGGATAGTCTGCCACACATCAGGGCGGCCTCCAACTCGTGTTTCAACAATCTGATTACCTCAAACGCCGTCATCACTCAGGCTTTCGACCTACTACTCCGAAAGAGTGAATGGCCAAGGGTTATCATGATATCAAGTGCACGCGGCAGCATAGGTAGAACAACAAGTGACCAGGTTAGTTGTTTCTCGCCGTCGCAGCATGGAACTGACCTCTCACTAGCTTCCACCCGTTGCAAACATCGACTATTGTGTGTCCAAAGCGGGTCTAAACATGCTGATGATACATTTACAGACGGTGGAGAATTATAGACAAGACGGAGATCGGATCACCTTCTGGGCTGTCAGTCCCGGACATTGCAGTACGGCTTTCAATGGCTACAAAGGAAAGAAGGCTCCTCTCGAGGGAGCGGAGGCGGTGGTCAGGTTGCTCGAAGCGCGCAACGACGAAATCGAGCCGGGGACTTTTTGGGAATATGAGAATGATAGCTTCCAGCAGGTTCCCTGGTAGCGTTAAAGCTCAGACATGCAGCTCACCCGCCAGTGAAGTTATACCTGTCGACGTTATCTGTATCACGCTGAGCGTGTCTTTTCAGGCTAGAACCACTAGTGATTATTGAGTTAGTGCAAATATCATGTGACCTTAGATAAAACAGTGCGGTTTAGTTCCCAACAAAATAAACCCTCGGGAGCCAACCGTCGCACCTGTTCAATACTTGACCTTCAACTTACCAAAATGCTCACATACCAGCCAAACCAACCATGCCTCCCGAATGAGCTAATTAATATCGTCATCTCCCATTTACCAGCTCACGATCTCACCCAACTATCTCGGACCTGCAAATCACTCAACAAGTTCGCCGAGTCAAGGCTATGGACAAGTCTCGAATTCCATCAGCCAAGCTATCACCGTCAGTGTGAGAAGAAGCAGCCATTACCCGAAATCCGCTCATCGGATCGGTTTTACATGTGGGGGTCGCCTCATCAGGGACCTTGGAGAGTAGGAACACTTCTCCAAATGCTGCAAAATTTAGACAAAGATCGGTTAAAGACTGTTTGTGCACGTGTCAAGTCGATATGCATTGTTCTTCAAGAAAGCTTGAGCTTTTGGGATTTGCTACCTCACTTTGTCAATCTTGAAAGTCTTGAACTACACGCTGATCATCGGGAAGCTGTTGAAGACAGATCTTTTGACACGTCTCGACCAGTATTATCCAAGCTTCGATTTGCGAGGCTAGTTGGCTATGTTCCAGTTCCGGTGGTCGAATGGCTGTTGGCTTCGGGCAGGGATATCGAGCGACTCGAGCTTGAGCTGCTCAAGGAAGGCATGCCAGTTGCTTCGTGTATCGAAGAAATTCTGCAAGACCACCCTGAAGATGCCGATAGCCCACTTCGGGCTGACAGACAAGGGAACACAGATGAGTGGTCGTGTATCCCACGACCGCTCTCTGGCTTCTTACCTGACAAGCATCAGCTTGCGCTTCCAAAGTTGAGATATTTGTATCTGTGCCAACCATCTGACAACGATCTGGAGAATGAGATGGATCAGAACTACTTTTGGTCTACACACGCAGAGATCGCTGCCCATAAAGATTGGGAGCAGATTCTCAAAGCTTGTAGCGCAACACTTGAGACTTTGATCGTAGAGCAGAAGATCGGAATGGAGGATTGCGATCCCGAATGTGACCGGGAGCATGAATTCATCAAAGGTGACCATCAAGGGCTTCGAAGCAAGAGGCTGTTGGATCTTCTTGAAGGGGTTCTGGCACAAAATAAATTCCCTGCCTTGAGGCATGTGCTATTAAAGGGAATCGCAGTCAGTGCTGGGACGCCAGGAGCCGAGTTTATGGAATCGCTGAAAGGGTTGGATATCAGATGCGAGGCCAGGCTTGGCGACTGCTACCTGTTTGATATGGAGGATGGTTCGGCACGTATATGTGATTGGGACTTCTACGGTGAGGATGGTGACGGTTTAGCAGGGGAGGAAATCTTGGCCACAGTTTAACCTGCATCATAATGAGAGCGACGGCTTTACCATTCTACCAAAGTATTACACCACGACCTTGAACCTATATTCATGAACAGATTTGATACATACATGTTCCGTTGTGCCATTTCAGATGCCTTGGAACTCTTTTCCATTCCTTGAACACCCAAAATTGTGCTCTCTAGGTGAACCAAAGGTAAATTATGATCCTGTGTCGGGCTGCAGTTATTAGGCACTGAACTCAAGTAGGCTTACAGACTACTTACCTGCATACAATAGCGAAGGTCGGGACAATGAGGACAAGGAAGCTCTGCCAACAAACGTTAATGAAATTCTCCATACCTGCGATGGACTTACCGCGAGTCTCTCTACAAACATGCGTCCGATCAACCAACCACCTTCTTATGCAAGGTATACAAGGAAATGGCTTGATTTCAGGTTCATCGTTGTCTGTTTTTTCTTTGTCATCCGACTTCTCTTTCTTTGCAGCTAGGTTCCAGGTTATAGAGGTATCTCGTTTCAGTGGTGCAACCATGATTTCGTCCTTGACTAGAGAGTTGGTAGGCCATTTTGGGTCAAGCAAGTTTGATGGTCTCGGAGATCCTGGAGGAAGGCTTTCGGGGTTAATAGGTCGAAAGCCACCACCACGAATTTTGAGTTTTGGCTTTTCTTCCTGGCAAAGATTAGTTTACAGCAGGGCTTGTGGTATCTTATCAACTTGCCTTGATTCCCAGGTTGGTACTCGCTGTCGGATTTGACATGTTGGCTGAATTGTGGAGGTTGAGCTGAATAAAGACAAAGGCCGTTTGATTGACCGAGCGCTAAGGTGCGGGGCTGACTAGCAGGAATAAGCGCTATAACAAGCGTCAGGAGGTACCGAACGAGTACGGAGTAGAGGTAAAGTAAAGAGGATGGGTCACAGTTTATATATTAAGCCGGCTATTTTCAGCTCGGTGCTTCTTGAGACAAACTCTTAGTATCGTTCAATAACTTTTAGTATGGTATGTGTGTTTGTGATTGTTTGGTGACGCAGGCAAACTGACTCCAACGATTCTGATGACCATTGGCTGCTGACCACGGTGGTTTGGTTGCACAACCACGCAGATGTCGACTTGGCGCTTATTCAGATCACATGACTTTACAATGAGACGTTCAGTAATTCTCACGAGTGGTGGAGTTGGGTAGTGTATTTGCCTCTCGCACGGGACATGTTCACCAGTTGTTGGTCTGGCTTTAAAGGACAAGAGCCGGGGTTGGTCGGTGTGAGGAGAGCAAAAATACAGAAAGTATCAAGATTTTACAGAAGCAACCCACCATCTGTCAAGAGCTCCAGAAAGAATAAACAAACAGATACCCATACAAACCAACAAGTGTCTCCCTACAGTACGCATGAATAAAGATATTATCTTCGTTGTATCACGGCAAAAGGCATCATTGTTTCTCAATACTCCACGCTCTAGGTTAGGATCGCTACTGGTCAGCGGCAAAATGATCCTCCGGATCCGCTCACGTAATCCACGGAACACAGCCTGTAACTAGAGAAATGATTGGCGCGACTGACAATAGCTAACCACCTCAGCTAGGTATAGCGCTGAGCAAATCAGGGGGTGACCATGTCCCCATGTTTCGATATACCCCTTGAAATCTTCATCTTTTACCAACGTCTCTCTATTCACCCATCATCCACCATGCCCAATTACACACAAGAACAACTCGAAAAAGCCGTTCATGATGTCAAGGTTCTCGGCCACAGCCAACAAAGCGCAGCCAAAGCCAACGGCGTACCAAAGTCCACTTTACTAGGACGTCTCCGTGGTAAAAAAAAAGCAGCAAATCCAGCCATGTAGCATACCAACGCCTTTCACAATTTCAAGAGAAAGTTCTCGTCTCGTGGATCATGGCTCAGCATTCTACCGGAGCAGCACCTACGCAGAAGCAGATCATGACTCTCGTCACAAGGCTACTAAGGGAGCAGGGTGATCATGAGCCGTTGGGCAAGCAGTGGTTGGCGCGTTTTCTTGATAGGAATGAGCCGCTTAAGAAATTACCGTCGAGAGGCGATGCTGGAACGACATTGAGGTCTGTTGGGCCTGAGGCGGTGGAGGTGATCTTTTCTATGATGACGAACCCGCTGCTTATGGATAGTCAGACGGAAAACCTACAGTTAAGCCAGGGCCCATTTCATTACAGTCAAGGTCAGCTTGTAATGACCCAGGGGTATACGACAGTGAGGATAATTGGCACGGAAAATGCAGGCATTGGTAATCCAGGTGCTGTTACACCAATTACTGTCAATCCGGTTCCTGTCAATCCAGGCGTGGTCCACCCAAGTGTGGTCAACCCAAGTGCGGTTAATTCAGGCCTAGTACGTCAAGGAATGGCCCATCCAGACATGATTGATAAAACACAAGTCCAAGTCGCCAACAACACGGTGAATATGGGCAACGGACGACAGCAGAATCCGATCGAGGTCGATTCGGACGACGATTCAGACGACGATAGTCCAAACGAAGCAGATCTGGACGAGCCCATCCCCAGCATGGTGGCATCCCAAAACCCTACTCAAACGAACGCAAATGGGAAAAGTCCTTCTCAGGTACCGGGACAATAAGAATAAACAAACACAAGCAACCGTATCGCGTTTGGTCCATCCACCTTCTCAGGTTCACCTCGGCCTTTATTGGTTGTCGCCGCCAAGCGCGCTCGCCCAACAGTACATAGCGCCCGTGACGCTGAAGTCGGAACATCTTCTCCCGGTCATGAAATCTGAAAGCCTTTGAATCATTCTCAATAAAAAGCATTGGCTTCGTCTGAGTTAAAAAGAATTAGCCGCTGAAAACACAAGAGACGAAATAGGTCAGCCATCTTGTGTGTTTGGACTAGCATTACAGTTTGTAGCTTAGGCCCAAAACGATAATTCTTCCGTTACACATCTGGACTCTCGATTATCTATAAGGTACGGCCAGCATTGGCCAGTCGGGCATGATAAGAATGTAGTGGATGGACATAGACAGCGCATGTGCAACGCAAGTTGGGCTTAAAGGTTGCTTGGCCAAGCGGGGTGGTGAGCGAAAGGACATGAACGCGGAAAGGAACGGTCAAGGAAACGATGCAAAGAACCAGCCTTATATGAAATGAGCATAGGAAACTGCAAACGGAGAGTTCCCGCTCCAATTCAACTCCCAACTATTGTTGTAATGGCTGTAGGCTGGGTTGTTCGAACTGTAACTCGAAGCTCTGTTCTGATTAAGGCCTAAGCTTATTGTCTTTCCCCTGAACTACATGAGTGGTAAGAAGTGCAGAACTAGCACATACGACCATACCTACCGGAAAATACGGGATCCCGTCC